>CM047428.1:23160763-23695941 GCA_026168455.1 Theocolax elegans
TATATATATATATATGGGAGATTCCATGTGAAGTGATCCAGTTAAAAAATAGAATTTTGTTTTAATGTATGAAATCAGTAAAAAACTACTTGAATAGAGTGTAGCTAAATTTTTAGACCTAAATTTCAATTAGTACCAGAGCAGTAACCAATCAAAAAATCGAATTTTTTGAAAAAAATGACTTTTTGGCCATTTTTATCACTAAATAACTCAAAATCTAACAATTTTTTCTTATATACATTAAATTTGAAAAAGTTTATAATTTCAAGAAGACCCTACTGCTAAAGGTAAAGGTAAGGCTGATAAATCACCTGATAAATCACCTGACAAGTCACCTGACAAATCACCCCAAAACGTCGTCTGATGAAAATTCTAAGTCCATAAAAGGGAAAATTTTCTAAAGTTGACGAAGAAATTTGCTTTTTAAATTATATATAATTATTCATTTTTAATCATATTAATCGTGTTTTGCTGCATTTTTACTTACTTCAAAAATTGAATAATATTTATTGTAAGATAATTAATACTTTATTAAAGATTATATTAGATAATTATTTATTAAATTGTATTGTAGTAGACAGTAAATTAATTTTACAATTCAGTAAAAGAATTTGTAATACACATATATCGGTCTTCCACAATAACTTTATACACTGTTGCTAAATTCCTAGAAACCCCTCTCCTTCGCGTGACAAACGTTTTCGTGCGTAAAAATCGCGCAGTGTTTTTAAAGCAGTTGGACGCAAATGTAAGTACTTATTATCTATTTACTTATAATGCAAGATTTATATAAATACTGTTAAAATGAATATAATTTGATATAATAATAATTAAAATATAAAAACATATAAAATATATAATAATAATAATAATAAAAATGTATGTTCAAGTAGAAAAAATGGATAATTTGGAAAATCCACTTGACCTATCTGTGCCAAGGCCTGCAATAGTGATAGAAGGTTCTGCTGCTGCAGTTCCAACTGTTACTATTGATAATCTAATAGATATGCCAGTTCCAAATATTGGAATATATGGACTTGCAGCTGGGCAGTACGGATTTGCACCACCAACGCAGCCACCTTATTTCACCAATATGCCATTAATACCGCCATACCAAGTATCAAGGTATTCACTGTACAATGCATATGAAGGCAGGCCATTAGTAGCTGCACCACCGTACCTGGCTGCAAATCAAATGCAGCAATATTATCAAGCTCCACCACCGTTACCACCAGCACAGACAGCTCCACCACAGTTACCACAAATCACAGCTACGCAATCCAGTTCTTACAACCAGGCTCCACCACCGTTACCACCAATACAACCAGTTACGCAGCAATCAATTCCATATACTCAGGCTCCACCACCATTACCACCAATTCAGACAGCTACGCAGCAATCAATTACATATACTCAGGCTCCACCACCGTTACCACAGACAGCACCAGAAACCATCTCACCAAATCAGGCTACAGCATCATATCCACCACCTCCAATTTGTAATCCTGTCGTGGATCCACCACCACATGCTAGTGCTACAGGGTTACAAAATAAACAGTAAGTTAAAAAACAAACCCTTTATTTAAATACCTGCAAAAATTCTATATTTAATGATTTTGCTAGAATCATTTTTAATATAATATAAAAGTATCTTGGCATTGGACCCATGTTCGCACCACCAGTGTGTAGTTACCCAGCATACACATAATTTAATTCATTTGTTATCCAAATCCTTGCTTTAATAATCAGAGACATCAACAATGTCAATAAGCAAACCTACACATTGTTGAAATGTCTGATTATAGTAGCAAGGATTTGGATAACAAATGAAATAAATTATGTGTGTGCTGGGTGACTATGCTCTGGTGGTGTGAACATGGGTTCGTTAAATGGAAATGCCAGTTCGGAGTGTATTCTTATTTATTATTTTGATTGTTATTTCACCTACTGAGACACGCTAAGATACTTATTTATTTTATATTAAAGATGCATATACATTGACAATCTGGTATATCGCATTTATGCCAACTGTAATCTCAATATCAATTATCTGTCTAGTACACTTGATAATGTTCTTGTCTATCTGACAGATGATTCATAATGAGGTTATGGTGGGCATAACTATACCTAAATGTGAATGTATGTACAGGAAATTGATTGATTTGGGCAGTATCTTGTTTAATATAATATAAATAATTATCTAGGCTCCTCTCAGTAGTCGAAATGACAATCAAAATAATAAATAAGAATACAGTCCGAACTGGCATTTCCATTTAACGGACCCATGTTCTCACCACCAGTGTGTAGTCACCCAGCATACACATAATTTATTTCATTTGTTATCCAAATCCTTGCTTTAATAATCAGAGACATCAACAATGTCAATAAGCAAACCTACACATTGTTGAAATGTCTGATTATAGTAGCAAGGATTTGGATAACAAATGAAATAAATTATGTGTGTGCTGGGTGACTATGCTCTGGTGGTGAGAACATGGGTTCGTTAAATGGAAATGCCAGTTCGGACTGTATTCATATTTATTATTTTGATTGTTATTTCACCTACTGAGACACGTTAAGATACTTATTTTTTATATTAAAGATGCATATACACTATACCTGACTGTGAATTTATGTACAAGAAATTGGTTGATTTGGGCAATATCTTGTTTAATATAATATAAAAGTATCTTGGCATTGGACCCATGTTCGCACCACCAGTGTGTAGTCACCCAGCATACACATAATTTAATTCATTTGTTATCCAAGTCTTTGCTACTGTAATCAGACATTTCAACAATGTGTAGGTATGCTTACACATTGTTGATGTCTCTGATTATTAAAACAAGGATTTGGATAACAAATGAAATAAATTATGTGTGCTGGGTGACTATGCTCTGGTGGTGAGAACATGGGTTCGTTAAATGAAAATGCCAGTTCGGACTGTATTCATATTTATTATTTTGATTGTTATTTCACCTACTGAGACACGCTAAGATACTTATTTATTTTATATTAAAGATGCATATACATTGACAATCTGGTATATTGCATTTATGCCAACTGTAATCTCATTATCAATTATCTGTCTAGTACACTTGATAATGTTCTTGTCTATCTGACAGATGATTCATAATGAGGTTATGGTGGGAATAAATACACTTTGGGCAGTACCTTGTTTAATATAATGTAAATAATTATCTTAGCTCCTCTCAGTAGTCGAAATGACAATCAAAATAATAAATAAGAATACAGTCCGAACTGGCATTTCCATTTAATGGACCCATGTTCTCACCACCAGTGTGTAGTCACCCAGCATACACATTATTTAGTTCATTTGTTATCCAAATCCTTGCTACTGTAATCAGACATTTCAACAATGTGTAGGTATGCTTACACATTGTTGAAGTCTCTGATTACAGTAGCAAGGATTTGGATAACAAATGAAATAAATTATGTGTGTGCTGGGTGACTATGCTCTGGTGGTGAGAACATGGGTTCGTTAAATGGAAATGCCAGTTCGGACTGTATTCTTATTTATTATTTTGATTGTCATTTCGACTACTGAGAGGAGCTAAGATAATTATTTCAACAATGTTTAGGTATGCTTACGTATTGTTGAGATGTCTGATTACAGTAGCAAGGATTTGGAACATATAAAATAAATTTTGTTTATGCTGGGTGATTATACACCATGGGTTCGTTAAATGGGAATGCCAGTTCATAGTCAAATCATATTTATTGCTTCGTTTACTATTTCACCTATTGAGAGACACTAAGATACTTATTTATATTGTTCATATTATCCATTTAATGCTACTCGCTTAAACAAAGATTGTAATAACCATTACTAGATACTTTGTTATTATCAAAAGATGTATGATTTTAATTATTTGGATTTTATTAAATTATTTCTTCTAGAGTTTAAGTTACTAATGTTTATAAAATAATACATAATAAATTATAAAGGATAAATAAATGAGGATTTTTACCTTATTAGTTAAGGAATTCTTTCCAATACATTTAAAATCTGCCTCATCAATGTTTCTTACATTTTTTGCAATTTCTCGTGCCCATGTACTTATTATTTTGTTTTGCTGCATTTTTACTTACTTCAAAAATTGAATAATATTTATTGTAAGATAATTAATACTTTATTAAAGATTATATTAGATAATTATTTATTAAATTGTATTGTAGTAGACAGTAAATTAATTTTACAATTCAGTAAAAGAATTTGTAATACACATATATCGGTCTTCCACAATAACTTTATACACTGTTGCTAAATTCCTAGAAACCCCTCTCCTTCGCGTGACAAACGTTTTCGTGCGTAAAAATCGCGCAGTGTTTTTAAAGCAGTTGGACGCAAATGTAAGTACTTATTATCTATTTACTTATAATGCAAGATTTATATATAAATACTGTTAAAATGAATATAATTTGATATAATAATAATTAAAATATAAAAACATATAAAATATATAATAATAATAATAATAAAAATGTATGTTCAAGTAGAAAAAATGGATAATTTGGAAAATCCACTTGACCTATCTGTGCCAAGGCCTGCAATAGTGATAGAAGGTTCTGCTGCTGCAGTTCCAACTGTTACTATTGATAATCTAATAGATATGCCAGTTCCAAATATTGGAATATATGGACTTGCAGCTGGGCAGTACGGATTTGCACCACCAACGCAGCCACCTTATTTCACCAATATGCCATTAATACCGCCATACCAAGTATCAAGGTATTCACTGTACAATGCATATGAAGGCAGGCCATTAGTAGCTGCACCACCGTACCTGGCTGCAAATCAAATGCAGCAATATTATCAAGCTCCACCACCGTTACCACCAGCACAGACAGCTCCACCACAGTTACCACAAATCACAGCTACGCAATCCAGTTCTTACAACCAGGCTCCACCACCGTTACCACCAATACAACCAGTTACGCAGCAATCAATTCCATATACTCAGGCTCCACCACCATTACCACCAATTCAGACAGCTACGCAGCAATCAATTACATATACTCAGGCTCCACCACCGTTATCACAGACAGCACCAGAAACCATCTCACCAAATCAGGCTACAGCATCATATCCACCACCTCCAATTTGTAATCCTGTCGTGGATCCACCACCACATGCTAGTGCTACAGGGTTACAAAATAAACAGTAAGTTAAAAAACAAACCCTTTATTTAAATACCTGCAAAAATTCTATATTTAATGATTTTGCTAGAATCATTTTTAATATAATATAAAAGTATCTTGGCATTGGACCCATGTTCGCACCACCAGTGTGTAGTTACCCAGCATACACATAATTTAATTCATTTGTTATCCAAATCCTTGCTTTAATAATCAGAGACATCAACAATGTCAATAAGCAAACCTACACATTGTTGAAATGTCTGATTATAGTAGCAAGGATTTGGATAACAAATGAAATAAATTATGTGTGTGCTGGGTGACTATGCTCTGGTGGTGAGAACATGGGTTCGTTAAATGGAAATGCCAGTTCGGACTGTATTCATATTTATTATTTTGATTGTTATTTCACCTACTGAGACACGTTAAGATACTTATTTATTTTATATTAAAGATGCATATACATTGACAATCTGGTATATCGCATTTATGCCAACTGTAATCTCAATATCAATTATCTGTCTAGTACACTTGATAATGTTCTTGTCTATCTGACAGATGATTCATAATGAGGTTATGGTGGGCATAACTATACCTAAATGTGAATGTATGTACAGGAAATTGATTGATTTGGGCAGTATCTTGTTTAATATAATATAAATAATTATCTAGGCTCCTCTCAGTAGTCGAAATGACAATCAAAATAATAAATAAGAATACAGTCCGAACTGGCATTTCCATTTAACGGACCCATGTTCTCACCACCAGTGTGTAGTCACCCAGCATACACATAATTTATTTCATTTGTTATCCAAGTCTTTGCTACTGTAATCAGACATTTCAACAATGTGTAGGTATGCTTACACATTGTTGATGTCTCTGATTATTAAAACAAGGATTTGGATAACAAATGAATTAAATTATGTGTATGCTGGGTAACTACACACTGGTGGTGTGAACATGGGTTCGTTAAATGAAAATGCCAGTTCGGAGTGTATTCTTATTTATTATTTTGATTGTTATTTCACCTACTGAGACACGCTAAGATACTTATTTATTTTATATTAAAGATGCATATACACTATACCTGACTGTGAATTTATGTACAAGAAATTGGTTGATTTGGGCAATATCTTGTTTAATATAATATATATAATTGGATAAATACCTGAAACTTTTTATAATTCCAATAAATCCAATTATATAACAGGTATAACTAAAAGTAGCAGACTTAAATAACAACTAAATAAAAGTATCAGTAACTAACAATAAATACTATATTTTAGTAATATTGAGAAATAATAGTGCCATATTGTTTGGAATGCAAGTATACGGTTAGTCTGTTTTTTTCATAAAATGCATTTGCTCTCTTTTTTTAAGAAATTTGCCTAAAAACACCATAACTTTGTCTGAAATGCTCTGCCGCACTCAAACTTTGCATTATTTTGAAGGTAATTATTCATCGATTAATTAGATTTTTGGATGGATAAAATATTTTTGATCGTACAACCCTTTTTTTTACTATAAAGGTTTTTATTGATTATAACTATATTCAAAGTTTTAAAATAAAATAAATGAAATATTTGAACTGATTCTTCTTGAAATTAATAAACTTTTTCAAATTTAATGTATATAAGAAAAAATTGTTAGATTTTGAGTTATTAAGTGATAAACATGGCTAAAAAGTCAATTTTTTCAAAAAATTCGATTTTTTGATTGGCTACAACTCTGGTACTAATTGAAATTCAGGTCTAAAAATTTAGCTACAGTCTATTCAAGTAGTTTTTTACTGATTCCATACATTAAAACAAAATTCTATTTTTTAACTGGATCACTTCACATGGAATCTCCCATATATATATATATATATATATGGTACGGATGGTATGGAGGGGCACCTAGCGAAAAATTGTAACAGCTTAAGAGAACAAAACACAAATAATAATATTAAATAAGAAAATGTAAGAGAGAATAATACCGCTTACAATTCGCAGATAGAAGACACAAACATCTAGAGTATCACGAATATAAACCAAAGTACCATTACAGTTAATCCAAACAAAGACAAAGATATTAAATCTAGCAATAAGCAACTCAGATGTCTGCAAATTATACGAAACTTTAATAAAAAAACAGACTAACTTAGTGCGTTAAGCACAATTCATACATAAAAATCAAACTGGCTTTCGCAAAGGAAAATTCTGTGCCGACAATTATACAAATCTTTTAAAAGTCGAAAAAGAATTCTTAGAAAAGAAAATTTATTAGCGGCTTTCCTAGGTGTTCAAGAGGCTTTCGACAATATCAATACTGTCATACTACTTTACTTACATTTTATGATACACGAAAAATTGATTTATACAGACACAAACTCACAACAAGTTAGAAAAAACTATAAAGGCGTACCGCAAGGGGGAGTCCTTAGCCCTTTATTATACATATTATATGTATCCGATATAACTTACAAAAAAGTATTCACTCTTCTCAATTCGCGGTCAACCTATTTTTATTTCAAGTGTATAAGTAAATCAAAAGAGGGAAAAAATCTTAGAAAAATCAATAAAAACATCTTGGATTAGTTCTTGTATCAAGCAAAGCCAAATTCATTCATTTTGACAAATAGAACATCACCCCAGGTTCGATAGAACTTAAGATCGATAATACTCAAATAAAATCAATAGACTCTGCCCATTTTCTGGGTATTCATTTTGATTACAAAATAAACTGTAATCAACGTATTAATTCAGTTATAAACAGACGCTCTACAGCAATTAACATTATAAAATTTTTATGTGGCACTACACGGAGATCAGATCCAACAACCCTACTCATTTTATATAAAAGGTTTGTTCGATCCATCATGGATTACGGTTTATATATATATATTTTCCCCTCACGAAATAGTGCAATAAATAAACTCGAAAAAATCCAACGCGTTGCAATTAGATCAGCTATGTAGGTTACCGCCAAACAACACCTAATAACATCATAATAGAGGAATCTACATTACCTCTTCTTCAAGATCAAGATAAGTATCTGTGTAATTGTTTTTTATTTAAATTACTTTCTAACAAAGATTCTTATACTTCAAAAGCAATTAAATTTTTTTTATATTAAAAAAAATTGTCTGTTCAAAACGAATAAACAAACAGTGCGTAATGTCAGTAATGGAAAACGTCGACATTATTAACAAATATAGAAATTTAAATATTTACAACTACGACTGTAATACGATCACCAAAATTATACTAATATGCACTAACATTGACGAGAAACTTAAAAATACGAATTTAACTGACATAAAGCAAACGTTTAATGAATTTTTTGAAAATAATGATGCTATCTCAATATATATCGATGGCAGTAAAATAAAATAAACGAATCAAAATCTGTTGGATCAGCATGTAAGTATATGCCCAGAATTAAACATTGAAATTAAAAAATCTATCGTAGGAGTAGCATTCTCTGACTCTCTCAGTGCCCTTAAAACTCTTAACACGCCAAGTCTTAATGTCAAAAACAATTCACATATATTTTTCAAACAAAAATGTATAAAAAATTTTACAAAAAGAACAAACAACACAAAATCAATTTATACTGGATTCTTTCTCACGTAGATATTAAGGACAATGAACAAGCAGATACTCTACCTAAAACAGCAACTGAAACGATTGTATCAGTTTTAAGCTACGTTCACTGTATAGATTTATTCCAATATTATAAAGAAAACTCATGGCAAGAAACTCAAAATAACCCTAGTAGAATTTTGAGCATAATTGAAACGGTTTTTAAACCAGAAAGTGACGAATTAGCAAAAAATGCTCAAAATATGATCCTAATACGATCAAATTACAAATTTTGTCTAACCTTAAAATGCTCAATTTCTACTAGGGAAATTCAAAATAAATCCAATTTGTAAAATATATTTCGAACTTTTTTATAAGTCATATAACAAAAGATGGTTTACAAATAAAAAATTAAGTAGAAATTTTATTGTAATGATAAACAAAATAAGATCTAATCTTGCTGAACCGCTAAAACATGTCAACATTCTATGGCAGTGTGGTATGTATACGAAAGAAAGACGATTTCTATTCGTTTCGCTTAAGGAGATGTAAACCCATTAAAACAAAATCAGTATTTATTTTTTCTCAAGGAAACAGTATACTTTATCGAAAAAAACGCTCTGTAACGGTGTTGTATTTACATCAAAGATAGTCTATGAATTTTTTCAAATTTTTTTATCAATAAATCAACGAGATTTTTGAGCAGCCGTGCAGCTTTGTTTTTAGCTATATATCCTACCGCCTTATAATATAGAAATGTTTGTAAAAAAACCATATATAAATTATAAATTTAAAACAAAAATGTGCTACTATAAATTATAAATTTAAAACAAAAATGTACAAAAATAGGTTTTAAGTTATAATTTTGTAAAACTTTACTTATGTAGCAAAATAAGCCTTAAATGAGACTTGAAATGCTTAATAAAAAAATATCACAGCTATACTCATTAGTAAACATTTTCTACACATCACAAACTAATTGTAATTTATCCATATCTATTTTTTTAATTTATTGGTAGTTTCTATAAATTTATGTGTAATGTTTCTGAAATAATTATTTTTCTCCAATTTTGTTCTCTATCAAGAATTTTTACATTATTGAAATCAAACTTATGTCCTAATTTATCAATGTGTTCACGAATAACACATTGTTTTTCAATGTGTAAGCTGTTTAATAGTGTTCTTTAATTCTAGTAGTTACTGTTCTTTTTGTTTCTCTCACGTAACATGCATCACAATCATTACATTGAATTCAGTATATTACATTGGATTGTTCACTTTGTTTAGTTTTGTGTCAACGTCTATGTATGTATTGATTTGACACAGTATGTTATACTATATTTTTTAACACTCTTTGAAATGTTTTCAAATACTTTAGGTATGTAGGGCAATGATAAAATCATTCTCTTTCTATTATTGTTGGCAATGTTATCAATTAAGTTAGTATTATTATTATTATTATTATTACTACTATTATTATTTCTATGTTTTGTATCAATAAGTTTGTTAATTAATTGTAATTCTAAAAAGTCAATCATTTATGTCATATCTACCTTGAAAAGTAAATTATAATTTTTTATTGTACAAACTAAATACGCGTTTAAAATCTCAAATAGCTTATTTTTTGGAACAATGGTTAATATATCATCAACATATTTGTAATAAATAAGAGGTCTGAAAGATAATTTTTTAATACATTCTTCTTCTCCGGAGCGTTGTGCATCTAATAAGTTATATTCACTCGTCATATCAAGCCAAAAATCCTTCCAAAAAAATGAATAATTAATGTAAGTTCATCAAAATTGCATTATATTTTCGTCTAATTAATTATGCGGACGCTCATAAAAATAAAATAATACTTGAGATTAAAAATTTTACATTATTTTTCAAATTCTGCAAAACATTTCTAACTTGTGCTTAATATTTTATCTCTTCCATAAATTTAATCCGATCAATTGACGCAAAATGCTTCATATAGACACACACCGAAGTAATATACCATATAGGTATATATATACCTTACATAGAAAAAAAAGTAAAAACGCATCAAAATAAAGCCCGAGACATAAATCTTAACTCTGCGCTTGCAATCGTCTCGTAATAAACGAAGCAACGGGGATAGGGTATATAATAACCATGATTATCCTACACGCTGCGGTAAACAAAAGACAATATTTGCAAAACCAAAAAAATAGAGCGCCGCAACAAAGTTAAAGGCGGAGCTCCTGCAGGGATTGACATTTATCGTCGAGCAAGGTAAAAGTCATGTTAATTGCTCTCGTTTCCCGTCGACCTTCAGGTTAATATATCCAAGGGTTGCTCACCATTCCGTCATACAAGTATATAATATCCATGCATTTATATATATATACCTGTCCACGAGAAGGGCAGACGTTCCGGCTACCGCGGTCGTTACTCTACCTTTTTTTTTGCTGTTGTTGTATATATTATATACATTATATACTCCAGGCGCTAATGTATGCGCGTTAACTAGGCGTTTTCTCCTCTCCTTGAATTTATTTTGAGAGTGAACGTTGCTTTAAAAAACTCTGAATATTTAAATACCGTAGAAAAAACGTTTTCGTATTGCGGAATTATATAGTTTTTTTTTTCATTTAATCTTATACATTTGATTTGCACGTATAAATTAGTGAATTTTTATATAGCATCCAGTAGTTTACACATACACATTTTTTAATAATACTACCGAGACAGTTGCTTTAATTTGTCAAAATAAAGATGATTAGAAAAATTGTAATTTCGGACTTTGAATTCATATTTTGAAACTTGTATACCGATCTTTAAAACTTTTGAATGTCGCAACGTTTTGCTGAAAAATTTTGATATTATGTAAATTAACCAAGTGCTTCGGTATCAAAAACAAGTTTGAAAATTAGATTAAAATCTAAAACCCGGAAGTTGCACGTTCTCCTCTAGTTATAATAAAAAAAAAAGAATATTCATCTCGGTAACATTGATGCAGTCTAATTTTTGATAACTTAAGATCAGAAAATATACATTATTTTCAAATTCTGCAAAACATTTCTAACTTGTGCTTATATTTTACTCCTTCCTAAATTTATCCGATCAATTGACGCAAAAATGCTTCATATAGACACACACCGAAGTAATATACCATATAGGTATATATATACCTTACATAGAAAAAAAAGTAACAACGCTCAAAAATAAAGCCCGAGACATAAATCTTACCTCCTGCGCTTGCAATCGTCATCGTAATAAACGAAGCAACGGGGATAGGGTATATAATAACCATGATTATCCTACACGCTGCGGTAAACAAAAGACAATATTTGCAAAACCAAAAAAATAGAGCGCCGCAACAAAGTTAAAGGCGGAGCTCCTGCAGGGATTGACATTTATCGTCGAGCAAGGTAAAAGTCATGTTAATTGCTCTCGTTTCCCGTCGACCTTCAGGTTAATATATCCAAGGGTTGCTCACCATTCCGTCATACAAGTATATAATATCCATGCATTTATATATATATACCTGTCCACGAGAAGGGCAGACGTTCCGGCTACCGCGGTCGTTACTCTACCTTTTTTTTTGCTGTTGTTGTATATATTATATACATTATATACTCCAGGCGCTAATGTATGCGCGTTAACTAGGCGTTTTCTCCTCTCCTTGAATTTATTTTGAGAGTGAACGTTGCTTTAAAAAACTCTGAATATTTAAATACCGTAGAAAAAACGTTTTCGTATTGCGGAATTATATAGTTTTTTTTTTCATTTAATCTTATACATTTGATTTGCACGTATAAATTAGTGAATTTTTATATAGCATCCAGTAGTTTACACATACACATTTTTTAATAATACTACCGAGACAGTTGCTTTAATTTGTCAAAATAAAGATGATTAGAAAAATTGTAATTTCGGACTTTGAATTCATATTTTGAAACTTGTATACCGATCTTTAAAACTTTTGAATGTCGCAACGTTTTGCTGAAAAATTTTGATATTATGTAAATTAACCAAGTGCTTCGGTATCAAAAACAAGTTTGAAAATTAGATTAAAATCTAAAACCCGGAAGTTGCACGTTCTCCTCTAGTTATAATAAAAAAAAAAGAATATTCATCTCGGTAACATTGATGCAGTCTAATTTTTGATAACTTAAGATCAGAAAATATGAACTTGACATTAATGTAAATTTAAATTTGAATAAATGTCAAGTTATTTAGAATGATTCCGCATTCCGTGTATCCCTTTATTTCCAACGCATAAATTATTTATTATCCTCGAATTCAATTCGACATTGATATGTATTTTTTTACAACGCCGAACATTCAAAACTTTGTAAAAACTACTTTAATAATAAACATGTGTATAAAAAGTGTTTTAGGTGACTACACAGAAGAAATCAGATACTTAGAAAATAAAATAATATACAGTATATATAGGCATCTATTAAAATGATTACGATTGCGCTTTTAATTAATTCCGATCGTGATTTTTTTCTTTTTCTTAAATATATACTTAATTTAACTTCCATTACATTCTATCAGATTATATGCAAATTAACAATGCCATTCTACGTAATAGATTTAGCAATGTATCATATTAATTGATTGCAACATTTGAGAAAAATAATAAATTCTAAAACTACAAAATCTATAAATATATATATTTTACGCTTTTGTATCAGTCCTTATGTATCCTAAGCAGTTTTAACGTCAAGTTGTTAGGTTACGCGTATTTTAAGCAAATTATTAAAATAGGCACATTATATATTCTTACGTCGGATAAAAAAAAAAAGAAAAAGAAAAACGAGTAAATCCGGTGTAAATATATGATCGATATAATTCACAGCGATATATATATATATATATACTTGGGCGTAAAAGTTATATTTTCTGCTAAACTATCTCGTAAAATCAATAAAAACCAACGGAGAACCATAACTATTAATCGTCAATCTTTGATGAAATCTATATAAAGTTTCGACACTCGGAAAAATCTCACGCGTTTGTGTACATTATATATATATATATATATATATATACATGTCTACCACAATCGTTTCCAATATAACAACTGAAGTTAAAATATAAAGCCTAATTAAAAGCGTTGGCGTTTCCGACCCTGAAATAAAAAAATATGCTCGCACAATCTTTCTCTTTGATACGGTGTGTGTGTGTATATATATATATATATATATGAAACCTACTCTCGAACCGTGCTGATACGTCATTTTTCGCGGGAAAATTTTCTGAGTTATTGTGTATAAATTCAACGAAGCTAAATGAGTTTATAAAATTGTGTGATAAATTTAATGTAACCTTAATTAGCGTTAAGATTTATTATTTAGTTATATATATATATATATATATTATAGAAAACGAGATTTTTATTTATACCAAGAGTTGTTCCCGACGTTGTATTAAATGGATTTTAGATATGATAAATTCGTTATTAAAGTAATTTGTTTAAAGTTTATTTTGCCAGAAAGAATGAAGATAAAGTTTTTCCAATGATTAATTAACGAGTATTAATAGCGATTAAATATATATGTGTACTATATAAATCGAGGAATATAAAACTCGTTAAAGGAGATTAAATCATATTAAATAGAATGAATAAGTTTCTAGATAGCTTAAAGAAGGATTATATGTATATCGTATACCGAAGAATATTAATGTGTACGAGTATATTTTAATTAAAACAAAACGAATAAAATTAAACAAACATTTAAACGTTTATGAAGCTATAATATAATAAATATTTGCTGTGTGAAAAAAGTAACTCGCGCACCTGGTTTACGCAACTAATTGAATAATCACTAAAATGTAAAAATTTCCCCGTGAAAAATTAGCATATATATAAAAATGAAAGAAACGAAAAATGAAAGAAAGTAAGCCATCGTGCACGCACATTTCAAAATATAATTATTATATAAAATGTATGTATATTTTCAATTCTTGAAAACAAAAAAAAAAGGGAAAAATAATATACGACAACGTGCAATAACTAAGAAATTAATATATTTCATCAAGATAAAATCAATGAAAGTGAAAGAAATTTTGTTCTTTAAAAGTATATATATGTCTCGTTGGCGCGCACGAAACAAATTGAATTTGAATAATCTAACGCGAAAGCGAACGACCCTTGAAAACACTGGTCGATCAGTCGTTGCACGAGAGCACACAATACAAAATACTCAATCAGTCGTTGTACATTACCGTCGGCCACCAGGACGAAAGGGAGACGGATGAAAGTTTTCGCGCGCTCCCAACCAAGAGAGAGGGAGAGAGAGAGAAAGAGGGACAAGTATAGGTATAAGAGAGAATCGAGCTTTCGCAAGAATTCCGGGACCGCGCGCGTGTCTCGTGTCCATGCCGCCGCAGCGTGGGACGAGGTAGACCTATGAGAAAACCGTTCACCCGGGCGTTGCTGCGAACAAGGCCGTGCGCCCGTTGTTACGCGATTTTAATACACCCTTTTTTCTCACTCTTGTACACACACCCACATACATATATATATATATATAATCCGTACATGTTTACAACGGCGCTTTCGGTCCTTCCGGAAGTTTGGCCAAATGTATAATATGCTTCTCTCGGGTACAGAAGGGAAAAAAATTAACGTATAACTATATATATATCTCCGCAAGTTGCCTATAATTGTACAGGACGGACAAAACAATTTTTCGGCGCATTTCGGTAATATACACCTCCGATTAAAATAATTCCGAAATTAAAATTAAGTTATTATCTTCTTTGTATATATATATATTCGCTTATTTTTTCGTTTCTCAATTTGTGAGCACGTTGAGATTTTGGTTCCCATAGTGCATTACGATATGTGCGTTGTTATAATTACGTGTATAAATTGAAAATAAAAAAAAAAACGTCCAAAGTTAATTAAAAGCCCGTTATACATTAAACTAATTTTCTATTAACAATGTGCGTTATTATCTTGTATAAATACGCTCGTATCTATATATATATATACAAATTACAAAGTGTATAATTGGGATTTAAAAATCTCGTTCGCACCGTTACGAAAGCTCGGTAAATTAAATAAATATTAGCGTTAAACGTCGTATACGTATACATGCATAATATATAGATCGATTCTCGTAACATTTGCGCGTATGAATAAAAAAAAAATGCGTAAGAATAATAGTTGCCATTCCGTAATAAAATCGAAAGGGCGTGGAACGCGGTTTATCTATATATAACAAGTATTGTATGTCTGGGCGCAAGAGAAGCTGCGTGTAATTCCGAATTGTAAAGAGATCGCTCGGTTTTGTTACGCATAATGGGTGATATATCAAAAGTGGTATTTCTTCAAAAGTTCCATTCGACCATACGTTTTTCACTCTCGCGCTCGTTTATATATATATAGTACCCGAATATTTTCTCTCATTCCGTATCATTGTCTCTCGCTCGCTCGCGCATAATAACGCTTGTTGTACACACATGTATACTTATACCGCTTTCGATTTCGCTTCGCGCGCACACATATATACATACACGTGTGTGCATATAGTTGTATATCACGTACGATTTCTTTCTCTTTCACGGTACTTTTGCCCCGATTTCATCGGTCAATTGTCTCTTATGTCATTGCGACACGTGTGCGTCTATCAATTTTACACACTCGCCACTCGCACGCGGGTCCTGTCAGTAATTTTCGACCGATTATATTTTTGTTTCCCTTGACTTTTTTCTTTTTCTTTATTTTTTAACCGCGGGACCGAGGCGGAGGTGTTATTTTTATTTAAAAACGCCGCCGCGCGTGCCGGTGTATATTGTTCCCGTTTATATGCAGATTGTCGATCTGATTTGTTACTGCGCGCGTGCACGGCAATTGCGCGGGCTTGTTTGAGAGCCAGTTAATGGCCTTATGCATATACACACACACAACACACGTATGCTAGCCAAACGAGTGAATTAGCAGATTAGGAATAATTGATTTTTGATTGTATCTTTCTGTATAACGTTATATACATATATATACATTGGGATATTTATTTTCGCGTTAAACGAGAGCAGTGCGCGTGTATGCGAAGAAAATTTGATTTATTCATTCAGGATGTTATTTTAAACTCACCGATTTGCTTCTTATAAGGTTTTTTTTCTTTCGTTGTACCTAATTGTGTAACACGTGTGCGTAAGACATTATTCTGTAACTACTTATATGTATAAACGTTTATATTTTGTACTTTAAGGGTAATCGTATATATACTTGGATAATAAATAAATATGCTGCGAGCAACCTAAAATTAATACATATTATTTTTTCTTATTTAAGTACGTTCGCTTTTGCATTGAGAAAAGTAATTCTTTGCTTCAAATAAATGGTGTATTTGCCATTGTCTTAAAATCTTTACTTTGCGACAAATGTCAATTTCTTAACTACTAAGAAATATTCCTTAATAAAAAAGTAATCAGTTGAAACCTAATATTGTTTACTAATAGATATAAATTTTAAACTTATTTATAAAGTTAAGATTATTATTAACGTAAGGAATATACTTACAGATCATACTGAAAACATTCGTTTAGTCAAATTAGTAAATATATTTAATTACGCCAATATACGAGAATTAGGTAGACATACTTATATCATTAATGTTTTAATTAAGACAAAATTATACAATCGTTTTTAACCAAAAATTCAACTCACTGAATTCTTAATAGTTAAGACATGTGCCTTTCGCCGTATTCTAATCCACATTTCTTAACAATTAAGAAATATTCTTTGACTCAAAGAATCTCTTTTCTCAATGTGTTTATGTATTTAATTTCTTAAATATTTAAAAGAAAGTTCCTATTTCGATGATTAAATTTTTTCTTAAAGATCGCATTTCATGTATTTATTAAAACGCGAAATATCAAACGTAAAAGAGCATTAGTTTTTTTTTATTGAGAGATCCTGAGGTAATTATTTATCGACTCTTCGAGTAAATGCGTTATCAAATATTCTGTACATTTTTTTTTATAAGCGTACAATTGTATAAATTATTTACAAAATATAGTTAATTTCCATAATTAAACTAAAAAGAAAAGAGAGATACCTGTATATCTTATACTTTTATGTCATTATTACTTAATAAAATTTATTTCCGAATACACGCGAACCGTAACCACTTCTCTGTAAAAGTAATCAATGGAATTTCAAGAAAGTATATATAAAATAATGAAGAAAAGAAAAAATAAATAAATTGTCTCTCTGATAATAATTCGAAAGTAAAGGAACAAAGGACTTCGATATAAAACAATGGTGTTATGTATTATAAAATAACGAATGATTTCAAAATTCACTTTTCTCTGCTCCCATTTCCGATTTATGATCAGCGCAATTGATAGTCTCGAATTTTAGCGTTAAACGTATCGGCGTAATGCGAAACATTTCTTTTTTTTTACTTTCACTCGTACTTCGCCGTGTATAACGACCGGGCACGTGTGCCTGTCCGAAAATTTCTCGACACGTACAAAGTTTTATTCAAAAGAAAAGCTCATGGTTTAATTAGTAGAAAAAAAAGTGTTAATTTCCCCTTACAAAGAATTCGTTTAATTTCATTCGGAATATTAAACACCTTACTTTTGTACTACGGGATGATATAATTCATTTTATTCTGACCTATTTCCTTTGAATCGTGTTTGTTAATTTCGTGTTCGTGCGATCAAATAAGGTTTAACTCTATAGCAGTTTGTTATACAAATCTAAAAATATATATTGCTCAACAAATTTAAATTTTATCGATTTACCGTGATACAAAAATTCTATAATTTTAATCATTGAATTAATGGAATATTCAAAAATTACAATTTTAATTTTTACGGTAAAATTTATCTTAAAAGAGGTTTATTATAATATTTCGTTAAAGATTCGAAAGTATATATTATAGAATGGACTTGTAATAAAGCCGTAGGATTATTTAATTGTAAATTATAATTTCAATGTAGAGTATTGTTGTATATAAAACGAATAACATTTCATAAAATCGTACAACGCTTAATTGACTATTAAAATCATTTATTGTTCTCAAATAAAAGTAATTATAGCATTAAACGCTAGTGTAACTCGAGCGTGGAATTATGAAACAACGTCACGTTACGCGCGTTAAAATAACAACGGGGAGACCAAAAAAAAATATGTGTATACATATATATGAACAGAGTTTGAATCAATTATACTCGTATACCTTACCTTGACAAGTACGTTCGAAAAATTATCGTGAACGAATGAGCGTGAATGATTTCTTCGAAGAAAGGAAAGGGATAGTGGCACATTATAAGCAAGGACATCCGGGTAGAGAATAGGATCAGATGGTCTCCAAAAATAATTGATTGCCACTGAGTTATCTGTCAAATAATTTGTTGTATTAATAACTATTAAACAAATTCTTATGTACACAAGTTTTTTTTCTTTTTTCATTTCGTATTTCGGCATAGCAGCGAGACGTGCGATTACATTTTGGTAAAGGTTCAATCACGGAAACATCGAATCTCCCGGTATTCGCAATTTTATTGTATTCGTTATTTTTATGTTTTTCTTTTCTTTGTTTTTTTTTTCCATTAAACCTTTGTACTGCAGTCGTACGATATGGGAGGAGGGAATTTGCGCATATGGACCAACGAATTTTCGTAAATTTCGCCATTTAAATTAATTCGTAAAAATTGATGTATATCTTATTTTCTTAATTCCTAAAATGTACAAAATTCGATTTGTATTTAATCTACGGCACAAAATTGATTGCACATTACGAAAAAATTATGTTTCTACGAAATTCGATATGCCAACGAGAGATCCGAAGTATCTGTGATGTATTATTTGATAATTCAACTTATCACGAGTTAATATACACGTACTTTATTGTTCTTATAGATACACGTACGTATCGTTCCTATACACTTTTGTTTGCTCTATTTTTTTCTTAGTCTCACCGATCTACCAGTTAATGGCACGGCCATGGCATTATACACCGCACAATCTTACAAAATTCACCTCAACCGTCGCGAACATTTTTTTGTTATCGTCCTTTTTTTTTATTTTGAATAACCATATATATATATTCGATCATAAAATGTATACAATCCTAGTTAGTAACTAGTTCAATTTGCCTATACTTTTTGCGCAAGTTGCTTACAGGGTCCTTAAAAAGTACAGGGTCCAGTCTCATGTTCGATCGCAGCAATGGCATGTAACCGAAAACGGCAACGAATGTATTCATACAAGTTTGACGCTGGGTAAAATGATCTGGATCGTTCCATGGAGATCTACAATTAACAATTATACATATTGTATATATTAATATTTTTGAATAAAATATGATTAATACATAATTGTAATAAATATTTTTACCTGTCCCCAGCAGCCTTTGTATCTTTATACATCTTCCTTTGAGTCACTTTGATTGGAGGGCGACGAGTGACGTGGCTAACTAGAAAGTTCATCAAGATATCTTCACAATTTTGAGATTGTTCGACAGTTTTGTGAAGGGTTGAACTTAGCGTTTCTGTATAGAGAGTATTATAGTAACGGTGATAGAAGGCAGCTCCTGTCAACACCATGCTGTAATCGTTTGTCCATTTACTCGTATAACCCCACGATCGCTGAAAAGACATGAAAAATGTATTATTAACCTTAAATATAAAATTTTCAATAATTTTGTTGTATGTACGAACAATCTTCGCATTTTTATAAATTTATTAATTTTTTCGTTTTTAATGCCAGTTAGATGCAAAGTAGTAATTTACCTTGGAATCGTCCCAGTAATGAGATCTAGCAGGATATCCTACAATTCGGTCTGGAAAGCTTTTCCAAACAACAAAAGCAAAGTCGATCTCGTCAGTATTGAGGGTTACATCTTCATCTAAAGATAATATGGCACTAGTTTTGATCAAGGGATGAGGGTAAAATCTATAAGATATTCCAGTAGCAGGGACTACATGGATTGGTGACTTGATACCTTGCCAGCGTGGCTTTCTTGGTAGGGGAATGTCAGAGTTCCACATTAATATGATCTACAAATATTAATAGAAATGTTAAATTTTGTTGGACAAGTATATTTATTACACCGAAATATTAAAACTATCCTCTTACTTTGTCTAAATATTTACTCTTAGCGAGGCTCTTCAGTAATCGGTAAAGAACTGCTGTAGATCCAAGTTGAGAGTAAATTATGGCAGTAAATGTATTTCCTGGATTACAATCTTGAAATGGAAGTTCTTGCTGACTATCAGCAAATTTTGGTAATATGGCTAACGCTCCTGGATCTCTGTTCCAAACACGATATTCTCTACGACCTTCCGATGGAATTCTCTCTCGAATAATCTACAAACAAAAGAATATTATTTAAGTATTTGATACTTGACAAAAAGAAAAAGAGAAAAATTGTAAACTGTTTTTACCAACCTCAAATGTAGTAAATATGATTTTTTCTATTGATGAAAAGTATCTTTCCCATAAAAATTGAGTTTGCTGCCTTAATACCATGATTTTTGTCGGTTCTACAGATCTAAGAATATCTGGAATCTTTGAAAAATATCAAAAATATTAACATTTATTATCCATAAAGCGCATATTTGCATATTCATTATAAACTCACTTGAAAAAGAAGTCTTTCATCTCCAAAAATTACTGCCTGAAACCAATCAATGCGGTCATAAAATGGAAGAGCCCATCCATTACTTAAAATAACAGGGATACATCCAGCTCTTAAAGCTTCCAAAAATCGAAAACTACCAAGTCTGCGCCCCCGAGGAACAAGGCAGAATGTAGAGTTCATAAGGAGATAATATGGCACTAGTTTGATCAGGGATGAGGGTAAAATCTATAAGAGTATTCCAGTAGCAGGGACTACTGGATTGGTGACTTGATACCTTGCCGGCGTGGCTTTCTTTGTAGGGGAATGTACAGAGTTCCACAATTACTATGATCTACAAATTATTAATAGAAATGTTAAATTTTGTTGGACCAAGTATATTTATACACCGAAATATAAAACTATCCTCTTACTTTGTCTAAATATTTACTCTAGCGAGGCTCTTCAGTAATCGGTAAAGAACTGCTGTAGATCCAAGTTGAGAGTAAATTATGGCAGTAAATGTATTTCCTGGATTACAATCTTGAAATGGAAGTTCTTGCTGAACTATCAGCAAATTTTGGTAATATGGCTAACGCTCCTGGATCTCTGTTCCAAACACGATATTCTCTACGACCTTCCGATGGAATTCTCTCTCGAATAATCTACAAACAAAAGAATATTATTTAAGTATTTGATACTTGACAAAAAGAAAAAGAGAAAAATTGTAAACTGTTTTTACCAACCTCAAATGTAGTAAATATGATTTTTTCTATTGATGAAAAGTATCTTTCCCATAAAAATTGAGTTTGCTGCCTTAATACCATGATTTTTGTCGGTTCTACAGATCTAAGAATATCTGGAATCTTTGAAAAATATCAAAAATATTAACATTTATTATCCATAAAGCGCATATTTGCATATTCATTATAAACTCACTTGAAAAAGAAGTCTTTCATCTCCAAAAATTACTGCCTGAAACCAATCAATGCGGTCATAAAATGGAAGAGCCCATCCATTACTTAAAATAACAGGGATACATCCAGCTCTTAAAGCTTCCAAAAATCGAAAACTACCAAGTCTGCGCCCCCGAGGAACAAGGCAGAATGTAGAGTTCATAAGGAGAATCTCATAATCATACCTGAAATGTAAAATAATGTAAAGTTTATTGTTTTCACAAGTTATTGAGAATTTTAGTTGCTACTTACATATCATATTCTCGAATGTCCTGTTGGCAATGTTCATCTTGTAATTCTCTCCAAGATTTACCATGTCTACAAGTTGTAACGAATATGAGATCTTTTCCATTGTGCAAGTGATGTAGAGCATTTCTTGTCTCCGATCCTATACCATGGACATATCTTTTACCCTTGAAAGCTGCCAAATATTTCTTATTACTAGGGAAATGATTATGAATAGCTTGACCAGGTTCACCACCACGTTCAGGGTGCTGTTTTCCAAAAAGTGGTATGGACACATCAAAATCATCTCTTAATTTCATGATTGACATACTTGCTTTAGCAAGCATTGCATACCCATAATCAAAGGCCATTGCATCCTCTACATAATCAGGCCAAGTGCCCGAGTATAAATTAAAAATCAAATGATTCTTCCCATTATTCCAATATGGCAAACGCGCGAGTTTCGAAGGTAGATTATGTACAAATTCAGTCGACAAAGGATCTCTGTCAAGCGTATCCAGAGCCAAAACAAATAAACAAGCTCGTGATGGATCCGATGTATAATATCGTGATTCTGTGATGACATTTAGTATTTTTTGGTATAATGGACTGATCGCATCCTCAATAGGATACACATAAACAGTAAATCCCTCTTTACACTTTGTAAAATCAAAACATGTTTCCATGTCACATTTCTTTAAATTTGGAGGTGTTGGTGGTTGATTCTCTAACGACTTTACATATTTTGCATAATTTTCCTTGTAGTTGGGATCAAGAACATAGTAAGAGGGTAGATCATCAAATGATATTTTCTTCTTACTTGAATCTTTTGCTTTTAAACGATAACCACCAAAGTAGCAAAAACCAAGAAAGGCGCATGTTACAAGTAAAAGTAAATAACGCTTCTTGGCTTGCATGTTTAATGTAATTGTAAACAATTAAAAGTTCTAAACATCTTTCTTCCAAAATAACCACCATAATTTACCAAAGATATGCATTGTTTGTGATTTCTTGATTGGCTCCTTGGGTGCACACCAGGGTTAATCCAAAAATCTTATTGACATCATTATTATTCACCTTGCCACTGAAAAAGAAAAAAAAAGCATTTATAGTAATTTTTGTATCTTACATATGCATTTCTGATGTGTAAAAATAATTTTAAAAAGTATTGAAGGACTTTTATACTATTTATTACTCAACATTTATGATACAAACATCGTCAATTGTTTTTGTACAGTATTTTAAATTCATTGTTTAAAGATTAAATCAATATTTTCTTTGCTATAAAGAATTAATGTATGTTAATTTATGAATCACTATAAATGTTTGACATATATGGGGTATTCCACGTGAAGTGGTCCGATCAAAATTTTAAAATGCACCAAATTTTGGGTACACTTTGCAAATGTTTTTCAAAATACAGAAAAAAATTTTTAGGTACTGGAATTTATTAGTTCAAAAGTTATTCTAACCTCAAAAAGTGAACTTTTTCCAGTTTTTTTCAACACCAGCTGGGTTCATCGCTATTTAACTCAAAATCTATCAACTTTTACTATAGAACATTATATGTAACATTCGTTGCTAATTATGTCTAGAATTTATCCTTCTGGGTTAGAATTTCCAATCTCAAGGTTAATGACAAATAAACTACATGTCAACATTCAACTTAAAAAAAAACTAACTTCGCCACAATTGATTTTTTTATCCAAAAGTCTAAAAGAAAGCTTGGAGCAATACCTTTCAAATGATCTGTAGCATTTTTATGGCCTTCAATTCTGTAAAAAGTTATGATAATTTAAAGAAACACGAAATTTTTTTAAAAATTTAAATGGGAAATACCATGTTAATTTTTGTGAATTTTTTGTCTTTCTTTAAATTATCATAACTTTTTGCAGAATTGAAGGCCATAAAAATGCTACAGATCATTTGAAAGGTATTGCTCCAAGCTTTTTTTTGGATTTTTGGATAAAAAAATCAATTGTGGCGAAGTTAGTTTTTTTTTAAGTTGAATGTTGACATGTAGTTTATTTGTCATTAACCTTGAGATTGGAAATTCTAACCCAGAAGGATAAATTCTAGACATAATTAGCAACGAATGTTACATATAATGTTCTATAGTAAAAGTTGATAGATTTTGAGTTAAATAACGATGAACCCAGCTGGTGTTGAAAAAAACTGGAAAAAGTTCACTTTTTGAGGTTAGAATAACTTTTGAACTAATAAATTCCAGTACCTAAAAATTTTTTTCTGTATTCTGAAAAACATTTGCAATGTGTACCCAAAATTTGGGGCATTTTAAAATTTTGATCGGACCACTTCACGTGGAATACCCCATATATGTATATACATGGATATTTTATTTACATTGTAAGAACAAGTATTAAAATAGTTTTTAGAGTATTTCTTAGTATTTTTTGTTGTGTATTATAATATAATAATAATACATACAATATTTTAATTAACATGTACCTTACAATCTATTTTTGGTATAATAATAAAAAAAATATATATATTTATAAAAATATAAAGTAATTTTGAACAATATTAAATGCTTTTATAATATTAGTTTTTAACATTTATTAAAACTTTTATAATAAAACATATTCTCTGACAAGCATGCAAAATATAATAAGTTTTAAAATTGGAATGTAGTGATTCATAGTATAGTAAAAGATTATTGCAGTCTCTGCGCAGTATAGTAATTGCTCCAATAGTCAACCGTGTACCAAGTACTGACCTTCTTATGGATGAATCTATTCCTGTAGTTATTGGTCTTATTGAATTTGTTACAAAGATGGTCCAGCAATTGGTTTATAGTCAACTGCAAGAGCATTTACCTTGATAAATAGACATTACTGACAAATGACAGCTTATATGCATTTATATAACCTGAGTATGAGTTATTATTCATTACGTGAAGAAAAAGAGAAACTAGTTATTTGAAATTATAAGAGTCAAAATTGTGGAAAAATTTTTTAGTATAATAAATTCTATTTACTATAATAATGTACAGTTTGTCATATTGAATAAAAGCAAATTTTTAAATTATAATATACAATGTAGAAATTAATTACTTTAATTGCTTTTAATCAAAGCTAAGGTAAAATAAATAAATAAAACAACTGAATCAAAACACGCATTTCCTGTGATTATAAAGTTTGCATAATGTAAAAAATCAAGGAAAAACAAGTATTAAAAAAAATTGTTTTTTTTTCAACTATTGATTACAGATCATAGAATCAACTTTATATAACTTGCAAGATACTTGTTTTTGTAAAAACATTGTTAATTTGAATCGTTAACTACTATTACGAAAGTATTAAAAGATAAAATTGAAAAAATCATGAAACATACTGTTGATTTTAAAAGAAATTACCAAACGAGTGTTCCAAAAATAGAATAATTTATCCAGTATTACTTATCAGAGTTCAAGGTGAAAAATGAGGGAAAAAATCAATGGAGAATAAGTATGAGTAAAATGTAGGTAAAATAAATACTACGTACCTCTCTTCCTACTCTAGTCTGGAAGAAGATAAGTCAGTCTTACGTTTAAAAGGTATGACTCGTTTGTTCGTGTATATAAATAATATAGAAATTACAGGTATAGAACAAGTTTAGAGACGAGGACGAGGACGACGACGACGACGACGACAACGAGGCTGAATACGGAGACGCAAGCTCTCCTCCGGACACATTCACTAGGTTAACACGCGAGAATATACCGCTCTTTTTACGTACAACGAAGTATATATATATATGTGTGTGTGTGTGTGTGTGTGTGTGTGTATATGTATGTGTATTAGAAAAGTTCCCAGGGCGGTGGAAAAGTCGTCCTTGACAAGTTCGATCCTTCTTCGTCCTCTTCCTCTGCTTCCTCGTCCTTGGACGTCGACGAGCTCGGATTCCCAACCAAGTCAGCAGCGTCGATGTTCCTCTCTCTGGTAACTCTGCACCCGGTTACCATAATTGCCTACCTCTTCGAGTATGCGTATTTAAACGGACGAGGAGGACGACGACGACGACGATGGTGGTGGTGGTGTGGTAGTGCGTGCGTGGACGTGTAAATTTTAGGTTAACTCCGGGCGACGAGGAGCAGGTTGACAGCAAAGAGATTCGAATGACAGTAAAGAGGCGATGGTACTCGAGATGGTAATGGGGATAATCGAGCCCGTCGGCATATTCGTACTGCGAGTGAGAGTGGCGAGTGCGGCGATCGGTTTGCGGTGGTGCTGCTGCAACGCCTCCCGCAATAACATAATCGCAGCCTCTTTTTTTAGATCATCGCGTTGCTGCTACCACACCGTCGACGCGCGCGTGCCTCTCTGTTCCCCGAACGGATCATACGGTCGGTCCTCACTCCTCCTTCGCCTTCTCTCTCTCTCTCTCTCTCTCTTCTCTCTTCTCTCCACACAAAGACACTCCACGCAGCACCCTCGACTTTCCGTATCTATACGTTTTTTTTCGTTCGTTTACGTGGTACTCTTCTCCAGGGTATACTTGGTCTGCGCGCGCGTGGTACCTTTTGCACGCGCACACTCTTCTGTCCTCGGACACTTATTCAAAAAAAGCCCAAGGCTATAATAATCAGTATAAGTACGTTCGTTCGTTCGTTCGATCTGCACCCGCGCGCACACGTTTCCTTTTCGCGAATCGTCAAAAAGTTTCGCTCGCATCTATACACCGTAGTCCGTACACACACAAACACACGCACCCACACTAGGTATACGTATCGTATATATAGCTATATATAAACTTCCGCCTCTTTGGTATAGAGAGTAGGCTCTCTCGAGTCCCGAGTCATGACACGAGTAGTATCTATAGCGCTGTGTGGTACTAGTGTGCTACTATACCGACTAGGTATATACGAATACGAGTACGAGTGTACGAGACTTGCACTTCCAGTTTCCACCAACCACCATGCGCGGGTGCGCGCGTGCAGTACGTTTTTCGATGTCTTTCATTTCAATACATATATATATATATATATATATATATGTACATGTATGTACCTATATATGTTTATCTATCTATAGTACACTCACTACTCTCTGACTATAGTAGATGCGCGCGCACGAGGGACGTCAATGGAGGTATACCGCGAGTACGACGAGTGACGACGTCTACTGTATATAGGATATCTCTCGGTGTACTTATACCTATGCGATTTTCGCGCGAATATACATATATATACATGTGGGTGACCTCAGCTGTACGTATCTCTCTATACACATATGGAGATAAATGAATCTGCGTGCAGACGTTCGCGTAAATGCGTATTTCGGAGCGTTACGCACCGGGCTGGCTAGAGCTGCATTATGCGCCGTGCATTTTCCGTCGTCTATCCTTAATAATGATAAGAAGAAGAAGACTCGAAATGTCAAATATATGGGTGACTCGTTTTGATGGTTTCTGCCATCTATTGGATTTTTATCGAATACTCCTTGTGTATTCTTTTTTAGGAATCACACGCAGGATAAATCCGTGTATATATATATTAAGTATGAAAACATCGAAGATACTTTCTAACTATGAGTTTTTCCAGAAATGAAGCATAAGATTCTCGCGTTACATTGTTTAAAGCAACATTTTGAAATTTCCAATGAAAAATTATTTTTTGTTACTCAAAGTACTTATATAATTCAAATTTTTAAACTAAATTCCTTATATATTTTTGCTGACAAGGGAGAGGGTATCAGCGTCGATGTTCCTCTCTCTGGTAACTCTGCACCCGGTTACCATAATTGCCTACCTCTTCGAGTATGCGTATTTAAACGGACGAGGAGGACGACGACGACGACGATGGTGGTGGTGGTGTGGTAGTGCGTGCGTGGACGTGTAAATTTTAGGTTAACTCCGGGCGACGAGGGAGCAGGTTGACAGCAAAGAGATTCGAATGACAGTAACGAGGCGATGGTACTCGAGATGGTAAATGGGGATAATCGAGCCCGTCGGCATATTCGTACTGCGAGTGAGAGTGGGCGAGTGCGGCGATCGGTTTGCGGTGGTGCTGCTGCAACGCCTCCCGCAATAACATAATCGCAGCCTCTTTTTTTAGATCATCGCGTTGCTGCTACCAACACCGTCGACGCGCGCGTGCCTCTCTGTTCCCCGAACGGATTCATACGGTCGGTCCTCACTCCTCCTTCGCCTTCTCTCTCTCTCTCTCTCTCTCTTCTCTCTTCTCTCCACACAAAGACACTCCACGCAGCACCCTCGACTTTCCGTATCTATACGTTTTTTTTCGTTCGTTTACGTGGTACTCTTCTCCAGGGTATACTTGGTCTGCGCGCGCGTGGTACCTTTTGCACGCGCACACTCTTCTGTCCTCGGACACTTATTCAAAAAAAGCCCAAGGCTATAATAATCAGTATAAGTACGTTCGTTCGTTCGTTCGATCTGCACCCGCGCGCACACGTTTCCTTTTCGCGAATCGTCAAAAAGTTTCGCTCGCATCTATACACCGTAGTCCGTACACACACAAACACACGCACCCACACTAGGTATACGTATCGTATATATAGCTATATATAAACTTCCGCCTCTTTGGTATAGAGAGTAGGCTCTCTCGAGTCCCGAGTCATGACACGAGTAGTATCTATAGCGCTGTGTGGTACTAGTGTGCTACTATACCGACTAGGTATATACGAATACGAGTACGAGTGTACGAGACTTGCACTTCCAGTTCCACCAACCACCATGCGCGGGTGCGCGCGTGCAGTACGTTTTCGATGTCTTTCATTTCAATACATATATATATATATATATATATATGTACATGTATGTACCTATATATGTTTATCTATCTATAGTACACTCACTACTCTCTGACTATAGTAGATGCGCGCGCACGAGGGACGTCAATGGAGGTATACCGCGAGTACGACGAGTGACGACGTCTACTGTATATAGGATATCTCTCGGTGTACTTATACCTATGCGATTTTCGCGCGAATATACATATATATACATGTGGGTGACCTCAGCTGTACGTATCTCTCTATACACATATGGAGATAAATGAATCTGCGTGCAGACGTTCGCGTAAATGCGTATTTCGGAGCGTTACGCACCGGGCTGGTAGAGCTGCATTATGCGCCGTGCATTTTCCGTCGTCTATCCTTTAATAATGATAAGAAGAAGAAGACTCGAAATGTCAAATATATGGGTGACTCGTTTTGATGGTTTCTGCCATCTATTGGATTTTTATCGAATACTCCTTGTGTATTCATTTTTTAGGAATCACACGCAGGATAAATCCGTGTATATATATATTAAGTATGAAAACATCGAAGATACTTTCTAACTATAGTTTTCCAGAATGAAGCTATAGATTCTCGCGTTTACATTGTTTAAGCAACATTTTTGAAATTTCAATGAAAAATTATTTTTTGTTACTCAAAGTATACTTATATAATTCAATTTTTTAAACTAAATTCCTTATATATTTTTGCTGACAAGGAGAGTGTATCACATCTCCGGGAATCGGATCTTTACTAAACTCAAGGATATGTTTACTACTTTAAAATATGAAGAAAGCCGGAGTTTTAGATTATAACGTTCTTTTTATGCTAGATATAAGCAAATAACGAAAAATTTCGCTAAAAAGCCCTTGACTTTGATCACTTATAACTCACGTATATTCAAACAGCTCGGAAGAAAACTGAGAGCGAGTAGATTAGATTTAAAAAAAAAGGATGCTCAAATATTTAGATTTGGTCGAAAGTTATAATTTAGCCTAAAAATCAGTAAATTTTTTAATTCAAAATAGTCATCAAAATATAACTTTCGACCAAATCAAAATATTTAAGCTTTTTTCTTTTTAAATCCCATCTACTCAATCTCAGTTTTCTTCTGAACTAAAGTTTAAGTCTTTATTTATTTATTTTTTTTTTTTTTTGAGTTATAAGTGATCAAAGTCAAAGGCTTTTTTGTTGTTTGCCTATATTTATCGTAAAAAAGAGCGTTATAATCTAAAACTCTGGTTATCTTTACATTTTTAAGTAGTAAACATATCCTTGAGTTTAGTAAAAGATCCTTTTGTAAGTATATTCTGTTGCATACACTGTATACAAAATTTTAAATAAAATATTTAAATGAGACAAAGAAATGTTTTGGAGTTTCAAATTATGTATACTTGTATTTCAATTAAATTTTTCACTTCTCAAGGAAATATTTCTTAGTTTCGAACACAAGCAACTTCGTTTTCGTTTTATGAAACGTAATTTGTATTGAATTCGCTAAATTCACTTTTTTCTTTAGTTTACACAAATATAATTAAACGCAAGAGCAAATGGTGGAGAAACCTTAGTTTATTATTTATAATATTTTTATAGATTCAGTTATATCGCAATGTAAAGGTTTTTTTTACATCAATCGATAGAGCACAGCACGCAGTGTATATATACCTATATAGTATAAAGTTATTATTTTATCCAATACGGCGTGTACGACGAGCTAAATTATTATTCTAATAAACGAATTTATCGAAGTGTTGAAAAATGTACATACCAACAGACATTGATCAATAATGAGAACCTAAAACTAAATTCATTTTATCTGCATCTGTATATATAGCGTTAATTTTATTTAAACTAAAAGTGCTTTAATATTTTTCGTTTGACTTGTACGTGATAAATTAATATTGAAAATTGTGATTTTAATTATTCAACGGTTCTATAGCATAAATGGAAATAAAAATAAATGTCGAATAACTACAAAAGCAAAATTGAAAAATTTTTCTCTATAATTTTAATTGCATTAAAAATCTTAACTGCGCATATGATGACTTCTGAGGAAGGGTTCTTTTAAGGGGATGGCATACCTGATGAATTACCGACCGAGCAAAAAAGAGTAATTATTACACTTATTTAACGAAATACGCAACTTTATGCAAAATTCGAATACAGAAGCATTAGATATTTAAACAATAAGTAATTGTACAAAGTTCCAGGTCAATACGACAAAGACACCCTACAAAATTTCTGCACCGAAAAATCGGGGATAATTGTAAATTTTGGTGCAGAAAGTTTTTAGGATGTCCTTGTATTAACCTGGAATTTTGTAGAATGACTTATTATTGAATTATCTAGTGCTTCTGTATTAGGGTTTTGCATAAATTTGCGTATTTTTTTTAAATAAATGTAATAATTCTATTTTTTTGCTCGGTCGGTAACCCATATCCTATGGTATACCCTCGGGTATACCACCCCCTCTTTGATCCCAAATAAATGTAAAACAAAAAAATTTCCAATGTTTTATAATTTATTTTATCATTAACTGCAATTACTATTAGTTTTTATTATTAAAATTTATTGATAATAAAATGTGGGTATACAAATATATACAAATGTGATTTTGTAATATATATATATGGGTGGTTCTCTGTGACATCGAAGATGAAAAAAATAAATATTGCTATAACTGTGGGAATATGTTTTAGAGGTATCCAGTAGTTCTCCTGAATTTTTTCAGATTTTTTCTGGGCCATTATTTTAAGTTACAGAGAGTCAAAGTTGACATTTTAGCACTTTTTTGCATTATATGCCCATTTTCATGAATTTTTAGCTCCCAGGGGATGCATTTTTCACTAAAAACATAAGTATGACTTTTTTTGTAAAATTTTCCGAACTTTTCATTAAAAATACTTTTAAAGACATAAATGTATGCTGTCACACTCTTGTAGGCCATTTAAACCTTAAATAGTGAAAATCAGCAATTCTGCTCCGGACTCTGGTAACCTAATTACTGTCTAAAAAATGTCTTTTTATAGTCAGAAACTGCCTAAAAATTTCCAGAGTGGGTCTAAATTATTAAGATCACATATGGTCAAAATATCTGGAACAAGAGCCCGAAATATTAATAGAAATGTATATATGTTGCCTTACAACGATGAATCTATTAGCATGATCATTGCAAAAAAATTTATACACTCACTTTAGAGTGGTAGAAAAGTATTTCCACTTGTTTCAGTATCCATCTAATCCCCTGTAAGCTGCTAAAAATACAAATATTATTATAAAATTATAAAAAATTATTTTTTAAACATTTATAATGCTGGATTTTTAGTTTTACATCCCTTACAAGAATTATAATACTAATCTGAAGGATTACTATAAAAGTATCAACATTATTATTATTATTATTCAGCAATACATTGTTTAGATTTCACAAACTTGTCACTGTCACGTTATCATATTATTCATTATAATTATATATCCGATTTATTTATATATCTTTTGTATTAAATACGTATATTCAGTTATTGTCATAATGATGTTTATATATTTATAGTACTCCTTCAGATTAGTATTATAATTCTTGTAAGGGATGTAAAACTAAAAATTCAGCATTATAAATGTTTAAAAATTAATTTTTTACATTTGTATAATAATATTTGTATTTTTAGCAGCTTACAGGGGATTAGATGGATACTGAAACAAGTGGAGATACTTTCCTACCATTCCAAGGTAAGTGCATAAATTTTTTTGCAATGATCATGCTAATAGATTCATCGTTATAAGGCAACAAATATACATTTCTATTAATATTTCGGGCACTGTTCCCGGATATTTTGACCATAAGTGATCTTAATGATTTAGACCCACTCTGGAAATTTTTAGGCAGTTTTTGATTATAAAAAGACATCTTTTAGCCAGCATTAGGTTTCCAGAGTCCGGAGCAGAATTGCTGATTTTCACTATTTAAGGTTTAAATGGCCTACAAGAGTGTGACAGCATACATTTATGTCTTTAAAAGTATTTTTAATGAAAAGTTCGGAAAATTTTACAAAAAAAGTCATACTTATGTTTTTAGTGAAAAATGCATCCCCTGGGAGCTAAAAATTCATGAAAATGGGCATATAATGCAATAAAGTGCTAAAATGTCAACGTTGACTCTCTGTAACTTAAAATAATGGCCCAGAAAAAATCTGAAAAAATTCAGGAGAACTACTGGATACCTCTAAAACATATTCCCACAGTTATAGCAATATTTATTTTTTTCATCTTCGATGTCACAGAGAACCACCCACCTCTAAACATATTCCCACAGTTTATAGCAATATTTATTTTTTTCATCTTCGATGTCACAGAGAACCACCCATATATATATGAAAAAAGATCATCCGCTTCCGTAATTGAAAAACTTGTTGAATGGAAAAAGGGCGTAATTCTAAAATTATTCTTTTCTATGAGGTTGTAATGGAAGCTTTGTTTTTCATTTTTTCAATATGCTTTATTGTTTACTAGATAACATTGATTATATCTGCAAAAGTTTGAAATGTTTTTGTTAACGTATTTCGTTATTGTCGTAACGTAAAACTTTAAAAACATTTTTCTTGAAATGCGCCTTTTCTCCTTAGTATATATATATATGTTTTGTTATAAAAAGTCAATTTGATCGATAGTTTTTATATTTTCATTTATATAAGAAGATTAAAGTACGTGACTATTACTGAATTAAAGGACGCAGCTGTTAATTTATTATGGATTTCTTTTCTTCGAAATTCAATACGTGAGTGCATTAATTTTATAAACTATATGATATAAATGTTTAAAATAAATTCCAAATATGTGCTTGATATATATGCGTATCGGGAGAATATAAAAGAAAACTTCAAATCAAAGTCAAAATTAAATATATCAGCAATCGAGGGAAAGGGCGTATCACGCGATCACTTTCGTGCCGATTGTCATCATTTTAACGCTATCGACTACTCGAGTATATATTACATACGGATACATGTACGAGTGCGAAGGAAAGGAATATGTCTCATTTATAATGAATAAATCAAGATAAATCATCGTTAGTCTAGGCAATGGTGATGTTATCAAGTAATAGTAAAACGGTAAAACTTTTTCATTAGTACACAACAACTGTCCACATCGTAAAGTAGTCCTTTATTTTTTTTATAAAATATACGTTAATTTTACATTTAACATTATCATTAAAAATTAAAAATTATTACCTTTGTTAAAATTGAAATGCGTATGGAATGCGGTTGACATTTTGAGTTGTAATTGCAGAGTAATACATTACGATGAAACCTAAAGAGGTGGAAAGAATTTCAAACGATGAGTCGAAAGAGGAACATAAATTTTGGCATGCCATTGTACAAGTTTATAGGGAATTCGCTAATGAATCGACGATTCATGGAATTAAATACACTACGCAAGCGAGAACAGCTTTTGAAAGGTTCGTTTATCAAATAATTTTGTATAATTATCCAAGTAATTGTCTTCATTTAAAGGCAGATTTATGTTAAAAAAACACATATAAAATATTGTTTGTTGTTTATTTTAATGATTTAAAAATTTTTTTGTGGTATATTTGTAGTAAAAAACTATACATTTTTGGAAAATTTTAATAAGGTGTAATCTTTTTGACTAAAGTTATATACAGTTAAATCTGTCGAAATTTGAGGTGGACAAGTATTCGACCAGAACTTATTTCAACGAATAGTTTTTAAAAATTTTATATAAATAAATAAAAGCACAGTAGTGTTCACACGTGTTTACAAACGCTGCGTATATAAATAATATTACAGTTCAATTGCGAGCTTTGGGTCTCTAGCCAAACTTGATAGCGAGTGAAAATAAGTAACTCTGCAAATTGCGTTTACATGTAATCATACATACAGAAACAGATATCGTGCAATCTCAAAAAAACATTCCAACATTTGTGTCAAAAAACCATACGAACTCTAGTTATGCGAATATCGCCCAAAATATTCCGCCTCCGAAACGCAACCAAGGTTTAAGGAGATGGTATACTCAATATTTACCGACCGAATCAATAGAGATGAAAAAATGATTCTGGTTAAGTAAATAAAACTAATTGTGGAAAATAAAGACATCATTGCCTTTCCTTTGACTATTATCTATTACTGTGTGAAATTTGAAACAAAATTAATGTTGCGTTATACAATGGCATTGGAAGGAAATTTGACTGTTTGTCTGCTTCGAATATTACGAATTTGATAAATTTTCTTTCACTGCCATTTTTTAACGCAACATTATTTTTGTTTTAAATTTCACACACTAATAGATAATAGTCAAAGGAAGGGCAATGATGTCTTTATTTCGCCCAATTTCCTTTATTTATTTAATCAGAATCATTTTTTCAACGCTATCGACTACTCGAGTATATATTACATACGGATACATGTACGAGTGCGAAGGAAAGGAATATGTCTCATTTATAATGAATAAATCAAGAAATCATCGTTAGTCTAGGCAATGGTGATGTTATCAAGTAATAGTAAAACGGTAAAACTTTTTCATTAGTACACAACAACTGTCCACATCGTAAAGTAGTCCTTTATTTTTTTTATAAAATATACGTTAATTTTACATTTAACATTATCATTAAAAATTAAAAATTATTACCTTTGTTAAAATTGAAATGCGTATGGAATGCGGTTGACATTTTGAGTTGTAATTGCAGAGTAATACATTACGATGAAACCTAAAGAGGTGGAAAGAATTTCAAACGATGAGTCGAAAGAGGAACATAAATTTTGGCATGCCATTGTACAAGTTTATAGGGAATTCGCTAATGAATCGACGATTCATGGAATTAAATACACTACGCAAGCGAGAACAGCTTTTGAAAGGTTCGTTTATCAAATAATTTTGTATAATTATCCAAGTAATTGTCTTCATTTAAAGGCAGATTTATGTTAAAAAAACACATATAAATATTGTTTGTTGTTTATTTTAATGATTTAAAAATTTTTTTGTGGTATATTGTAGTAAAAAACTATACATTTTTGGAAAATTTAATAAGGTGTAATCTTTTTGACTAAAGTTATATACAGTTAAATCTGTCGAAATTTGAGGTGGACAAGTATTCGACCAGAACTTATTTCAACGAATAGTTTTTAAAAATTTTATATAAATAATAAAAGCACAGTAGTGTTCACACGTGTTTACAAACGCTGCGTATATAAATAATATTACAGTTCAATTGCGAGCTTTGGGTCTCTAGCCAAACTTGATAGCGAGTGAAAATAAGTAACTCTGCAAATTGCGTTTACATGTAATCATACATACAGAAACAGATATCGTGCAATCTCAAAAAAACATTCCAACATTTGTGTCAAAAAACCATACGAACTCTAGTTATGCGAATATCGCCCAAAATATTCCGCCTCCGAAACGCAACCAAGGTTTAAGGAGATGGTATACTCAATATTTACCGACCGAATCAATAGAGATGAAAAAATGATTCTGGTTAAGTAAATAAAACTAATTGTGGAAAATAAAGACATCATTGCCTTTCCTTTGACTATTATCTATTACTGTGTGAAATTTGAAACAAAATTAATGTTGCGTTATACAATGGCATTGGAAGGAAATTTGACTGTTTGTCTGCTTCGAATATTACGAATTTGATAAATTTTCTTTCACTGCCATTTTTTAACGCAACATTATTTTTGTTTTAAATTTCACACACTAATAGATAATAGTCAAAGGAAGGGCAATGATGTCTTTATTTCGCCCAATTTCCTTTATTTATTTAATCAGAATCATTTTTTCATCTCTATCGACTCGGTCGGTAAATATTGAGTATCACATCCTCTTAATCATGATGTGCGTGGATAGACTGACCATATTACACCTGTGCTATTGAAAATCTAGTACAACCAAAAAACATACTTAATTGCAACATTTACTTTGCATCTAAAGAACAAGTGAATAAACTATAACTGCCAATATGAATTCTTATCAATAAAAGAAAAAAAGTGTACATCAGACATTTAATAGGTAAATTCAAAAGCATCATTTTGTCAAATGTTTCACCCAACCTATCAAATTTTATCAAGTAAATCAATCAAAGCTAGTATACAAGTAGAAGGATACAACCATGTTATTAGCTTTATAGACGTCATCAAGTATATACTAAGGGGATGTCGGACTCCAAAAATGGTCTTTATTAATATTTTTTTATAAACAAAAGAATACATTTTTTAAAAAATCGTGAACGCCATGCCCTTAGACATGTTGTAAACAGTATACTCAAATTTTTTCAGATTTTTAAATTTGTAATTTTATTCTGATTTTTGCGCTCAAAATTCATGCTTTTTTAGACCAATAAATACCGACCCAAAATTGTTTATTCAATTGTTAATAATAAATTTATTTTTTTTTAAATTTCACACAGTAATAGATAATAGTCAAGGAAGGGCAATGATGTCTTTATTTCGCCCAATTTCCTTTATTTATTTAATCAGAATCATTTTTTCATCTCTATCGACTCGGTCGGTAAATATTGAGTATCACATCCTCTTAATCATGATGTGCGTGGATAGACTGACCATATTACACCTGTGCTATTGAAAATCTAGTACAACCAAAAAACATACTTAATTGCAACATTTACTTTGCATCTAAAGAACAAGTGAATAAACTATAACTGCCAATATGAATTCTTATCAATAAAAGAAAAAAAGTGTACATCAGACATTTAATAGGTAAATTCAAAAGCATCATTTTGTCAAATGTTTCACCCAACCTATCAAATTTTATCAAGTAAATCAATCAAAGCTAGTATACAAGTAGAAGGATACAACCATGTTATTAGCTTTATAGACGTCATCAAGTATATACTAAGGGGATGTCGGACTCCAAAAATGGTCTTTATTAATATTTTTTTATAAACAAAAGAATACATTTTTTAAAAAATCGTGAACGCCATGCCCTTAGACATGTTGTAAACAGTATACTCAAATTTTTTCAGATTTTTAAATTTGTAATTTTATTCTGATTTTTGCGCTCAAAATTCATGCTTTTTTAGACCAATAAATACCGACCCAAAATTGTTTATTCAATTGTTAATAATAAATTTATTTTTTTTTAAATTTCACACAATAGATAATAGTCAAGGAAGGGCAATGATGTCTTTATTTCGCCCAATTTCCTTTATTTATTTAATCAGAATCATTTTTTCATCTCTATCGACTCGGTCGGTAAATATTGAGTATCACATCCTCTTAATCATGATGTGCGTGGATAGACTGACCATATTACACCTGTGCTATTGAAAATCTAGTACAACCAAAAAACATACTTAATTGCAACATTTACTTTGCATCTAAAGAACAAGTGAATAAACTATAACTGCCAATATGAATTCTTATCAATAAAAGAAAAAAAGTGTACATCAGACATTTAATAGGTAAATTCAAAAGCATCATTTTGTCAAATGTTTCACCCAACCTATCAAATTTTATCAAGTAAATCAATCAAAGCTAGTATACAAGTAGAAGGATACAACCATGTTATTAGCTTTATAGACGTCATCAAGTATATACTAAGGGGATGTCGGACTCCAAAAATGGTCTTTATTAATATTTTTTTATAAACAAAAGAATACATTTTTTAAAAAATCGTGAACGCCATGCCCTTAGACATGTTGTAAACAGTATACTCAAATTTTTTCAGATTTTTAAATTTGTAATTTTATTCTGATTTTTGCGCTCAAAATTCATGCTTTTTTAGACCAATAAATACCGACCCAAAATTGTTTATTCAATTGTTAATAATAAATTTATTTTTTTCTTAAAAAATCATAATGCCGTGCCCTTCCTTATGTTTTAAAGTATCAGTGAGAATTTTGTTCAGATTTTTAGGCACGATCGTTACACGGAAGAGCCTTATATTTTCATCATCGCAAAATATGTGATACCTCAAAAAAGTATATATTTTGACATAAAAATAAAATTTATGCAACTTAGAACCCATCCAAACCTCTCCCTAAAATGTATGTATGGATATGTGTATGTATGAAATCCTGTGACCAAAATAACTCTGCTAATTTTTAATCGATTGAGCTGAAATTTACAGGGTATATTTGTTATAATTATAGAACTCTGTGGTCCTATTTTCAGATGTATCGCTCATAAATTGTGGAAGTTATGGAGCGTTTTACAATTTCGTAAAATTGGTATATGCATATTATCTCCAAAAATACTGTTCTTACGTACATAATGAATTTAGACAAAATTTTCGTCTTAAAATTATAAAACTTTTTCCTATACAACACTTTCTGATTCGAGCAATATTTTTAAAGATACGTACATAAAAACAATAAAAATCATTAAAAATCTACAAAAAAAGCATGTTTTTTCGTTATAAATTGAAATGTATCATTTTTATATAAAAAGTGTACATAGGCAAAATATTCGTTACAAAATTACAAAACCTTTTTCCATTGAACACTTCATGATCAAAACAATGTTTTCGAAGATAAACATAGAAAAACGGTCAAAATAATGAAAAAAGCACAAAAAAACACGTATTTTTACAATAAAACGAAATGTATTGTTTTTACTGAAAAACTTTTAATGAACAAAATGTTCGTATTAAAATAATAAACCTTTTTTCTATTATACGCATAACGCTCAAAACAATATTTTCGAAGATAAACATAGAAAATCGGTTAAAGTAATCAAAAAAATATGAAAAAACGTTAAAAAGTTGACTTCTATTGTATAATTATTGTTGATGTAATATCATTTTCTTTTATCAGTATTTGTTGTTGTAAGTCTTTAATATCTTTCTCCGGTTCATCATTTTCGTCATCAGATAAATTGCTACCATCTTGTAAATCTGGTCCAACTATTTCAGAAATATAGTCAAGTGACGCCTTAACCGCAAATTTTTCAGTCTTTCTTGAAGTGTCAAATTTTGTACACCATTCTAAAATTAATTATATTTATGTAAAAAATGAAAAATAAATATTGAAATTATTATCATTGTTACTAAAAATGATTCCTATCTAACATTTTTGTTTTGAAGGCGTACTTTTTTGAAATTTAGGTACCCAACTAGTATGACTTCATCATTTAAATGAACTACACTTTCATACTCATCTTTAACAACTTACATTACAATACTTTTAATGTACAAAGGACAATTTAAACAAATGTTTCATACTCTCCTTCTCCTTCTCCAAAAATGTTTAAGCCATACTTTTCTTTCTAAAAAAATAATATATGTATGTATAAAATAATATACCTGTTAATAGACAATTACATTGTAATCTATCTTAAGATTTTTTAATAATATATTTTAATATAACAATTTCAAATTATAAATTTTATTTGTACCGTAAAATGCAATTTCTATCTAAAAATTCTGAATATACATCTTATGTAGATAAATGCACTTACCACTTTTATAATTTTTCACTGTTTCCACTTGAAAATCTTTATAAAGTTGTGGTCTGAATTTTTGTTTTATACCGTAATTATAAAATCAAAACAGACACTTAAACCCATAACAATATCCTTCACATACATCTTCATAAGCTATTGTCCTAAACTCTTTGTACATAGTGCAATTGAAATTCTCCTTTAAGAAAAATGACCAAAATTGGAAGAGTGTGTTCACCTCTTGTAACTTCTCTATACCAAGTTGTTTACGCTCTAAAATAAAAAGAGATTCCATGAATTCTAAAGTGAATGACTTTACGTAAATTTTATAAATAATGAATTTAACAACATGATTAATATCAACATGATTTCTTTAACTAAGAAAAGAAAACATATTATAATAATCATCATCACATCAAGAATTTATAACTTAGTTACAAAAAGTAAATTCAAGGTTTTTAATATCTTACCTTTTAAACAACGTGAATGATATTTATGATACACTTGTTGAGTGAAACCGTTCACTTTCAATAACGAATGACTAGGATGTTGGAAAGTTGACAATGATTGCGGAGCACTACCGTAACTACTAGCTAAGAAACCTTTGTTTGAACTGGTATCAGCACTACTTCTGTAAATATAAAATAAAAAGAAAAACCTATTATTACTGTAATAGAAAATAAAGCTAAATATTCAAAAACATAAAAAATATCACATTAAGTAATAAAAGTTGTTAGAAGATAACACATTAAACATCAGTTAATGGATTGAAAATCTTAATGATGTTCGCAAAACAGTTTTATTAATATTGCACAATTACATAATTTAACAATTATTAAATATGTTAAATAAAAATTATACTGTGCTTGAATTATAAATTTTATAAGCTTATTTAAAAATTAATATCTATGTAATTTATATATTTACCCTGAATATGTTCTCGGTCATAATAATAAGAATTATAAGTGCCATTCTTTTAAATTATTGTATTTATTATTACATAATAAGAACTTTAATAGTAACCCTACTAAAAATAATCGATTGAAATCGATAGACATGGAAAGATTTTGCATACAAATCGATTAAAATTAATCAATTTGAATCGATTTATATGCAAAATCTTTCCATGTCTATCGATTTCAATCGATTATTTTTAGCAGGGAAAATAATAAATGCAACATTAAATGCAAACTTAATGTAATTTAAAATAAATTAAAAAATGTAATAATAAAATGTCATAAACCGTTAATGTATACCAGATCAACCTTGAGAAAGATTAAACATCGTCAAAACTATCCCAATACCAAACAAGAGGCTCGTGGTTATTGTTGAATTGAACCATTATTGTTCGACTCACTACCATTGTTACTCTTGTATTAAAATTGACTAGTAGGTGAATTACTCCTATAATTCATAATTATCTTATATAAATTATCTTTAAATTTAATTATAATGTATTCTATAAATTGAAACATAAATACAATGTAAAAAAATAAATATTAGTTATTGACAACTTACGGCAACTTAATATATTCAAAAATAAATAAAATATAAATCTTACACAATAAATAAATTAACTAGATAATAAATAAAAATTATTTACCATCCAAAAATAGTTATTATTCTATTATTTCGAACACTGCCAACATTGGACAAATACTGGACAAGAGCTGCTTCTGCTATTTTGTAATGCTCACTTAACTCACTTAACTTTATATTAGAATAACTAATATCCTACAGTAAAACTTTATGAAAATCATATTAAAACTATGTGTATACGATATATATTGTAACAATGAGACTCATTTGCTACAAATTAAAAAAAAGGAACGGGCGTCAGGTCTTGAACCCGAGCCCCTTCGGATCCGAAGGCGTTCACGCTACCACTGCGCTACGCCCGCAATTGGTCGTAGCTGTACTTTTCCATGTCTTCTGCCTACCGATACGCGCGCCATATGCCAAGTGCCGATTCTTGCGCTGGCCGCGTCGGTACTACAGAGCCCTAAGTGACGGGGATCTGTACTCATACAGATCCACCACGTCACAACTCCCCCCCGCCTAAACGATGAATATCCCCGGATTCATCGTAATATTAGGACGAAAGGGTAGGGAGCCGGGTCGTAGGTAAAGCAGAAGCCTATGCATGGAATCATTAAAACTTAGAAACTAGGAAACTAGGGTGCTGGAAGGATGTGGGTAATTTTATGTTGGGCGCCATGTAACAATGAGACTCATTTGCTACAAATTAAAAAAAAGGAACGGGCGTCAGGTCTTGAACCCGAGCCCCTTCGGATCCGAAGGCGTTCACGCTACCACTGCGCTACGCCCGCAATTTGGTCGTAGCTGTACTTTTCCATGTCTTCTGCCTACCGATACGCGCGCCATATGCCAAGTGCCGATTCTTGCGCTGGCCGCGTCGGTACTACAGAGCCCTAAGTGACGGGGATCTGTACTCATACAGATCCACCACGTCACAATATATATATACATAATGTATATACATAACTTTATATACACAATAAAATAAATAAACTAACGTTATATTTATTGTCCGTTTAAATAGTGCCATCAGCGCCATCATATACACATAAGTACAATGTATATCGCATTTTATGTAACCCGCGTCCCATATCCAAATTTAAATTTCAAATTTTTTTAATTTTTTTACAAAAATATTTATTTATAACAATTTTTTTTTTTTATTTATTTTTTAATACAAAAAATCGAATAAAAAAATGAATTATAATAAAAAATTTTATTTATTAAAAAAAACTAATATTTTTATAACAAAATTTGATATAAAAAAATAGAAAACAGTAAAAAATATTTACCACACACAAAAATAAAATTTTGAAAATAATCTAAATATGTCCAAATTATTGTAAAATTTTAAATTAAAATTTTTATATAAAATTAAACAAAAAACTTTGTTCTTAAACTTGAAAAATTTGGACTTGAACGTTAAATAAACATAACGAATTTATTGCGTCCGCGAATTCTAAGAATATATTGATTTTATATTACTTAAATATATTTGTCTTTTCAAATATTATAATTACTTTTTTCTTAATTTTTCTTAATTTATTTAATTAATATAAAAAAAGAAATCATGAACGTTTACGTGTTATTAATAACATTGTAATTTAATATAAAAGTTAATAATTCACTCTTCCTGTACATATTTCAATTTACTTTGTTCACTGAGTTTTTCACTTGACAAATTCATCAATTTAAACTTAAAGTACATATAGGTACCATACACTACTCTAAATATACTACCAAAGAAGGCACCCGATAACACATCTTTGGGACCTAAATTAAATTTATATAATTCTCCAGTAACCATTCCACCAGCTGCATAATAAAAAAAACAAAGCTTCATACAAATGAATTTCTTCAAAAATTAACAAATTTAAACAATATACATGAATGCTGCTCTATATAAATATATATAAATATAAATTAATTATATTGTTTCATATAGACAAATTTAAATTGTACAATATTTTATCACATTTACTTACCTTTACTGTCCAAAATATACGTCCCATTAATAATGTTTTACCAAATATTCTTTAGAAGGAACATTAATGTAAAACAAATAAACTATATGGTTTTATATAAACATATGTAAATTATGTATATATGATTTTTTTTACATCACGTTACCTCTTCTTTCAAAAATGTGTTTCCTATTACTTCTTTCTTGCCAAATATTTTTTTAAAAATTTTTGAGATATTTGAGGAACAACACTTTTCTCTTCAATACATTGATATTCAGAATATTAGAATAATACCTAAAATTTAACATCTATAAATAGATTTTAAATTTATTATTAGAACATATATGTATATGCAAAATAATAATTCTGCATACTATAATTACAATTCTAATTTTTATTATTATTATTTTATATAATAACAAAAACCACCAACGGTGCGAGCGCGAAGCGCCAGCTATAGCTTGGCCCCCCTAGTATGTTAATGTAAATATTATATCTGAAGTATGACAGTCCCAAGCCTGTTTTATAGCAGAGGGAAATGTGATAAAAATTTCCAAACCATTATATTTCTACAAAGAACAATTGTAAGACTAATTCAAGTAATTTATGCTGTTCTTTTAAATGATGGAATCAGAAAATAGCCAGCGAAATTTTTGTTATTTAATGTTTCTAATTTCTATTATATACATTACGATCAAATTTTTTTTAATGTAAATAAGTGAAAGGCACCATCAACACATAACCATTTAGTATTATTGTAACGATCGTGCCTGGAATGTAAAAGCGTATAGCTTTTACATATTTCGGTCCCACTAGTTAATTCAATATATTTCCAACATAATTCCGGAAATCTTCAACCTAAACCATGAAGAAATAAGCGACTTGATATATTTAAATACTCACATATTAAGATGTTATGCGTGCAAATTAGAATGCCTCTTAACCAGAAATTGTGTTAATATAATTAATAATACCGAATTGAACGATTTAAGAATCCACATCGAAGAAGTAAACAACAAGAATCATTTACTACACAATCCGAATTAAATACATCAAAAACAAACACCTGGATATTTAACAATATAAATAAAGATAGAAATACCGACAATAAGAAAACACGCTTATATATGTATAGGTATACTGATTACCAAGACTTAATCTACGTCAAAATTCATAGCCTTTTATCACAAGCTCTATATTAATACTAAAAAAAACAAATTCACCTCTAACACAAAAACACAAAATCTAAATAAAGAAGTCAGTGCGAATTTGGATGAAAAATTAAAGTATGTTACAATCTAAGATGCACCCGATGCCACAATCAACTATGAAAACTTTAAATCACTATTAGAAAATATCAACAAAGTTAGGAAGCTAATCAACATAATTTAACAGTATATACAAACGAGAACGACCTAAATGAACTCACCAAATTTATTAGAGAAATAATATAATTTAGCTGTAATAATAGAAGTATTAAATTAAAATATACCTCGATACTTAGAAGTATAAACAATCCATCACAAGAAATTATACCATACCAGATCCCTGTAAACTCAAAATCAGAATACTAATCGTAATAATAAACAATAACAGTAAATGGCCAACATAATTCAGTGCAACCTTAATAGCTTAAAAACTCAATATGAAAGTCTACAAATGTTAATCACTGTAACAGATATTGACGTAATTTGCTTACAAAAACTAATCTAAAATAGAATGACACAATTAAATTAAAAAATTTCACAACATATATCTAAAACCGAAATAACTGTTTAGCAGCTAGTAGAGGGGCAGCCATTTTAGCAAAAAATAAATTTGAAATTCAAAAAATAAATCTTAATACGCAACTTGAAGCAATCCCAGATGGCGAAGACAATTCTCGAAGAACTCAAAAAGAATTCGAAGAAGTTCGAAAGAATTCGTAAATCAGTTTAGATTTGTACGGAAAATATTCATAAAGAAATATTAAAGACGTGGGTCTATGTCCGCTAAAATGAACTCAAAAATATTTCTTTAAATTAACAATTTTCGAAATTTATTATGTATATAGTCAAAAGGGTTCATATATATATAGGAAAGACTGAGGCATTTTTGAACTTTTTTTTTATTTATTTTTTTTCTTATCGAAAACGATATAATTTTATACTTGGGACATGGCAACTTCAAGTACTTGCCTCTAGCTATTAAGATAAATTTTTTTACCAACGATATTTATTGATAGGACGGTTTATTTTACGGTTGAAGAAAAAGGCATTTTGTTCAAAAATGCCCCAACCCTAGGGTATTTTTGAACTTATTTGCGATTTATTTTTTTTCGATGTAAACAAACTAACGGAACTTCAAATCCATACTTTCAAGCAACTCTTAGAAATTTTTTCGGCACCAAATTTATCAATACAACATTGTACACTTACCAACTTTCACACTAAAACAAAAGTTATTTTTGTGAAATTTAACTAGGTTTCGTTTCTTTTAGATTGGACATATAATGAATATACGATAAAATCACCGTGCACCCATTTACTTAACACGTTCAAATTTACCCCAGGGTTCGTGTTAAAAATTACCCCAAAAATAGAAAAAAAACTTTAGATACACAGTGCGCAGCAGTAAATTAATATTTTTCAACGTAATTACGATCAAAAGAAAGCCAGTATGAATACTTTTAACGTGTGTTTTCCAAACTTATAAAAATTGTTATTTATTTTCTCAATTGTACATCATTTAAAGTATTTGGATTTACAACGACTTAATAATTCATTTAATAAATAAATTTATTAAAAAATTTACTAACAAATTAATTTTTTATTTTATTTATACGTCTATAACATATATATTTAATCTTGTATTAGGTTTCAATTTTCGTTTCGGGCAATTTTCAAAAATATTTTCTTTTTCAACGCCTAAACTTGGACTTTTCGATATATTTTCAGTTTATAAAAGATTACTGCCCTTTGAAATGTTTGTTTGAAGTTTTGGTATTATATTAATTTTTTTAGAATTAACAATTTCATCATTTAAGTCCAAATCCTTAGATTTTTTTACATGGTATTTTAATGTGCTTTTATTTATTCAAAACACACTTCAACACTTGCCGTGTTCGAAAAGTTATGTTCGGTAAATTCTCTGTCGGTACCACTTACCGTTACCTTACCAACAGAATTTAAAGACGAACATTGGTATTGAAAAACGGTCTTTATAATATACTACTACATGTACGTAAGAACTATTGTTCAATTTAGTTTGAATCTAACGTAAAATTTAATTAAATTCTTGTATTTCCGGTAGGGCAAACTAGCCCCACGATTTTGAGCAACTTAGCCCCAAATGGTACAAATGACTTTAAATGCACGTAACTCTGTTAACAATTGACTGTCAGAGACCAGCCGCACGTCAAAATGTTCGTCTGAAAGTATAGAATTTAACTGTCTACCGCCGCAGATTGCAATATTCTTCTTTCGCTCGCAAAATGTATTTCTGCACGAGCAAAAAGATACTAATGCAAAGTGGAAAAACAGTTTTTTGGTATTAACTTTTCGAGTGCTTTGAAATCCATAAATGTATCTCGGGATAAAGATTTGTAAATGAGAAAGTAACCTTTTTACCGGGGCTCAATTTTAAAAAACGCATTCTGCGTGAAAATATTTCAAAAGGTCAAATTAGCCCCGTGGTCAACTTAGCCCTGTCCTCCCCTATATATTCGTTATCAACTTTAAAAAAATTCTTTACAATAGAATAATTATTTGTATGTAAAGTATTCGCAAAATGTTAATATATTATATTAACTATACTATATTATATATTATAATAATATATTTTATAATATACTATAGTAGTAACAATAAAAATATAATATTATTAAACTATTTTTGGACGAACAATAACTTCTTTTACCATCAATAAAAATATAAATTAAAACAATCTCTATATGTAACTTAACGTAGGCAACAGATGCAAAATTGACTTCAAAGAACTTCAAAACTTATTAGAACAACTTCCTGCACCATTTTTACTACTTTAATTACTACTTTAAATACTTTAATTGTGACTTTAAAAACTATAGTACTATGTATAAAGTCGACGAAAGAGGCAAAATTACAGAAAAAATCATCATAAACAGCGACATAATATTACTAAATGACTATAGGCCTACAATTTTTCAAACGGTAAAACAAGTTCAATAAATTCAACTTTGCAGCAATGTAGCAGCAAAATATCCACTGATATCGATTGGGAAATAATGGGAGATCTACATGGAAGTGACCATTTCCCGATACTAATTAAAATACATTAACAGTTAAATGACATAAATACAAATCAACTTAAATGACACTATAACAAGGCAAACTGGGAACTTTTCCAACAAATAGTGAATCAAAAAACTAAAAGTATTATAGAAAAACAACAAAAAAAAACAGATAGAATTTAGAAAATGAACATAAATAATTTAGTAAAAGAACTCTCAAATATAATATTAGAAGCGGCTAATATTAGCATTCCTAAATCAAAATAATAATTTTAAAAAAATCAAAAATACATAAATAGATTGTAGAATGAAAAATGCAAAATAAGCGATTAAAGAAGCAAAAAGATCCTTGTATAAATATAAAAGAAACAAAATTAACAACAAAATTGAACATCAACGATTAAAAGCAATCGCAAAAGGAACAATTAAAGACGCAAAACAAAACTTGTGGATAGATTACCTAAAAACTATAAATTATCAATCCTAACAAATCATAGCAAATACCTTAGCTGAAAAATTTGCAGAGAACTTCAGTAACCAAAACATAAAACAATTTCTAAAAAAATTAACATTGATACCTCATTAATTCAAGATAACAGTATTATAATTAATCAAAAAATAATCTTTTTGATGAACTGTTAAGTAATAGAATCCAGTAAAACCAACAGCCCAGGACCAGATGCAATACCGAATATGCTTGTTAAAAAGCTTCTCGAAGAAACTCTAAAATTACCTGTTAGAAATCTATAATATCATCTGGCTACAAAAAATATTTCCTGAGACATGGCAACAAGTAAATATAACAAAAACAACTTTGGACCAATTGCTCTAGCATGCTGTCTATACAAGATCCTGGAAAAAAATATCAATAAATTAAATGACTTCAATTGATATCAATAAAATCAATGACTTAAATGATACCTTGAATCTAAAAATATAATCTCCAAAAACCAAATAGGGGATTTAGAGAAAACTACACATCAATCGATTGTCTAGCCACACTAGAATAAAACTTACGCGGATATGCGATGCATTCGCTATAACGTTCACCACCTGATTGCAGTATGTCTAGATCTCAAAAATGATTACGACTACGGGGAGATATAGTTTTCGAATTACTAATTAAACATAAATTGACAGAAAAATAAGAGTCAAAGTCAACAGCTCATACTCCAAACTAACTAACATAGAAAACGGAGTCCCGCAAGACTCGGTAATTAGTGTTAACAATATTTTTAACTCAATAAACCAAATGACCGAACATATAGATTTACCAGTTTAATCCACTATATTTGCTGACGATATAATCATTTTCATTACAGGAAAAAATTGCATTAGGAACAATTACTGAAGGTTTCAAAATTTCTCAAAGAAAACTCAAGCTATTTATTTTTAAAAACAAAACAATGAAAAAAGAAAACTTAAAATTATTAATTTCCAATACTAAAAATAGAACTGTTAATGAAATAAAAATACCAAATCATATAGAAAATCTAAAGGAATAATACAAAGGAAAATGTTTATATCGATTTTTGGTAAACAAACCAAATAATTATTTAATTGGCGACGTTTCGATGAAAGTCCTCCATCCTCATCAGACTATACCTATATTAAATCAACTATTTTTTACAACATTCTACACTTTTCTATTTAAATTTTTATGGAATTACTTACTGTTTGATCAATTATTGCATTGATACTTGACATTACGTATAATTTCCATAGTATCTCTAATGTGTCGCTCTATAAATAAAAACAAAAGTCGTAGCAAAACAAATATTCTTATGTTAAATTTGCACTGACAAGGAGAGGTCACACCCTCTGGAAAACGGATCCTTACCAAACTCTAGGATATAATTTCTACTATAAAATCATGCAGAAAGCCGGAGTTTTAGTGTCCAATGGCCATTTTTACGATAGATATAAGCAAATAATGAAAAATCTCGCCGAAAAAACCGTTGAGTTTGAATGCTTATAACTCAAAAACATTTAAAGATGTACGAATAAACTAAATTTTGAAAGAAAGCTGAGATCGAGTAGATACGTTCTAAAAAAAAAGAAGCTCTAATATTTTAATATGGTCAAAAGTTATGGGAGAAATAAGAATTAGCCGCAATTTAGGGCTAAAAAAGTCATTAAATTGTAACTTTAAATTTTCGATAAAATTTTGGCTAATTCTTATTTCTCCCATAACTTTTTACCATATTAAAATATTAGAGCTTCCTTTTTTTTAGAACGTATCTACTCGATCTCAGCTTTCTTTCAAAATTCAGTTTATACGTACATCTTGAATTGTTTCTGAGTTATAAGCATTCAAACTTAACGGTTTTTTCGGCGAGATTTTTCATTATTTGCTTATATCTATCGTAAAAATGGCCATTGGACACTAAATCTCCGGCTTTCTGCATGATGTTATAGTAGAAATTATATCCTAGAGTTTGGTAAGGATCCGTTTTCCAGAGGGTGTGACCTCTCCTTGTGAGATTGAGGCTATGTTTAATTACTATACCTTTCTTCTCTGAATCCTCCACATATAACATCATATTTTTTAACTTAATTAACATATAAATAAATTAATTCAACAATCATAAAAAATCTTTAACAAAATCAAATTTTGCTAGTCATATCACAGACGGTTTTGTAAAGCTATATAATTCAAATTTTCGAGACACTAAATGATAAATATAATTTAAATTTGAGAAATTCTAAGACAATCTTTGACAATTTATACAAGTCTAGATTTAATCGAATTTTTATAATTATTGACAAAACAAATTAATTTTTTTAAATTTATTTATTGATTGTAAATAAAATATATATATTGATATTCAAATTTTCTTGATGTGTCTGGGCAATTAACTTAAGTATACATAACCAAATAAAAACTTGTATGAAACAAAATCAAGAGTACCGAAACCAATGTATTACAGTTTTCAAAATTATTTGAAAGATTATAAAATAAAAATTCCTGACTTATATACATCGCAACCGTTGCCTAATAAACACTGGTACAATAACACGGAAACTAACTTTTTAATCATCGACAAAAATCCAATCCTTACATATCATGATATAAAAAATAAATTCCCAGGATACCAACATATCCTCACCATAACGAACAAAATTAACGAAATCATTAAAGCAGCAGCCATATTACCTAACAAAGAAAAAATTTTCCATCATGGCACAGTCAACTTTTTATATTAAATTACTGATTTTAAAAACTATCGAGTACGCAAAAACCAAAAAACAAAAATTCATAGTGCACATAAATCTTTCAAAAATTGACAACATCAACCTAAATAACACAAAAGATCATATAGAATTACTCTAATACTTAATGAATTAAATAAATTAAATGGAGAAACTATACTATATTACTCTACGATACATGAAAACGAAAAGGATCTACAAACAGAAAGCCAATTAGCTTGTGAACTAAAATACAGTAAGATAAACTATAAAATAAACAAAGAAGTCCTTTTAAATAGAATAAATAAAAAAGATATTTGAAGAACGGCAAATATGGATTACAAATAACAAAAACTACTATCTTAAATTATTCAATACCAAAAAAAAATTATATTTTAAATTATTTAATACCACAATTCAACTATAAAATTCAATAAACGAAATCAGATAATTATCACCAGACTGCGTATTGGACACACAAAACAACTCATCAACACATTATAAATAAAGATTACCAATCCATATGTGAACAGTGCAAAAGTAATATCTCCATACAACACCTGATTATAGACTGTCTTAAATATAAAAAAGAAAGAACGGAGTACAACATCAAACCGAATTTAAAAGACAATTCAAATAATAGTGTACAGTATAAAAATGTAGTCAGATTTATAGACAAAACAATCTATAGACAATTTATTTAATGTATCAATATAATTAATGTATGTATATGTATATATTTAATAAATGTAAAAAATTGTAAAACCATAAAGTCGCTAATACCCAAATTGATGGATGCGACAATAAATAAATAAACGAAAAAAATGTGATATCTAGGTGATTGGCGACTTATGAGTGAATTTAATACAATTTCGAAAAGTGTTCGACAAAAAGTATTTATCGTATTTGAAACAATTTCAAAATTGTTTTAAATTCACTTTTACGTAGCCAATCACAGATATCACATTCCTGTGCTTTTATTAACATTTATATAAAATTTTTAAAAAGTATTCAATGATAAGTTGTGGTCGAATACTTGCCCATCTCTGGTTAAATAATTTCTTTAGATTCAGTAGAAACTTCTGTGAGTAATCTTTCAACAAATTGCTTAAATTTTACATAATATTTTTTACAGTTTTTATTTATTAAAATATATTATAGGTATAAATAAAAAATTATTCAACACACTGTTATTCTTGCATAAAAAATTAATTTGTCTAATATTGTTTTATAATAAACAAACTATATATTTAAATTAAAAAAAGCTTATGTAAAGATTATTTTCAGGCATATTCACAAAAAGTTTCAGATAAATCCGAAAATTGTAGTAATATATCGCACCGAACAATAATATTGACATATTTTTCTGCATAACTTTGTTTAAAATTATTCTGTTTTGGTCAAATATAAAAGAAAATATATTTCTAGTACATATATGCCACTACAGAAGTTTTAGATCATTAAGATGAAAAACCAAAAAAAATTGTTTTAATATGTTAATATTCAGTGAAAGCAACAAATAATATTGGTACACTGAGAAAAGATTTATTGTTGTGATAAGAAATTCTAATGTTACTTCTACCAAGTCAATTTGATGGTCATGAGACAATAATTTTTATTTGTAAACTTTACCAAGTTCACTTGGGTAGCGAAAAATACAAGTTATATTGATTGTTTATAGTGTCTTAATTGTTTATATATGTTTTATAATAAACAAACTATATATTTAAATTAAAAAAGCTTATGTAAAGATTATTTTCAGGCATATTCACAAAAAGTTTCAGATAAATCCGAAAATTGTAGTAATATATCGCACCGAACAATAATATTGACATATTTTTCTGCATAACTTTGTTTAAAATTATTCTGTTTTGGTCAAATATAAAAGAAAATATATTTCTAGTACATATATGCCACTACAGAAGTTTTAGATCATTAAGATGAAAAACCAAAAAAATTGTTTTTAATATGTTAATATTCAGTGAAAGCAACAATAATATTGGTACACTGAGAAAAGATTTATTGTTGTGATAAGAAATTCTAATGTTACTTCTACCAAGTCAATTTGATGGTCATGAGACAATAATTTTTATTTGTAAACTTTACCAAGTTCACTTGGGTAGCGAAAAATACAAGTTATTTATATTTGATTGTTTATAGTGTCTATAATTTTTATTTATAAAACTAACAAATAATACGAATAACAAAATGTGTAAGAATAGTATTTGGTTAATTTTTCAACTAATCTCACGAGTTCGCTATTGCATAATATTTTACAATCAAGTCCCACATAAATAATCAAATCCTTTTTCTCACTGTAATAAACAATAATTCTCAATTGACAATATTAAATTATTATTTTCTTGTAGAATACTTTGGTTAATCGTCATTATCATCTCGCTTGTTTCCGCTGGCGAATTGGCCAATAAATTTTACGAAAGGCACGAATCGGCGAATATGCGAACGACCGTAGTAACAAATCAATTTCCATCGCTAAAGCTCGCTGCACCAGCAGTGACATTGTGCCCAGGGAATTTGGTATCCGCCGAAAGGCTCATGCCTTTTCTGAATATGCAAAATCGATTGTGGGTATATACATTTTTTAACAATTTATCATTTTTTCTACTATAACTATAATTGGCTTTAACAATCAAACTATTATACTATAGTAACTTGTATACAATCTTATACACGATTTTTTTAATTTATTGTATTTCACTATTTATAATATTTGTCGTATACACCGTTTACGATTGTAGGAAACATTTTATTAAAATATGGTATACATTTGATAAAAGTATATTTACATCAAATTGGTGTACATGTTATAATGTCCGTTCAAATTAATATGGAACTTTCACATCACTAACATTCAGATTAATTTTTATATTTATAAACAATTTGTTTTTAAGAATAAAGTGTAACAATGTTCGCATTATATGTGTTGTATTGCGAACATTTATTGACAAATCCCGAGTAGTTTGATGAAAATGGACATTCTTTAAATATTAACGAATACAATATTATCTTTTCACTTATATAGGTAATTATTTATTCTTACCAGATAATTAACGAATTTCAATTAAATAGGAATTATTTGAAAAGTCAAGCATAAATCGTATTAGATTTTTATGCTCTAAATCTGTCAATATAGTTGATTTTGTCGAACGTTTTACTTTGGCATTAAAGATGTATATGGAATTATGTATAAATGTTAATTTTATCTAATACTATATTTTATTCGGTTATTAAAAATGTATTATCGCATGCTAGATTATATTAACGGATTCGACCATTATTTTGATTTTTCGTTTATGTTAAAAATACATTCCTCTCAATCGCTAGACCGTCTTAATAAATAAGTAAATGATAAAAAGAAGCAATATCATATAAATCAATATGATGGTATTACATAAATAATTCGAATAAATGTAGAGTTAACTGTTAGAGTAGTGTGCATATATTTCTGGTCACAAATAAAATTAGTCAAAGTTCAAAGTTGTATATTTCCGTCAATAATAGATGTATCTTGAAAATTCTGACGTGGTTTCAAAGTGTAAAGTAATGCCTTCCAAATACCGATAGATTTTACTAAAAAAATCCGTTTTTTACATTAAAGGACAAATCATTTTTTCAAGAGCGAAAAATCATTTATAATTTTTTAATCATTGTGAGGATTTAGAAAAACCCGAAAGAAAAAGATGCATATATATATTTACTCTCTTTTTAATGAGCGCAATCAGACCTATTTTTATTAAGCCGTTTAAAAGTTATTACGTTTATAGTAAAAACTTTTTTTTTAAATTTAATTATCTCGGAATCTACGTACTGTAGGAAAAAATCACTTTTTTTGTAAGCGTAATAAGCATTTACAAAAGAAAATACTATTTTCAAAAAAAAAAATTTTTATTTTTTACTGTGTGGATATTATTATGGAATGAGTTTTTATAAAATTTTATAAATATTTTATTTATTATTTAAATAATTTTAACCTCCATGTTTAATTTAATTTTAATTTTAATTATAAAAGAAAAATTGTCTCTGTAGAGTTTTTTTACAATGCGTAGCTACGAAGGGAATTAAACTTAAAAAAAAATCAAAATTGTTTACAAAATACGTAAAAACTTTTAAAGGGCTTAATATAAACGGGTCTGGCTGCTTTGAATAATTTTTTTGGCCAGAAACTTATGCAGATTATGATCCAGTAATATAGTACATATTTTAAGTACGATTATTACAATAATACAAAATAATAAGTATTAGTAATTTTTAAAAACATTAAAAAATTATTAAAATCTGTAATCAGTTAGATACTATTTACTTTTAAATGTAAATTTATAATATTTTTTAAATTGTATGTTATTTTACAAAAAATTTTTATAAATTTAAACTTTTTTTGTTAAAGCAATACATGTCAATTTTTGTGAAAAAACGTACTTTTTATAATATTTTTCATTAAGTAGTTTCATCGTTTCAATATATAAAAGATTAAATAATTTGAAAATTTCGTCGTGTATAAGTTTTTACATATAGGAACGATACATTTTGATAAAAATTTTTATAGCTATATAGCTGGAAATAGGATCATATACTTGCCATATTATGAGAACATACCCTACAAATTTCAACAGAATCGATAAAAAATTAGCCTAGTTATCAGACTAACACTGTAACATGCATATACGTAGAGATTCATACATACATTTTAGGTAGTGCCTTAAAAGACTTTTAGGACACATAATTTTTGTTTGTACGTTGATGAGTATGTATCGATTTTTACGATATCGCACATTCTCGGATGGTGAAAATATAAGACACCTCCGTGAGTAACGATCGTGCCTAAAAATTTAAGAATAGTATTGATAATAAGTGATGTTTCCTAAAAAGAAGAATAAAAGTGAAATAAAATTATGCTTAGTATATACATAATTATCATACAAGCTTATCCTTTTCAGTTTTAATGTTTCTTACAAAAAATAAAGAAAGTATGTTCTGTTGTAGAAAGAGATTAACCCATTAAGGACCAAATGTCCTAAATTTTCAACGAATCTTCATGCAGTTATTTTTCATATTATCTGCACCAAAAAAAATTTCCAACACATCATATCCGACGTAAAATTTGATGCTCTTTCAGAATATGGCTTTAGAATTGGTCTAAAATCACTGCTAAAAAAGTTATAATTGAATATTTGCAAAAACACGCGATTTTTTCAACTTAAAAAGATTTTTTATCCAAAATTTTTTTAAGAAATTGATAAGATGCACATCTTTTTACAGCTAGAAACGTGTCCTCGAGTCCTAAATTTTAAGACATATGGGGTACAAAATCGAAAATCCAACATGGCGGTTCTCAAAATGGCGTCCGAAGTGATAATTTTTTTGAAAAATTTCAGGATGCTATAACTTGAAAACTATGAGCTTTTCTGAAAAAATGCTTAGAATGAAAAGTTCTTAGAATTCATCAAGAAATACACTGGAATTTTTTCAGATTTTTTTTCATGAAATTTTGAAAATTTTTTTTTTGGATTTTTGAAAATTTTTTAAAATTTACAAAAAATACTGGAAAAATTTTAGTGTATTTTTTGATGAATTCTATGTATTTTTTGTTCCTTCTAATTTTTTCCAAAAGTTAATAGTTTTCGAGAAAAAAAATTCTAAACATTACGCATGTAAGAATATGAGTTTGACTAAAGGGTACACTGTGTAATACAGTAGACCCACTCTTTTGAAGTCACTTGACTGTGAACCGGTAAATAGTGATTTTTACTATATTTATCTTTGAGCGAATGGAATCGCGAAATCATTATCGGTTTTTCTTTATTCTTGAAAAAATTTTAATTTCATTATTTCCGAAAATAGTAAGAGTACGCACAAGTCAATTTTATTTTTTGTATTCTTGAACAGTGCTGCTCATAGGAGTTGAAAAAGATTTTCCTTTTTATCATAATTTTTTGGACATTACCGTGTACAAAATATGTCGAGCACGGCAAAAAAAAGGAAATCGTCTCAAATAAGATCAAATGTATGTGTTGAGGAAGATGAAAATTCTCGAATAATCATTCTTCCTACTGCCGATTATTCCGGCGAGTCAGATTCGGATATTGAATCTGAAGAAGTAGGTGTCGCAGATCATGCTGCTATTACAGATTTTCAGGAGGAAAATGTATTACATGAGTACTCAGAATTATCAGGTGATGTTCCTGGTATATCTTATCGTAAAGTTTTGGATGCTTATGGTGAGAACCAAGAAAAATTGGTACCAGACCATGAGTACGAATGGGTGGATGGTGAATACGTAATCAATGATACTCCTGATAATGCTTTATTGCTCCCTACAAATGCTCAAAATAAAATTCGCGATTCTTCTTTGGTAGATCTGTTTGAACTATTTTTTTCTTTAGAGTTGAAGGAAGTTATTGTAGATGCTACTCGCGAAAATGGATATGATCTTACTATTGAAGAGCTAGATGTTTTTGTTGGGATAATAATTACATCTATGTTCAATTGCAGAAAATCCCAAAAGGATTATTGGTCCAGAATGCCACTTTTACGTTGTGAACCTATAGCTGCTCAAGAAATAAATAAATAAATATATAATATGTCAAGAAATAAATATTCCACTGTCAAACAAAAAATTAGAATGTCTAAAGATAGCGATGCTAACGCAAATGACAGAGCTTGGCGTGTCCGAAAGCCATTACAGATTTTTCGAAAGAATATAAAATGCTTTGGTTACTTTTCAACTGCTCTATCCGTTGATGAGATGATGATCAAGTTCTATGGACGAACGGTCTTGAAGCAGTACATACAAAATAAACCTGATCGTTTTGGGATAAAAATGTGGGCTTTATGTACGGTCAATGGGTTTCTCTTAGACTGCGATATTTATTGCGGAAAAGGGACGAATATTTATGCTTCAGACTCTAACCCAAAACTTAGTAAGTGTGCTTTAGGTAGCCGAGTAGTTCTTCAAATGGTTCAAAACTTGCTTCTGACAATCACTCCAAGAAAACTGTATCAATATCATCTTACATTCGATAACTTTTTTACTTGTCCAGATTTATTGGTACATTTGAAAAATATAGGATTACGAGCTACAGGAACTGTGAGATCAAACCGAATAAAAGCTAAAAATGAAATTGATAAAAAATCCAAGAGAGGAACGTTCGTTTCAAAATATGATAAAAACAGTGGTTTGAATTATATAACCGTTATGGACTCGAAGCCCGTTTCGGTTCTTTCAACTTGTGCTAGTGTAAGGCCTTTCGGAACGGTGAGACGATATTCTAAAGAACAAAAAAATAGAGAAACCATAGAATTTCCAAAAGCTTTCAAATTTTACAATCAATATATGGGCGGTGTTGATCTTCACGACTCGCATTGCAGTAATTTGAGAAGTCCTATAAGATCCAAAAAGTGGACGTGGGTTATTTTTATGAGACTCATTCAATCTTCGATAACGAATGCTACTGTTCTGAAGAATTTGGTAACTCAGGACAAAAAAATAGGAACGAAAGACACAGCACTGGCTGTTGCTGAAAACTACTTAGCAAAATCGAGTTTCGATTTGGAAAGACATAGATATGAAACAGCCCCGGGAAAAAAATACTGTATCTATAGTAAAAGTTGTGGTAAAAGGACCACAAAAAAATGTACTGAATGTAATAGTTACCAATGCTTATCTTGTTTTACAGCGAAACATAAGAAGTGATTAGTCATTCAAAAACTATGGTGAATAATCCGCGGAAAGGCAAAACTTATGTTAGCATTATCATATAAGAAAATAAGCAAACGAGAAAGAAATGACGAGAGGAAACAAATAATAATGGAAAAAATCTGAAAGGACTAAAAAAACATACAAGAAATAAATAAACAAGAAAAAAAAACAAAAAAAACAGAAAAATTAAAAAAAAAACAAAACAAAACAGAAAAATTAAAAAAAAAAACCAAAACAAAAGATCCTTGTGATTCCACCTCCACGCGGTTAGGATTGGGCAACGTTGACATTTATCAAAACGGCTAACGGAATTTACAAAATTTACAAAAAAAAAATTTTCAAAATTTCATGAAAAAAAATCTGAAAAAATTCCAGTGTATTTCTTGATGAATTCTAAGAACTTTTCATTCTAAGGATTTTTTCAGAAAAGCTCATAGTTTTCAAGTTATAGCATCCTGAAATTTTTCAAAAAAATTATCACTTCGGACGCCATTTTGAGAACCGCCATGTTGGATTTTCGATTTTGTACCCCATATGTCTTAAAATTTAGGACTCGAGGACACGTTTCTAGCTGTAAAAAGATGTGCATCTTATCAATTTCTTAAAAAAATTTTGGATAAAAAATCTTTTTAAGTTGAAAAAATCGCGTGTTTTTGCAAATATTCAATTATAACTTTTTTAGCAGTGATTTTAGACCAATTCTAAAGCCATATTCTGAAAGAGCATCAAATTTTACGTCGGATATGATGTGTTGGAAATTTTTTTTGGTGCAGATAATATGAAAAATAACTGCATGAAGATTCGTTGAAAATTTAGGACATTTGGTCCTTAATGGGTTAAGTATATTTCATAATTATAAAAGTATATTCGATTCATCTTATTCAATATAGCTTCCAAAGACTTTCATCGAATCGAACTACGTGTTATCGATTTCGCCTAATCAGTTAATTTTAAACAATATATTAAACAATTTTCATAGTCTGACGAATGAACAAATAATAAACAAGTGTATTTCTCAAAATTTAATAAATTTTTCAGTTACTTTTTCGTTAGACTCAGAAAATGGTCAAATTTATCATTATATATTTTATTTATAAATATACAAAAGAATAAATTTTGGAAAAAATCGTGAACGCCATGCCCGTAGGCATGTTTTAATCAAATTTTTTCAGATTTTTAAATCTGTAATTTAATTCTAATTTCTACGTTGAAAATTCACGCTTCATTAGTCTAATAATTACCAACCAAAAATTGTTTATTCAATTATTATTAACAAATTTATTTTGTCTTAAAATATCAAAATATCATGCCCTCGCTTTTGTTTTAAACTATCCATATGAATTTTGTTCAGATTTTTAATTCAATATTCTTACGTTGAAAGATGTAGATCCCTTTAACTTGGATACAAATAATTTTGAACGAATAATATATTTATCACCGATGAATGAAATAAAAATCATATACGTATCGATATGAAATGCATATATTATTATTAAATTACCAGATACATACCGCGTGGACTAACAATCTCCGACTTTGGCCACGGTCTGCAATATCTTCGAGAAATAGTTTACCCTTCGAATCATTTTTCCGAGGAGCTCGACAAATTGCAACGAATACTCAACGCGAATCGCATGAGTTTACCTCAATTGCTACAGCAAATCTCTCCGAATTGTACAGATATGTTGATCACCTGTATGTACGAGGGACAAAGTGAATCGTGCGACAAATTATTTGTTCCCACCATCACCACTTACGGAATATGCTGTTCTTTTAATAACGCTGCCCAAAAGAAGTGGCGGATCTCCAGGTGCAAAATATAACAATAATTATCATTCGAATTTAAATTGCTGAGTATATATATATATATAAAACATTTGGATATTTCTATATCTTATCGATCTATATATATAATATTGAAATTAAATGAAAACTAAATCGACGCGTGTATCTACTTTACTATATACGAATTGAATCCTATTCAATTGCAAATGAGAGTTTGAGATTAACGACGTTGGCTTTAATTTGATCGGAGGACGATTTTGTTAGCGAACCACTCTAATTGAAACAATAAGATATTTTCATGTGTACATATAACATTATAATATCGGTATTTCCGAACTAAATTGCTTTACTTTTGAATAAAGTAAATTTTATTTCCAATAAATTATTTTGTTTGCAATTTTTTACACATAATTCTACACACACATACAAAAATGACAGTGACAATTTTACAGAAACCCTTTGGATAGCCGGGATTTGTACAGTACGAAATTTGGCACTCGGTATATTTTATCAGTTCTCCTAAAACCGTATAATACAAGCGATCGCATAGCATCGATAACTTACGGTGACGGGTACAAAGTCCTGATACACGAGAGATACACTTTACCAGGGCCAAATGCCCTCGAATTTATGGTAGCCGCTGCTCACGAAACTATCATCGGCCTTCGTGGCACGTATTTGACCAGCAGTCCCGAAGTCCTGAATCTTCCTTCGAAGCAGAGAGACTGCAGGTATACTACCCTACATCTTTCACCTATTTTTTATAATATACATCTAATTGGCATTCAACATATATTTTCTCTTGGAAATCTTACGACGTTATTATGTGATATTTTCGAACTAATGGAATATTTCAATTGGGTCAATTAATTTACGAATTATTAACTGTTAACAAGTATATGCGCAATGCGAAAGAAAACAAAATAAATTTATTAATACAATAACTTCCTCGAAACAAAACGAATTATTTAGTGTCGTTATCTAATAGATACAAAATCGATATTGCATTTTTTTCTTTGCGTTAAAAAAAAAATAATTTTTGTCTCCGTTTGTTATTGAAAAACGTTAACTGAATGTAAGTATCTTTATTGCGTTATCTTTGAATAATTTATATATAATAGTTTATATTATATGAATTTACAAAAACGAAAAATATTTTGTTCCGTTTCGGAAACGTCCCTGATTTAATAATAATATATCGTAGTCTAATATAATATCGAAAAATGCAAAAGTAAAATTGTGAAAATAATAAAAATGTAAAATATCTTCAGAACGACGTCAAATGGTCAAATCTACCGTTCGGAAAATTGTTATATGAAGTGCCGGAGTACAGCGATACAAGGACTTTGTAACTGCATGCCCTTCTACGAAAACGACGTCGATCGTCGCAACATGTTCTGCAATCTGACGCACATTCCCTGCCTCGCTCGCATAATATCGGAAATTTATTCGCTGACTCTGCGAGATCCACAATGTGACTGTCTACCGGACTGCGAGAACACCAAATACACGGCTTCTATTACGGGCGAGCCTCTTAATGCTGCCCACTTCAAGCCTGGGCAATTCTTGTAACACAATTATCTATCATATAATTATAAACAATTAATCAAGTTTTTAGGTCCTATGTGAAAAATTCGATCATTTTTATTTTTTGTAGTCATCAATCTTCCGTTTTCGGTGAAAATAAATAATTAGCTGTTCATTTCGTCAAAGATTTATTGAATATAAAGCCTTTCATTATATTATAAATTCTATTTATTTAATAAAGCTTTACGTTGCCTCTTTGAACAAAAAACATTATTTCATAATTCATTATATTTTGATGAGGGCCGATAAAAAAAATTCAAAAGTACACAGATACTGCATTTTATTTTTGCAATAAATCATGTTTAAAGAATCACAATCATTTATGTATAAACTTGAATATTTACATTGATTCTATTATTTAATAAGTATATAAATGTAAATTGAATTTTATAAAATCTAAACAAAAATTCATTTTGAAGAATATAAAATTAATATAATTCGACATTAATTGATTATAGTTTGTCCAATATTTTAAGATTTAACATTAAACGATAATTTACTTGGCACTCTACATAATTTATTTGTAATCGTCAAGAAAGTAAAATTCATAGTATAATTAAAACAATTTTAAACATTGATTTAATAATATTACATTCTTTCATATTATAAAGTATCAAAAAATTTAATTTACATTCACATGTTTAACAATCTATTTAATATTCTTTAATTTTACAATAAATATATTATGTGTACATTTTCATTGTTAATATTTCAGCGAGAAGGCACGTATGTACCCAAATTCAACTGCACTACATATAACATTTGCTGGTCAAGCAGCGGTACTCGAACGCAGGGAATTAGTATTGTCTTGGATAAACCTTGTGTGTTAGTAATATTCATTTTTCTATTTACAGTACATATTACATTGAAATAGATACTAATTCATGGCAACATTTAAATATATTCGGCATAGAACTAAGAATGTTTATTTTGCATTTTTAATATTAACAATGCTATTGCAAAATACAAGACATAAGATAAATAATTTTGTTGCGTATTTAGTACCTACTACAACAATTTACATATGTACAATATAATTAGTAAAATCTCTTTTCTTTATTTTAGCATCATTGGGTGGTGTCTTCAGTTTGTTTCTAGGATGCAGTTTCATCTCTATTATTGAATTTTTTTATTTTTTTTTCTTTCAACTAGTTTGCAAATTAAAAAAAAATCATAAGAAAACATCTCTTACAATATTTAGCAGATGAGTAGTCCACCTGTGTTATACAATATATTTCTAAATTTTCGATTTAACTTGGAAACTTACTAAATATAAATATAAAACATAATAAATTTAACCGTATCAGTCATAGCTGGACATTAGTGTTCCAACTACACACTATCAATTTTTTAACATTTACAACAGTGTGTTTCCTGCCACCCTATTAATCCGACAAGTGTTAAAAAAATGATTTAGTGTAACTATGAAAAATAATTATTATCAATAAGAAATTAGTTTAAAAAAATCAAAATTTTCAGAATAAATTCATGACTGTATGGGTTAACTTGTAATACTAAGAATTAATAAATTACTTACAAAAATACAACTTTTAGTTGTCATTAATATTACTTAAGACTAGAGAATAAAACAAAATAGATTCATACATATTGTTATGATTCATTTACTCGCTTTCACTTTCATTTACTTCTTCCTCTACTTCTTCATTGTCTTCACTATCAACTTCTTCATCCTCTTCAACGTCAGATTCTGAAGCATCCTCATTGTGAGAATCCTTAATTTTCTTATCACTACTGGATGGTTTATCTTCCTTTTCATTTTCTCCATCGTATATTTGTAAAGGTTTAGATTTATTTTTCTTTTTCATTTCATTTTTCTTTGATTTCTTGGATAATTTAACAGTAACTTTTTTCCCTTGTAGAGTAGGCCAATCTGATTTATTTTCCACATAATAAACACATAAGTCAGGTGAAGACATTTTTATCTTAGCTCGCCTACATTAAACAATTTTTTAATTTAATTATAGAATTAATTATATATTAATTTAATTATAATTTAATTATATATTAAAATTATAATTTAATTATATATTAAAATTATATTAAATAAATAATATAAATTCTAACTTACTTTGTTCCACCTTTTAGTCCTTTCATCATTACAACTGATTTCGATCCAGGAAATGCATCTTTGAGCTCTGCAGGTTTAACTCCAGGTGCGATTTCACTTATGAACAAACTAAAAAATAAAATAGAAATGTAAATGAAGATTTAATATGCAATTTTTTAAAAATAAAAATGATATCTTTATAATATTTACAATTTTCCCGGTGGTACTTCCACTTTTGGTGGTGGAATAACAATTTTCTTTGGCTTTGGTGTTCTTCTCTTTTCTAAATTTATTGGTTTTGGCGGCCCAGCAAAAATAGGTTTTCCATCAACTTCTTTACTATTTAATGCTTTCAAATTTTTTAGTTTATCTTTAATATCTGAAAATATTACGTGACAGTGTCTAGACGACTGTCTAAGAAGTTTTATTTTAAAGTCTCCTAAAAGAAGATTCCTTATCTCATCGCTATTCTTTATGGTTTTTGGGAAACGAATGTATAAAGTTCTCGATTGTTCTTCTTCTATCTCTGCAGCAGATCTATTTGCCTTACGTAGCTTTTTTAAATACTTTGATCGAACCATGATCTATTGAATATAAAAATTGAGACAAATGTAAACGATCAGATATTTACCTTATGTGCATGTATATTAAACTAACCTTAATTCTACATTAATCTTGTCAAACAAAGAATAGATTTAATTGAAAAAATAGAACTAGCATTATTTATTTTTACAAAAAAAATATATTATTTACAAAGTTATAATCGACTTAATCATTTACTTACTGCTTTATGATCGGTTAACCACGTGCTGCTTACAATAACACGATATTTGAAATGAGGCGTCAAGTGTCTGTGCTATGCATAGAAATGTTATATTAATTTCCGCAGATGTGCCAAATAGCTATTGATTAGAATAAATATTTAATGAAGAGTTGTTTATATTTTATCGTTTGAAGAAAACTCAGTTTTAAGTAATAGTGATTGCTATTGGAACTGTTATACTGTATGCTGTGAAATCACATGGATGTATAGATGAATTTGTAGGTTATGGAAATCTTAAAAATCTGAGCAGCCAATCAAAACGGTTTTTCCGTTGGTATACCAAAACGAAGATATAGAAGGTCTATTTTCACAAAAGTACGTTTTTCGTTATAAATTAAAATGTATTATTTTTATATAAAGTGTAAATGGGCGAATAAATAAACATAACATAAATAGAACATTAAAAATTAAAAAAAATATATTATTTACAAAGTTATAATCGACTTAATCATTTACTTACTGCTTTATGATCGGTTAACCACGTGCTGCTTACAATAACACGATATTTGAAATGAGGCGTCAAGTGTCTGTGCTATGCATAGAAATGTTATATTAATTTCCGCAGATGTGCCAAATAGCTATTGATTAGAATAAATATTTAATGAAGAGTTGTTTATATTTTATCGTTTGAAGAAAACTCAGTTTTAAGTAATAGTGATTGCTATTGGAACTGTTATACTGTATGCTGTGAAATCACATGGATGTATAGATGAATTTGTAGGTTATGGAAATCTTAAAAATCTGAGCAGCCAATCAAAACGGTTTTTCCGTTGGTATACCAAAACGAAGATATAGAAGGTCTATTTTCGTTGGATATACAATATACATATTCCGTAAAAGCTTATTTTGCCGATAATAGTATCGTCTTAAATTTATAAAACTTTTACAAAGTACGTTTTTCGTTATAAATTAAAATGTATTATTTTTATATAAAGTGTAAATGGGCGAATAAAATAAACATAAATAGAACATTAAAAATTTTAAAAAATACTTTAACTATAATACCAAAAGTCATACAGGTATAACATAATTTAGTAAACTTTCGAATTAAATATGCATCACATTCAAGTTTATGACTAGATCAATTATTGAGTTAAATACTTGCTACAAAAAAGTGTTACACTTTTGACCTCTAAATAATGCTATTAGAGAAAAACATCTTTCTCTTCTTCTACTTCATATTCATATAATCAGTATACGAACTAAGAATAATAATTACTTAGCTTTCATTTAATTTAGATATATCATCGGGTACTGGATAAAATAAGACATTTTTATATGAGTGTATAAATCGGGCTGGAAAACTGAAGAATAGTCGATGATGAATGATTTTCTTAAAAAATTAAAGTTATTTCAAATTATTGATTATATACGAAATAAATTTATTGTATATAATTACAAAAACCTTTCTTTGTACCTGATGTTGTGAATGCAATAATGTGATAAATTAATTTCACATTCGTCTTGAAATATTGGAATATTTTTTTACTCAGCTTATTTTGAATATGAAATATAATAAAATTCGTACTTTCAGCTTGTAAGAATATATATTCTCTATAGTAAACAATTAAAATTAAAACATTTGTATCACATGTCTCATTTAAATCCATTGATAAGTTTTTAACACAAAGTATAAAATTATTTGATTTACAAGAAAAAAAGTTTATACAATGTGGTCAATATAAAAACCAAATAATGATTTGTGAAATAAGGACGAAGTTAATTCATAATTCAAAAATGATTAGTGAATTAAAGATGACTTTAATTCATAAATCGAAAATTATTTACGAATTTAAGACGTGTTTAATTCATAAATCAAAAAAGAATTATGATCTAAATGGAGTATTTAATTAAAAAAGTAATTGATTATTTGCAACCCTTGTTCCGAGTATAAGATTTTAGAAAATAATTTTTCGCAGTTAACGTATTAGGAGGTGGTATTCACCCGAGTAGAAATCATTCTCCGGCAATAATTTGGCCCGGATCCGAAGCCGGAAGATCATTGTCCGGACCAGAATTGGCAACCGTACTTGGCCCGAATCTGGCGTGTAATGCTTTTATTCTACGGCCCGGAAATACTTACATAATTCGCGGTGCGATTCCTGTTTCGATCAGAACATAATGTATAATATAAATTTTAATAAATTAAATACAATAAATATAAAGATAATTTAAAAGCTTTATTGCTTATATAAATAAATGAAACTAAATATTTCTTTTAATATATAACTTTTTTAACAAAGTATAATTATAATAATATTTTAGAAATAATTATTCTATTTCTGGGCTAACTTTTGCCCTCTTCGCTCGGTAACCATCCCAATCACCTGCATTATTAATAACAATTCCAATTACTGGCAGAATTTCAACATCAGTTATGTTTCTGATGTCGGCAAACGCATGTTTCATAGAGTCTAAAAAATAAAATATTTTAAATTAATATTTATTATTTACAGGTGATAATTAAAAAAACAAGTGCAAAATTATAACAATTATAGCTTACCTAAAAAGCAAGAATAAAACTTTGTTTCTTTCATTATTCTGACTTTCACTTTACTTTTTTTCTGTGCAGTGAAGGTAACCAATAACTTTCGATTAAAAAATCTTTTAAATAAAGAAGTACATATTTTTACTGTAGGCAAAACTTTTTCTGAAAACAAATATTTACAAAAGTATTAAGTATTATATGAATTTATAAATTTATAAATAGTAATTACTTACTATATCATCATATAATTCATCAGTTAAATTATCATCAAAATTTTTGAATACATCGTAATCTTCTATTGGAAAGGATATGTTAAATCACGTAAAGTTAGGATTTAATATTTTACTTTATTATTATATATTCTCTATTATCGTAGCATATATTAGATACTTAATAATTTTAATTAGATAGTTTATTAAAGAAAGATACAATTATTTAAGTATCTAAAGAAAAGAAATAAATATATTCAGTTTTGTACACTAAATGTAAACGTGACTAAATTCAATAATCAAGCATTAAAATATTTTGTCTCTTCGGCTGTAATAAACATTAAGTTTATAATAGTTAGCAAAAAAGGTAAGAAAATAAACTCAAAATAAGACGTACACACACCGTTAATTGAAACTTTGAATTTCCGGAAACGCCTATTTATTCGCGCCATCGTCCGTCGCGTGAAAACTGAGGTTAGCAGTGCTGCTAATACGCGGTGGACGATGGCGCGAATAAATAGGCATTTCCGGAAATTCAAAGTTTCAATTAACGGTGTGTGTACAATGTTTCGACCATATGAGGCTCGCGACACTACCGAACGTTCCTCGCAAAAAGGGCTTCTATCATAAACTGACCCTCCAGCGGTCACTTTTCACAGCGAATGCGTCGGCGGAAAATTCCCAGGTATTAATTATTACTATAGGTCCTCTTTTTTTTTTTTAGTTCGAAGACAGTCGAAGAGACAACAACCTTTTTGTAACTCACTCAGTGAGACAGTCTATAACGAGTCCTCGCCTAGTACGCTTCGACGCTAGAGCGAGAGATCTATACGCACCCTTGTATTTTTACTTATTCGATTTCCACTGTATTATATCCACTATCTTAGAATTGTATTTTATTTTATATTAAAATTTCTTAGAGTAAAGATTGTTTTATTAATTACAATAGTATTATTTTATTTACTCAACCTAAACAGTTATTTCGGATTAAGTTTCGGGATAATAAGTGCTAAAAACAAATCACTACATGACAGGATAGATTATGTTTCTCCATAATACTATCCAAGGTAATAATGCGCTCGTTTTCTGCAAATGGTCTCCGATCCATTGAAATAGTTTTGATGTCATCCATATCCTTTTGCATATTAAGTTTTGCTTCAATATTTCTAAAATATTTCTTTACTTTGGTTTTCACTTCTGAAACAATAAAATTTATAAAATTAAATCTTACAATAAATGAGAAATATTAAATAAAAGTAAAAATTACAATACCACTAATTTTGCCATTAACATGTGTTTTCAAATCTGAAAATCGATAATAGATATAATTATATTATAATAAAACCAGCACAAATAAAAAATAATATATTAAAAAAATATATAAAATATTTATTACCTTTTATACTATTATCTATGTGATTTTTTAAATCTGAAAACCAAAAAAATGTATGATTATAATGAATTATAATTAAATAAAATTATATGAGCAACAAATATACATAGCATACCTAACAGATCAGCTTTAGTTATGAGTTGTGCTGTTATATCCTCAGATTTCAAAGATTGTGATGACATCAAAGAAATTGTGTTGTCAGCTGAAAAAATAACATTTTGAATTAATTTTTATTATTTTTAATAATTAATAATATTTTAAATTAAATAATAATTTATAATACTGGATAGAAGTAGTTCGCTATTATCTATAAATGTTTCAATATTTCTCTGCGTAGCAGTATTTATTGAATTGGTATTAGATTGAATAATCATTTCCTCTCCGGACACATCCTTTGACAAGTTGGATATCTGTCTAATTATTTCTTCATTTTCTGACATCGATAAGCTTTCTTTATGCTCTCGAGCATCCTCATAAGTAGCTGCACAATATTTAAATATGAATTTAAACTATATATATAAGTAATATAAAAGAGTATTACGTATTGTTAAAAATAAACACTAAAAATATTTACCATAACTATTTATAATTTCGCATAACATATAAATCCATGATTCTGGAGGAAATTTAGAAATGGAGGAAATAAAGAAAATTTTGCAGTTGACTGATACTCGTTGATATGTAGAATCTTTCAATCTGTAACTGTGCTCAGTTTCTAATTTTCTACATAATTGTGACAATGGCTTTCTTCCACTGCAGATGCTTTTTTTTATTTGTCCAAGTTTATTCTCAAATGGAAAAGCACTTATGTCGTTAAGAGAAAAGTTTAAATTTATAACATCATCTGGTACATGGAGAAGACTATACATATTGAGAATATTGGACTCGTCTCCATAAAGTTCTTTAGATTCATATTAACAAATGTTTCCAAATATTTCTTTGCGTTGTCAATGTAAATTATACACATGTTTTTACAGTTTAATATTCGACTAGCTATGGAAAACAGTAAAAAATGTTTATACAATTTCTCAGATAAAATATCCTTCATGACTAGTATTCCACAGTACAATAAAAAACCGGTATTCTGTTGCCTTCCACTTCCCTATCTCTCCTAAAGAACGAGTTGTCCTTTGAAACTCAGAAGGTATTTGATTTGACAGGTGCATCATCCGTTGGGAAATTCTTATAATATCCATTCTATTTAATTTACTTTTGGAAGTTTTCATCCAATAATCATTTAATATTTTTTTCATTATACCTAGGCAACCCAAGTGCATGAAATCCAACACGAATGATTTGATCATGTCAATGTGAGGTGAAATCTGTGTCAAAGGTGAAGTGTCATGATGGTGTTCAATATTTATTTGTTCTCTAAATGAAGCATCTGTTCTCAATACACCACTACTTTGTGAAAATACCACTCGTCTATTTATCCCAAGACCAGGATCAGAGCATTGTTCACATGAGTAAAAGCCAGTATGACCTTTAATACATTTCAAGAAAGACCGAGCAGGCCTATCACAAATAAAGCACATAATGTTTATTAAAAAATGCTTGTCTCCAATATCGATACCACTTTTCAAAAGCATGTTCACTTCTTCGACAAATGGATTCAAGTATCTGCTAACACTTTTTGGTTTTCCTTTTCCACAGTGAACTGCAATCTGCAATTATAAAGGGTTCGTATATCTTGGTTGGATCATATACTCTTCCCAAAATTGGCCAGAATTCTAATGCGCTTGAGTGAAAAAGTGGTAGTCCATCAACGCTCAATTGTAAGTGTAAAGTATTTCTTTGATGAAATTGATAATTAACTGTTTGGCGAAGCTGCTCATTAATGCCTATATACAAATATTCTGATAAATCAGAATCATTCTCCGGATTAAACTTTTTAACTTCAAACTTTTTTTCTTTAGAATAGGCCAGCAGAGTTTTAGAAGATTTTGGCAGCTCTGGATGGTAAGGTTGAAGAGTTTTCAAAAGAGCATCAAGATGGGTGTATGGTATCGGATAATTGAAAAACCATTTTCTTAAATCTGATGCTATCGTTGATTGCTCTTGAAACTTGCTACCGGTGGAATCAACAAAGGAATCACTTTCATAATTTAAATCACTATCTGTGTCGAAGCTGTCATCAGATGAAAATCTATTTGAAGTATTTTCTTCTAAATCATCTATACTATTATTCAAATTATTTTCATTATTTAATTGGTCATCTACTTCATCACCTTGATTTTCATGGTAATTGTCAGTACTTGTATTTGGCACTGTAAGTTCATTATTAAATTCATGTTCATTTTCACTTGAATCTTTTTCACTGCTAATATTTTGTAATTGTTGATTTAAACTCATATCACTGTCACTATTAGTTTCTTCTGGGCTATCATTTTTTGATCTTTTACATTTTCTTCTATAATTTTGAACTCTTAATCTATTATTGCGAGATCTTCTATTATCCATAATTTAAGTAAATTAAATAAAATTTAATTTGAAATTTTTAAACTAAAGATTTAGTTATTTCAATTTTAAGTCGTTATATTAGAGGGACAATGATACTGATATATTCTGGCTATGTTCCGGGTATATTTTCACTTAAAAAACATCAACAGTCGTAATCGACAAGTATTTTGAACCATGCAAACATTTCTACCAATCTGAATACAGATTTTTTTTATGAAAAGTATCTTACACTATTACTTTTCATTTCTGGCTCTCTCATCCTCATGTCTTCTCATGTCTTACAGTAATAAATAAATAATATTCTAATGATATTAATTTTTGCAAAATTAATTTTTGCAATACTAATAAAATGGACATTTACTTATACTTGCACCACTTTTTACTACAATATAATACAAGAAAATACAATTTTCTTTCTCTCTTATATATTCGCCCATCGCTCTATCTCAACTTTTTTCCAAGTATAAATATAGATATATACGGGTAATGCAATATAAAGGGAAGAAACAAAAATCGAGTAAAGGAAATCGACATCCAATTTCTTTATCGCGGCTTTTCGAAATTATGCGTGAATTAATTCGCACAAAACTTGATGTAAACCAAAGATCAATAAATAGGGAAAGCGATGTTTCATAAACTTCATAAAAATAAATAGTATATAATAAACGGTTATGAAAAGAAATATACGATGACCGAGTTAGCTGTATAATAAGGCTTACGCGCCCTTTGATTGTATTGTATGCATGGTATTCTTGTAATTTTTATGCATTCCCACCTTTATCGCTTATTTCAAGAGTATTACAAAAAATTGTAAATGAAAAAGCGACATGTATGTTATTGTCCGTATTGGTATTCGCAACCTTGCTTTCCATTTTTGTAGTTTGCTTATAGAAAAACCTATTAATTTAAAAATCTATAAAATCACTATTAGCTTATTGTAGATCATTGATTCACCCACTGTTAGATCACCTAACATTCTGCGCATCGCAGTAAATTAATTTCGGAAGAATCTATCGATATATTAATGTCATCACTCGCTGATTCTACTTTAAAACAGTATACTTCACCATTAATTTAATGGGTAAAATATTGTAATTTGAAATTTTTTTGTCCTTTTACGGCTTTGGAGATTGAGGAATTTTTAACACAAAAATTGAATGCTGGTTTTTCATGTAGTTTCTTAATTACAGCTAGATCTGCGATAGTTAATATATTAGACGAGAGTAATAATATTTCAAATAGTTGTTCGTTAAGTAAATTCTTTAAAGCGGTATTCAGAATGCGTCAAACAAAGCCAAAATATTCCAAATGAGATACGTGTATAGATTTGAATTGTATGTAGAATTGGTTTCTATTGACCAATTTAAATTTGTCGAGATTAACCGAAAAATTGATTATTTTATTATCGGGGTGTCATAGTCAATATTTATCCTCCCTACCTTATCGGCAATCGCGATTATCAGTAATAAATTTGTAAATAAAAGAGTATGTGACAAAATAAGAGAAGAGGCGTCTACGTTTGTCTATAATCTAATTATGTGCTGAATTTGAAATTGAAATATTATTGCGTTTTCGAGAAAAGTCTTACCAAAAATGTGAACCTAACCTCAACGAGGTGAAAAGATTTGATATTTTTGGTAAGACTTTTCTCGAAAACGCAATAATATTTTAATCTAAAAATCAGCACACACTTAGATTATCGATAAACGAAGGCGCCTCTACTTTTATTTTTTCACATACCGTTATACTTTTTTATTAATTAATCATCGAAAATTGAGTATGGAACCCCCTTAACACTTACAAATATTTTGTTCGAGATTTTATTGCACACTTGTCATTAAATGATAAAATTGAAATTAAAATACCAACCTCTTTTAGTTTTACCATATTTTCTCGAAAAATCAGAATTATATGCAGCCACTACACTTGAATGTTATTTAGAAACAACTAGAATTTTAAGGGGAAATATAACTTTTTTTTTATTTTAACGTCGCACTTATTTTTATGCTCCCAACTGGTACTAATCAGCGACGGAGGTCATACGATGTCTTTGTTAAGAAGGCACTTGTTGAAAATACATTCGCCAGTGGTGCTTGTAACAATCGGCCGGGTCCGGAAATCGAACCTGGGACTTCCAGATTACGAAACCGACGCCCTAACCGACCGAGCCTATATGTGTCATAGCACACGCCATGTGACTACTTCAAAATCGTACTCGATAAGATTAAACTTAAATATTATAAATAATACTGCGGGATGGTCTAGAAATTCAGCTGCGTTTGCAAGGTTTTACAACAAACCTCTTAATGCTGATTGATAGTTCATTTGCGCAAGTTATAATTGACAATGTTTAAATTTCAAATTGTGTTATGTATTAAAAAATAAAAGTAATATATGTAGAGAAGAAAATTCTCCTAGACATTTTGTCACATCCTCTTTCTTTGGTAAGTGGACAAGTCTGATTTACCAACTCTTTATCCTTGAAAAACTTACAATCTGCCGTTCCTAGGAGCCTACAGAAAGTTTTGTAAGCGCAAGTCCTAACTTCTAAGTTTAATGGAGGGAAATCTAACAAGATCTCTAATGCGACTGTTGGCGTTGTAACCATTCTCATAACCATTCTCTGTACTTTATCCAGAGTTATACTATGCGCCTTTAAAATAAACGATGTAAGGCTTATTGGTCTGAAGTCCTTAGATGTAGTGTGTTGCACCTTTCCTAATTTAGGTATAGAAAGACTATTTTTGCCAGTCTTCATCCTAACGGTATATATCCTAAAGCAAGGCAAGCTCTATGAAGTTTTTCCAAAGCCGACATGAGTATGTTTCCACCCTGCTGTAGCAGTGTTGAAAAGATACTATCCGACCCCGGCGCTTTATAGGGTTTAAATGTACCTAGTGCCCATTTCACTCTTTCTTTGCTGTTCTAGCTGGTCTGCTTTTTAATTTATCTCTGTTGCACATTCGTTTCAAATTGTTGATTCCTATCAACAATTTAAGTAAACGGCGAGTAATTTATTTTGGATTTGCTAGCCAGCGTTCAACAAAAATCAGGACTGCCTTATCAATCCATATATTGTATGCTTATATGTAGCCGTGAATCACCAAATATTGATCACGAGTTAACACATAACTGTAAAATAACTCTACTAAACGTAAGTAATGTAATTTTATTTTATATACTAAATTTTCAATTATATCAAAAAGTATTAAATAATCTTTAGATTACTAATAACAATTGTCGTCGATCTGAAAACCATCAACCTAATTGTACTTATGATAGTTCCATTTCATATACAATCTTAACTAAAGAAAAACAATGCGATTTGGATAATGAGAGTAATTATTATTTAATGGAAGATGTATACGTGGTACAATCAAATAATAATGTTGCAATTATTAATTAACATAACGTCGCCTCCGAATAAAAACATTCTAACTCAGAAATCGCTTGGAAAATACGTTAACTCAGAATTCGCTTGGAGAACACGTTAACTCAGAAATCGTTTGGAGAACACGTTAACTCAGAATTCGCTTGGAGAACACGTCAACTCAAAAATCGCTTGGAAAACACGTTAACTCAGAATTCGCTTGGAGAACACGTTAACTCAGAAATTGCTTGGAGAACACGTTAACTCAGAATTCGCTTGGAGAACACGTCAACTCAAAAATCGCTTGAAAACACGTTAACTCAAAAATTGCTTGGAGAAGACTTTAACTCAAAAGTTGCTTGGAGAACACGTTAATTCAGAGGATGATTTTTGGCGCCTCGATTTAAGTTGGCACCACTGCCAAAAATTTTTAACAGTTCAAGAATAAATAAAAAAACTTTCATATATTTATACACGTATTTTTTTTTAATTTATCTAAGCGTTCTTATTATACACTAATGCGTTCTCCTAAAAAAGGTGGAAAATTCTTTAAATATTTAAGAAAATCGTAGAAATTAGTGTTTTCGATAACTTTATGAAATCGATATTTATACGGGCTCTCCATAAATGTGTAAAAGTACATAAATTTATTTCTACTATAAATCGTAGAATAAATATTTGAAAGAATTGATATTGTGATGTGATGCATTAGTTCATAATTATATTGTTTTTAATATAAATATTAAAAAATTTGCTTTATTTAGTTTTAGCGATTATCTAAAAAATATTTTGTATGGGAGAAAGTTCAACTGTATTCCCCCTTGCGACGCAAAGTATACTTTATATATACACACACATATATGGGTGGTTCTCTGTGACATCGAAGATGAAAAAAATAAATATTGCTATAACTGTGGGAATATGTTTTAGAGGTATCCATTAGTTCTCCTAAATTTTTTCAGATTTTTTCTGGGCCATTATTTTAAGTTACAGAGAGTCAAAGTTGACATTTTAGCACTTTTTTGCATTATATGCCCATTTTCATGAATTTTTAGCTCCTAGGGGATGCATTTTTCACTAAAAACATAAGTATGACTTTTTTTGTAAAATTTTCCGAACTTTTCATTAAAAATACTTTTAAAGACATAAATGTATGCTGTCACACTATTGTAAGCCATTTAGATACTTTTCTACCACTCCAAGGTAAGTGCACAAATTTTTTTACAATGATCATGCTAATAGATTCATCGTTATAAGGCAACAAATATACATTTCTATTAATATTTCGGGCACTTTTCCCGGATATTTTGACCATAAGTGATCTTAATGATTTAGACCCACTCTGGAAATTTTTATGCAGTTTCTGACTATAAAAAGACATCTTTTACACAGTATTAGGTTACCAGAGTCCGGAGCAGAATTGCTGATTTTCACTATTTAAGGTTTAAATAGCATACAGGAGTGTGACAGCATACATTTATGTCTTTAAAAGTATTTTTAATGAAAAGTTCGGAAAATTTTACAAAAAAAGTCATACTTATGTTTTTAGTGAAAAATGCATCCTCTAGGAGCTAAAAATTCATGAAAATGGGCATATAATGCAAAAAAGTGCTAAAATGTCAACTTTGACTCTCTGTAACTTAAAATAATGGCCCAGAAAAAATCTGAAAAAATTTAGGAGAACTAATGGATACCTCTAAAACATATTCCCACAGTTATAGCAATATTTATTTTTTTCATCTTCGATGTCACAGAGAACCACCCATATATGTGTGTGTATATATAAAGTATACTTTGCGTCGCAAGGGGGAATACAGTTGAACTTTCTCCCATACAAAATATTTTTTAGATAATCGCTAAAACTAAATAAAGCAAATTTTTTAATATTTATATTAAAAACAATATAATTATGAACTAATGCATCACATCACAATATCAATTCTTTCAAATATTTATTCTACGATTTATAGTAGAAATAAATTTATGTACTTTTACACATTTATGGAGAGCCCGTATAAATATCGATTTCATAAAGTTATCGAAAACACTAATTTCTACGATTTTCTTAAATATTTAAAGAATTTTCCACCTTTTTTAGGAGAACGCATTAGTGTATAATAAGAACGCTTAGATAAATTAAAAAAAAATACGTGTATAAATATATGAAAGTTTTTTTATTTATTCTTGAACTGTTAAAAATTTTTGGCAGTGGTGCCAACTTAAATCGAGGCGCCAAAAATCATCCTCTGAATTAACGTGTTCTCCAAGCAACTTTTGAGTTAAAGTCTTCTCCAAGCAATTTTTGAGTTAACGTGTTTTCAAGCGATTTTTGAGTTGACGTGTTCTCCAAGCGAATTCTGAGTTAACGTGTTCTCCAAGCAATTTCTGAGTTAACGTGTTCTCCAAGCGAATTCTGAGTTAACGTATTTTCCAAGCGATTTCTGAGTTAGAATGTTTTTATTCGGAGGCGACGATAATATAACATAGGTTATGTATACATATATTGTATCTGCATACATATGCAATATCACTTGTTTTGCATGTATATACAAAATTAACTTTTTTAATTAATCACAGAAAAAATTAATTTTATTTGCTTTTAATAAAAATCTATATATTATATCCGCATCTATATATTTTAATTAATGTAAAGTAAGTACAAGCAATCTTATAAGTTATGTAGATATTTATAATAAGTAATTTTTAATTATGTTTGGTTCATTTATTTCATTTTAGATTTGATAGAAGACGATTTTCTTGACAACATCGATGATTTTTTCTCTGACGATAAAGATTGGAGCAATACAAGCAGTGACTTCAATGATGATGAAAGTGAACCATCGCTACAATCGAATTTTAAAAAGAAAATATACGCTGAAGTTTCTATGACACTTTTGGATTTACTTTTATGCGTAGCCTCCCTTAAATTGAGGCATAGACTAACAGATGTGTGCATTTTAGACATTTTAATACTGATGTCCAAATGCTGTCTATCGCCAAATAACTGTCCAATTACTTTATATAAATATAAACAATTTTTTTTTCTAAATTCAGTTCTCCTATTAAAAAACATTATTTTTGTGTAAACTGCACAACTCTAATTAATAATGAAAATGCCGCAAATAACCTAAATTCAACAGAAAATGATAATTTCTTAGAAAATATTGATTATTGTAATTGCTCATTACCCAAGAAAGATTTTAGATATATTTAATTGAAATATGTTTAATTTCGGAATTTATGTCTTTATTTCAACGAAAAGATTTCTATAACAAACTAAATTTGAATTTTAATTCATCACGCTCTGATGATCGTTTCTTTGGTATACCGATGGCGTTCAAATATTTAAATCATCAAAATTTTCAATTTGGGGTTTTTTTTAGTAATTTTAGAATTATGTTATAAAAAAAGATACAAAATTCATAATATTCTTTTGATTGGACTACAGTTTGAAGATAAAAAACCAAATCCGAACATATTTTTCAAACCCTTTGGTAGAACCTCTAAAGAAATTATTTCGTGGTGTACCGATGTTCATTAAAGATTTAAATAAAATTATCAATGTAATGGGTATTATTATGGTTAGTACCTGCGATTTGCCAACGAAAGCGCTATTCTTAAATATGTTCCAATACAACGAGCGGTTTGGTTGCCAACTTTGTAAAGAACAAGGCTTTGTTATCGACCACACAAGGGTATATCCATACAAAACTGATTTAAGACTTCGATCAGAAGAAGAAACATTAAAGCATGCCCTTCAAGCTTGCACTATATAAGACCGGTATGCGGTGCGAAAGGGCCTACAGTAATCTCTAAAATTTGCTTTAAATTTATCACATATACTGCAGTATCTTCGAAGGATGTGTTAAACGTTTGGGGAAATTATGGTTTGATTCAAGATCCGAAGATTATTCTATATCAAACATTGTAGAAGTTGTTGATTGCCGATTAGCATCTACAAAACCTCCAGCGTTCATAGTAAGAAGACAGCGACCTTTGAAAACGCAGTTTAAATCACTGGAAAGCATCGGAGTATAAGAATTGGTTTTTTACTATTCGTTACCTGTTTTGTATGAGATCTTACGTGACGATTATTACAACCATTGTATGCTACTTGTGCTAGGAATTTATCTTTTATGTAAGAAAACTGTAAGTCGGGAAGAAATTAATTTCGCTAATAAGCTATTAAAAGGGTTTGGGTTTTCAAGATTTGTATGGTATAAAATACATGCTGTGCAACATTCTCAGTCTTCGACATTTGCCTGATATTGTACGCCATTTAATATTAATGGGCAAATTAAACTTTTAGTTCACAGATCTAAAAATTTTTAGTCTAATGCGCCGCAAATACATATTGTAAATAATGTAAATTTTTTTAATAGTTCATTCGTACAAATAAGAGTGGTTCGATAGAAACAGTAATGCTTTTACAAAGTATTATATAAATTTTAATCGGTATTTCCGAACTAATTTGTGTTGCTCAATATTTTTTCAAATAAAAGAGGGTTTTGTGCAATATTTGAAAAAATATTGAGCAACACAAATTAGTTCGGAAATACCGATTAAAATTTATATAATACTTTGTAATAAATACATACACGGGCGATTTAGAGTCAAAATTTAAAAGTAATGCTTTTAATTTTTGCAATAAGCTTTTAAATTCTGTAAGAAAATTAAATATCACAAATAAATAATTCCTTTTTAATTGTTGGTAAAATATGCATTTTTGTGAAATCCAAATTTGTGGAATCTTCAAAAAAAACCTTTCTAAAAGGTGAAACCTTGGCGAGTATAAGTATTTTATTACTATTATTAATAATTGTGCCAATAACTAACGTCGAATAAACATATTATATATAGTTTTCTAACTTTGTATTAAAAGATATTTTAAAGATGTATTGAATTAATAAATTTTGTACAATTACAAATTATAACTCAAGAAAGTTTTGAAATCAATTTTATAAAATTGTCAAGTATATTTTTTTTTACATTAATTTTACTCGAATTGTGTTGCGCAATATATTATCATAATAAATTTGCATATATTATTTTAAATAATTTTTGATAAATATAAATATTTTATAAATAAAAGAATTGGTGGATAGTAGATAGATAATTAATTTAGTTACATATAAGTTCGTGTTTTTTATTTTGTTTAAGGGTATAAATATTTTTGTAAGTTTTATAAAACATTATGTGAAATATCATCTTTATCAAATATATTATAAAAAATATTCTTTATTGATGATTATAATATGTAACAAAATAGGCCTAAAACTGTTACAAATTCAAAAAACTCCTTGCAGGATAAAAGTTATCAAAGGACTCCGATGAAAAAGTTTCGATCTTAACTACTTACCTGACCCTGCTTTAAACTGTATAAACTTTCTCAAATAAGTAGCATAAAATATTAAAGATAATGTTTATAATTAACTGAGAAAATAAATATAGATGTACGATAAGATAATTCAATGAATGTATTCCTGATAAATTTAATAAATTGTTAATTTAATGATATACCGCTGTATAGAAAGGACATTTAATCAATTGGTTCGGGTTATCAATATTTTATAATTATACATATAAATAATAATATAAATAAATTAATTAATCATTAATATTATTGTAATATAAAATATGTATATATATAATTGTGTAATGTATTACAAAATAATGATTTTTTACAGAAACATGTCATGGTATAGATTTACCAACAAAAGAAAATTTTTGATGTGTGACAGTCGATTATTCGTTTAGTATAATTATCGGATGAAGATATTTTAAACGAAGGTTCGTCGTTCTCGACTACCGAAACGCTTCCAGCTTCTCCACATTTAATTAATTGTACAACAGCTTCACTCACGCTATCAGGCCTGTGTCGTAAAAAATAAATAATTATACATAAATACATATTTTGTAAATCTTTAACTTTTCACCGTGTATATACTTACGATTGAATTTGTAACGTATTAAAGTTTTGAATATTCTCTTTGGGCACAAAATCTAAATAATTAGGTGAATACTCTTGCGACAATTCAGCTTCCAATTTAGTATTTGTGTGACCAGGGCAAATCGCTAAAATTTTCACACCAATGCGATCGCAATTATTCTTTAAAAAAAGAAGTTTTTTTTTAGTTTTCTTCAATAGTGAATGTTATTGATACAGGCAAGGTATAAATGAATAATAAAAACGTACCTTCATAGATCTTGTAAAAGATACAACAGCGTGCTTAGATGCGCTGTAAACTGGCAATACATGACAATCTAGCAATCCAATAACGGAAGCTATGTTTACAATAACACCACCCTTTCCACCTTTGTGGGTACCCATATGTTCGATTGCTATCAGATTACCCAATATTGTGCCCTTCTGTATAAATGTATAAATTTTATGTTTTCTTTTTTTTAATATCGGTAAGAGATAATAATACAAGTATATAAATAGATAATACACATATATAATACTGATTTATATTGCACTTAAAAATTATTGTTTGAAAATTTATATAGACATTGATATATCATCAACATACCACGTTTACGTCAATCAGTCGAGCTGCATCCTTTTCATTTGCAATACCAGCATCGTTGATTAAAATGTCAACGTATTCTTGCTTTTCGATTACCTTCTTAAAGTTAGCTAAAATAATTCATATAGTTTATTTTATTTATTTTTGTTTATTCTAAGTGTAATTAATTTTTTATATGATTTAAACACGGTAATTTAATTGCAATATAGTTAAGAAGAAGGGTGTGAAAAGTATATATATTGAATCCATAAATCGTATAACGTAAGATTAGTGACGACTGCGAAATGTAAACTTACACAAGTTTATTTTTGTTTTCTGCAATATTGTATATAAGTAAAATTAAATTATCAGTTCATAAATTAATTCTTTTACGAATACAATTTATCCTACTATCACATATAGGTGTATCAATTTGACAATTAAAAAGAATTTGACTTTACATGTATATTTACATCGTTAATCCTATTACTTACATCGAAATTGCTCCTCGATCGATACATCGCAATGATATATTTCCACTTTATGCGGACCAAACTCGTCGATCAAAGTATCCGACCAAAATTTTTCTGTAGTATTGTCAAATATCGCTACGTACTATATACAGTTTAAACAAAAATGAATTCCACAAAATTGACAATGAATTTGAATAATTTTTACCTTTGCGCCTTCTTTTAATAATTCAACCACGCAGGCGTAACCAATTCCATTTGCTCCACCGGTTACAATAGCAACTTTGTCTTTGATTTCGAAAACGTTGGTGGGTGTTGCCATTTTAACAAACTATACGAAAGTTAATCTATCAAGTGCAAAAAGTAACTGTACAAAAATCTCGAGTAAGGAAAGTCACTCTCAAAACTGATTATGTAAGATAAGATAAGGTTAAATTTCGTGCCTTGTTGAATTGGACTTAACTGTCAAGAGTATCGATAAATAATTGAAAGTATAACAAAACAAAATATAATATTAATCATAATTATAATTATACATTATTTAAGTACTGCATTACCTTTTTGTAAATGTACGTAGAATGTTAATTATTTTCCTTATATTAAGTATATATATCCAGGTAAAGTTTTGTTGTTTATAATTTTAAATATCTTACAATATGACGAATGTATAGTACTCATGAAAATAATATTAACGTTTGCTTTTAATAATAAACCGTCATACACATTCATACACACTATACTGATCCGTCAGATAAATGATTTATTGACATGTCAACTCACTGTTTACTTGATCGATAGTGTGTTCTGGATATAATATTCTTATACACTTCTATATCTGAAAAAGAACGAAATAAAACGTATCCAAATCTAATAACAATCAAAGTAATTATATTTTTAAATTTTAACATTTTATAATATTTTAGTTGTATTTTAAAATATAAATATGTTCTTTAAAAATAGATCTGCAAATAAAAATCCTCGTAACGTTATACTTTGCCGTTGACCTAATGCTACTTGCAGAGAAAAAAATGCCGTTGATAAAAAAGAAAAAGATTATTGAGTTTTCGCTATAAATAAAACGATGGAAAAAACAGCATGCAATAAATAAAATGTAATAAACAACAAAAATGGACATTACGACCAGGAGGTAGGTGTACAAAATGAGTAACGCAAATGTGTGTGTTTTTTTTATTAATCGTTAATCACTTTATTTAATCGTAATAATATTATTTTTCGTCATGTATATAATAATTCTATTTACTTCTTACGGTCTATATATATAATAATATATAGTGTATTTATGTTCATTATGTATAATATATTATCTACATTTATAATCCCTATGAAAGGCATCTCCAACCAGACTTCAGATTTACTTTTTCATTTAAAATATCTTATTTATTCATAAAAATACAAGGGGGCACACGCAACCAAACGATTCGGACATCAATATTGACTGATCTATCTATTATACGACGCTCACAATTTTTTTGTTCTTGTGCACGATTTTTTGCGAGGCACAAAATGACTTATTTTTTTTTTTAAAACATAATTGTACGTATTTTTTTCGCTTACTCGAGTGCCACATCGAATTTCTTTTTCGCTCTAATATATCAAATATACCAAAGTGGCACCCAAGCCATTGAAAAAAATTAATAAAACGCTGCGCACATTTATAAATTTTAATCATTTTGTAATAGTAATTTCAGAGTTTTAATATAGTTTTTATTTAGTGCAAAATTGGTAGTTATCTTATGTTAAAACAAAATTCGATATCTTAATACTTTTTTTTTTAATTATTTTTGAGTATGCGACTTTACATTTATGCGTTTTTTTATAAATTGATGCTAACACACTATGCATTTTATATCTATAATGGTTAATCGTGTAGATATATTATCGTAAATTTCTTTTACAAAAACATTAAAATTTATAAATCGTTGTATTGCTTTTTTATTTTTCTAAATTTTGATGTAATTTTCGTGGAATGAAAAAAGACACGAATTTTAATGATAAAAGATTTTAAATTATATTTTAAACTGTAGATTTTAATAAATTTTTTTTGCAAATATTCGAATATAATTACTCACATAAGACTATTTCGTATTTACTTAATAATAAAAATATATAGAATAGTTGAAGAATTAAGTAACATACAAAATTGTCTTAAGCAAATATATTTTTAATTAATTCGAATATTCGAGCTTCTTCTTCTTCCTTTTAAATATATTCAATATTTTGATATTTGTTTAATTATGGTTCATAATTTGTTAGACGAATTATTTACAACAAATTTCTTAACGTAATCTCGTGCTTTCGACAAAAAAATATAGCATAAAATTGAATAAGTCAATTCGATGTCCGTTCGTGGCGGCCAATCTCCATTACAAAAGGAATAGTCGAAGGTAAAACGAGATAATAAAAAGTACTTCCCTAAACGATAGGTATAGAAATTGGTAACTTTGACTCACTCATTTGAAAAAGTATCGCGCCGAGAAAATTTTTATTTTTTCGCGCCCTCGGCTATCTTTCACACACACTTTCTCTCTCTCTCTCTCGCTCTCACTACCTCTCTTTCTCTCTCTTTCTTTCCTTTTATCTTTCTTTCTCATTCTCTCTTTCTTTCGGATCTTTTTTTTTAATCTTTATCTTAAGCCCTTATGGTTTTTGGGTTGAATACGCATATTTGTACAAACATGATGAATTTCAGTCCTTTCGTTACTTACTCTTTTTTCATTAATTCGTACGCAGAAATAGGACGCAAAATTAAGTTTTGTGTTTTGCTTCGTTATGGGTCGTAAAAAAATATATCCCGTTTTTTTTTTAAACCGATATATGAAAACTGATAAAAATTGTAAGTAATTGTTGTCCAATAGACCACTTAATAACTTGTAAAATACATCGTTCAAATACAACGCATACGCGTTTAAAAATAATAACTTGCTCGATTAAGATTTAAAAAAATATGCAAATATTAAACATATGTCTTGAAATATTTAACATACGATGACGATAAAATGAGCGAAAAATACTCATATATTTAGACTAGTACTTTCAACATATGTAGGTATATATATATATATGTACATATATCGTAATTAATTTCCTTTTCGTACAATATATGTAACGCGATCAACCCACAAACAAGAGGCTTGTATGTATGTGTGTACTTGTGTGTGTGTGTGTATTTTTCATTATTTTTTTTACGTTTTTTTCATAGCTTTCATTTTATGTAACCTTTTGTTATCGTTTCCATTTTTTTTTTCATTTCACCAATATATATACATATATGTATGTATACACGTAGATACATACATATATATGTATATAGAGTCTCATTCGCACTTAAATATTAAAGGTTGGGCACGATAATACTCTCGGTAGTAGTATAATGCCCTAAGTCTTGCTGATCCAGCACTTTTAAGCCCCCCCCCCTCTTCCCACCCGCCCGCCCGTCCCATCTTCCCGTTTTGGTGCAAGGTGTTTTCGATATTACCTTATCATATCCTGCGTTTAATCGCGGCTTAATATTTTTTTACTTTTTTTTAATGTAATTTTCTACACCTTATTCCTATATATATATATTTATTTTATACACTTAGACCGACCGACTTGGCGAGTTTTTCTTCTTTCTCGTGCGAATACGTAGTACTTATGTGTTTGGGTGTGCGCTCGATTTACCTTGCGGAATGAGCTTTGATTTGATATATATTTACGATCATTTTCATTAATCATTTAATCTTTCAGAATCTTCGAATTATTTCAAGAAGAATTATCAATTCTATTTAAATAGATTGCATTTACCGAAGTTTTTTTTTACGTCACGATATTAAAAATAATAATGTCAATGTTTTAGTATTACTCGTTGAAGATTTTGGTATTTTAATTTTCAAAGATGCGTTTCTATCGAGTTATTGTATATTTATTTTCAATTATGTTAACTAAAATAAAACAATAAGATTCCTCAAGATCTATCGACCGTATCTTTTTACATTGCTTTCCGTGTATTATCTCACCCACCTTGAAAAAATCAACTTCGACAATGTGCAATACGCGATTTAGATTCAATATATATATATATATTGACTCGCAAGAAAATATTCTACCGAATGGTGTATAGTGTATACAATTTTTAGTTTGTTATTGCGATTAGTGAGATTGAAGATTACTCCCTTGTTGCGAATAAATAAATGATGATGGAAGTAGGAAAATATCGATACCGTTTGTGTGTCATAAGCGTGATTACAGAGTCTAAAAAATATTAGTGGCAGTCGTGTATGTATAATATATACATATATATTTATATATACATTATTCGATTAATTTTTCTTCTTACCCATGACATTTCGACGACTCTTCTACATAGTCGACATTCTTGCGTATATCGAAAATTGACAGAGTAGATATGAAATATTTTTTTTTTAATGCGAGTAATGATTAATTAAACGATGAATTTAAATATTTTTTCTTTTCACAACAACTTCCTGTCTAAGTGCAGAATTTGAAAATTTTGGTCTATATCATTATAATTTCGAATGAATTAATTTATACGAAACGGATCAATTATACGTTAAAGCGTTATAATTTTGAGAAAAGAAGATGTAAAACACCTCGTCGACTATCCAATTGAACACAATTTTACGCGCGCGTATACGCGGGATTTATGTATCTAAGGTGAATGAAGAAAATACCTTGCACCGCGCTTGCTACTCGTTATCCACAAATAATATACAAGTATATATGAAGTATCCATCGGTAGTTTTTTTTTTAAGTCTTATAACATGGACAAGCAGCCTCAGGCACCTTTAGGCCTAAGGTCCGTCTATTTATTTTTCATCTGTTACTTATTATTCACGTGCAGATATCGTACGTTTTCTTTTTTACTTCTTGTTTCTTTCATATTCCCGAAGGCGCTTTTGCTAATTTAATTGTTGGACGAATTTGTTTAAAATAAAAAATTATTGTTTTAATAACATCGAATTTGTACTTTCCTTAGGAAAAGTTACTTTTATAGAATTTGGTTTATATACTAAATCGCAGAGGTTGTTGCATGAGAAATCCTTTGAGCTACTTTCGATAGACTTTTTTTAATGAAATTGCGGAACGATCTTAATGGATAGATAAAATAACGTTACGCATTCTACGTTTATGAGTGAAGAAAATGATAGTTTAATGTAAATGTTATAAATATGATTTTATATATTTTGAAACTATAAGAATATAGTGATTCAGCTCAAAGTAAAAATTATTTCATGATATATTTGAAATAAAGTTAAACTCGTATGCTTGTGTAGTCACAGGTAGATGCTTAATGTGTAAACATAATTTTAATGTTAAATAACCATTAAATTAATAATAAAACGATAATTCAATCGTATGGATAATAAACAGCAAAATCGACGTATAAAAATGTAATAATGCGTATATTTTATTTTATATATACTTTTTTTTCTGTTAAACTATGAAAGACTCAGCCTTTTTTATGCACAACATTCTAAAGAAAAATTATACAACAATAATAATTGGATTAAAAGGAAAAATTTTGAATCTGTCGTCAATTTAGTATCGGTTGAAAATTTTGAAAATGCAAGAGCGCCCCGGAAAGCAAATCCCTTCGGTTTATAGAATATTGAAAAAAGCGGTGGCAAGACGAAATTAAAGGCTGCAACGGCGTCTTATCCCTCCTCACAATTATGAAAATTATTATTATATTTTGTTATTTTCGCACCCTCATACACACGATTGTTTTTTTTTATAAGAAACAATATTCAAAAATTAACGCTTCTCTTTATTCTTTTTCATCATTTTTCATTTTTATATAAACTAGCTTCAACCACTGGTATACTTTTTTTTTCTTACTCTCTCGCTTACTCTCAATAACGCTCTTTTTTTTTAATTCGCTTTAACAATTCGAGCTTCTTATATAAATAATCGATCGTTGATCGGTTGAGCAAAGTCTCGCCTTGAATCTCTCTCGATCTGTGAGAGAGAAATAAACGAAAATAAAAAGGGACAATAATAACGAGAGGAACTTAACCGAAGAATGTAAATAAATGCACGATAAAGAAATTAGTATAGTTTAAAATTAAAATATTACATTTTTTCTTTTTTTTTTTTTCATTGAATTCTTTTCTTTTTCAAATATATCACAAATTCTCGTAAAATACGCGGATTATTCAGGTGAGACTCTGTTTTACCGATCATTTTTCTTTCGACTTTCATGGATACAATATGTTTATGCGGTGTACGTGTGTGTAATTATTTCATTTTTTTTAAATCCATCACTTTTTTTATACAGCTATGAGATTATCATGGTAACTAAAAAACATATTGGTAAAGTCTCGTAACGCGCCGATCGCGATGTTTCTTTTACTAATTTTCGCGATGCTGGGTTCGTTTTGCGCATTGGTCGCAGTCATTCTTTAAGTTTATTAAACAAAAAAAGTAATTGGGTTAATCATAATAAAAAGAACAAGATGATTAAAAAAAACTTACATAATCTATGGTATCTTTATTGTTCAACAATTCCATTTTAAATAAAAGTCAATATTTTTCTCGAACGAATTTCGCATACAAACACATCGTTATATAGAAAAAGCTATTATAGGCAATTCGCACCGGGTTACAGTCGCAATAACAATTAATGAGATCGTATTTTGTATACAAAACAAAAAATGTTTTTTTTTTCTTTCCTAATTCCACGTTTGTATCTTCTAAATTCGTTTGTTTTTAAGTATCAAAAATATTCGTTCGCCATCATACTTTCTCTCTCTCTCTCTCTCGCTCTCATTATTTTTTTTTAAATCTACATTACACATACAAACCGAAACAATATTGAACCCAGCATACGGAAACTATATATATATTTATATATTATCTATCTCTTGCTTGGCAGTCATAAATTAATTTAAAAAAAAGAGTCTGATGAAATCGCTCGACAACTCTTACCGGAGATGAGGAAAGGTATGACAAAAGATTCGAGCTAGATATTATATATTGTTATAGATATTGTGGTAACCGTCCTTTTTGTTTTTATCAATGTGTAGACAAAAAAAATTATTCAAGCGCAATGTATTTTTTTTGTCTCGTGCGTTTTCTTCAGACTATCCGATTGACAACTGAACACATATCGCCGTCACCGATTCACGATCTCATGATTTTTCTCTGCCAGATGTCAAAGTATATATATATTATATTTTTGGATGTGTAAATTCATGTTTGTTAAAATTGACTGTTTTTATTTTATATTAGGTTGTACATAAGATCTGCAGGTATTTGCATGGCGGAAGATGGTTTGATTTTAGTCTAAATTTGTTTCACGGTATCTTCTGGAATGGAAGAAAAGTTAGTCTTTGCTCGTGTTGATCAGTGTTTTTCTCGTTAAGATCGTCCTTACTGAAATTGATTTTAAGATTAAAAACAAAGGTACCACATTTTTTTATTATTAAAAAATGTCATATTCTTATACGTTCTACCATTCTGGTTTGCAAATAATCGTTTTGCGTATAAACGCGATCATTATATACCTTATTGTTAAAATATCAATAATAAAACGGTTTTCAGGTACAATACAATCAATTTCTAGTAAGATAAATAAATTAGATTTTTATCGTCTTTTATAAAGACTCGTGCAACGAATCAGTATTCGAACTAATCAATTTTAAACGTTGTATCTTAGATATATTTAAACAATTATTTAGACTATAAATCAACCATGCGATTCCAAATACCAAGATCGATCGGTCACCCGACCACAAAAATAGATAAAAAATATGTAACAATAAAATGATAAAATTGAACACCATCATTCAGGCAGTATTACATACATCTTCACCTGGACATCATTGATCGTAATTTCGATGTGATAGGCTCGGCAAAAAACGCTTTGGCAGTTATAATAAACAACGTTTTTTTTCAATAAGTATATTTGTGTGTGTGTGTGTATATATATACTGGTAACTGGCGTTGGTAAAATCGCTACTACACAACAATATTAGTAATGGACAAAAAATGACTACGCGTTTTAACAACGATAATAGTTTTTGTTATTTTTTTTGTTTTTTCTTAACAGTGACAAATGGTAATATCGCGTTCAGACGTCGTTGTTGAGGCTTTCCACACAATGGTTATTATTATACCAAAAGATGATCGACCCCGCGCTTTATTAACTTCCTTTTTTTTTGCAACATGTGTGTATGTCTTTTTTTTTTGTTTATAATAATTATCATTATCATTATTAGATTCGCAATGGTGTATGCTATTTTTTTTTCTTCTATACATGCGGTGGCAGCCATAAGTTGAGTGTCGTTTTTTTTTTCTTTTTGTATTTGTAAATAAACACATGATGGGGGGTACGCTATATAACAGAATCGACCCTTTCTTCAGTTGTACAGTTGTAATGAGTTTAGTTTTATAGCAGTGAATGTTGATGCAGTTGTTCCGTTCGTACGCATGCCGTCGACGATTAAATGGCGGTGTGTGTATGTGTGTTTTGTGTGATATTTTAGTTATTTAATTTTTATCCTTCTTTTTTTTTTTAAGGTTGGCCCTATACGTACATATAAGAGTCTTATTATCGATTCGGATTATGCAACGTGAACACACAATGACGTAGTTGCTCGACTGCGTACAGAAATATATTATTAATATAGTCTTTTAGTTTCGATAAAAAAGTTCAGTCCATCTCGATTTATTCCTTTAAATTTTATTTTCCTCCTCGTCGTTTTTTTTCCCCTTTAATTCTTCGTTATTTCATTAAAAGTTCCTTTAATCCCTAAATTTCATTTTTCTTCTCTCTTCTCGCAATATAACATCCTAGGGTTTATTCTCTCTTTGTAGCATTCTTAGTTACTTTTTTTTTTATTCTTCACCTTTACTTCCCACGCGATGCGGTCATCAAATTGTAAATTCACAGTCCTGACTCGCTGGATCCTTCTCTTCGTATTATATAATTTTTTGTTTATTTTGTACAACGCGACGAACACACATTTATATTATTTATATATTTATATATATATATATAATATATATATATATATTATAGTTATTATTATATACACAAACAGAGGGCCGTCGTGCGCGGCGTACGGCTCAAACGCGAATTCGAATGCACATTTTATTTATCAAATCGTCCTTTCGCTTTTGTTTGTTCAATATCTGTCTTCGCCATTCTTTTTTTTTATTTATATATGTATATTATGTATAGGTAGTCAGCATCAATCGTCAACTTGTTTATTTACTATCTTTGAATTACTGAGTTCAATAGGAAAGGAACGTAGAACATTTTACTCTCGAGTAGTAAAGCTGCCGCCGATTGTACCTGAAATATTTCATAATTGTAGATTTTTCGTATACACTTATTTTTAATTTTCAGCAAAATATTCAATTTTTCTTTTTTTCATCACGTATACTAAAATTACTTAATATATTATTTATTTACCGTTATTTTTCGAGCCTTTACACAATAATAATTTTAAACCTAATATATATAGATGAAGTAACTTTATAATAATTTGAATAGTGACTAAAGTTTAACTTCATGGTTAATACTATTAAAAAAAAAATAGGTACAAAATTTGAAACTATACGCATTTATATGTATATATTGAGAAACTGCTATTAATTTGAGTTACGAAGCGATTATCACGAATAAACGAAAAAGAAAGTGATTGAAGGTTGGTCGTCTCTTTTTTTTTTGTTTCGAAAGGATGTCGAAAGAAAGTTTACCGAAAATGAAACTTACTTCGGGCAATCTGACGAGAAGATCGTGAAAGCGACTTGGCTGCTGCGGAGCACTGTGTTCGACGAAACTTCTTAAACAGCTCATGTACCGTTCTTGTATTTGTTCTAATTCCACTGTACCACCTCGTGCTGTAATATACAATTCATTTTAATAATATAAATTCCATAGAGATAATATGTTGGTACATAGTGTCCAAAGTACGCGATCGAGACTTACATTTAGCGTCTGTCGTGGCAGCAATAATTGAAAATTTTTTATTATTAATATATCTTAATTATGTTATTGGGAAATTAAAAAAATTCAAATATATGTATATACATTATGATTATTACGTTGATAAATAATTTTTGTAAGTTTTTTTTTCGTTTAAGCTTCACTTTGAACGAAAATTATTTATCATTCGACAGTTTGATATTAGAACTACCTTAACATCGGATATCCGTATATAGAATTGCCAGAGATTAAGTACGATATATAAAGTAAATATAATAAACGTAGTAAATTCGATTGAAAATGATTACCTTGCGAAAGCATTGTGATGACTTTCAGACAGACGTATTCTTCCATCCTCAGTTTTACCCTCCTAAACATTAGCGTGACGTACGTGATCTTCTCAACCATGAGGCCAACATCTTGTTGCAATTGGTCCATCGCTATCGGTCGGCCCATCATACTGGTTAGGCACGCTTGTAACGTATACATGTTGTTTGATACCTAAAAATTCAATTGATTAGAATGTCTCATCGAACCAAAACACTTTCCTTCGAAGTTAAAAATAAGTTAATCAATCGAGGTAAACAAAAAAAAAAGTAGAAAAACGTACCTCCTGATTGAATTCGGCACCGGTTGCGTCGTTGCCGGAGCTCGTAACTTTATGCTGGCCGTGCATCGCTTGGTACGCCGAGGTCGTCAGTACAAGGAGTTCGTGCCACTTGTGCGTAAGCAGCCTAGTATGCACCTCCACCGGGAGTTCAAGGTAAAACGGTAACCTCTTGGTCCACTGCACCAACTTGTACACTATGCTGTCTCCTATCTGACACAGCTTCTCGTTTAAGTTTGATTTATGGTCCAGCAGCTCGTCCAAGTTCTAAAAAGGATTTGTTCACGTTAGTTACATCCACGTTCACGTTGTTCATACATATTTTAGACCCGATCCTTTGAATTTCATAATTAATGAGATTTATGGTGAATCAACCGAGCAACGTGTCGTTTCAATGACTAGTATTCAAATACCACAGTGTCTAATATTTCATCCAACATTTTTTCTTAGTTAAAGAAGTCAAATTATGGTTTTATGGTGTAAAACCGTAAAATAAATAAAATGTTTGCGTTCTACATTTTGCAAGAAAAAAAAGCGGTACGAAAAGGCGATGGACTATTTGTTGTCTATTAAACATACCCGTAACGTGGCGATATCTTGGAACTCATCGCAGTCTATAAGGGTTTGAATCATGGCGAGGGTTGTATCCAAAGGGAAAGCTCGATCCCGCGAACTACTAACTGCATTGTCTAGCCTCTGACGTAAATGCACCACCTGAAATTAAACATATATTTATATATATATACATAAAAACGTTTTAACATTAAATCCTACTTAAAAAGCCAGGAGTAGAATCTTCTTACGAGTTATTATCGAAACAACAACAACTCTCAACTCATAGACCATTCAGGTATTTAATTACATAAAATAGTATTGCGTAATTGTAGAAAACGCACTTAAACTCCTAACCACATTTCGCGGTATAGAGGGGTGGGGATGAGAGAGAATAAGTAGGAAGTCGCGTATTGTTCGTTTATGTATTTTTATTCTGGAGCGCAGGAAACAAGCCAAGTGAGAGTTTTCACTGTTATCTCTCTAATTATCCTTTTGTTCGGGAGTAAAGATACTTTCTGCCTCTTTCTCTCTTACTCTCTTTTCACTCCTACATATCAATGGATCTTTTTCTTGGATCCTTCCAAGATCCGTACGTTGGTGGTTTCGAGTGACGGCATGCGTATTTTGTGAAAGTTCCCACTTGCGTGGATTATCAATATATTGTTCTTCGCGATCGACCATTCGATTGTTACATCGCCAATATTCATAGGCTTTTCATCACACGTTTAATTGTCATTTATTCTTTATTATTTATTTGTCTGTATAATTTACGATACGTATACGAAGTTTGCTTGTAATCAATATAACACTACAATATTCAAAAAATATAAAGTTGTTCCGATTAAAATAATACTTATTACGTAAAATTTGCATACAACTCAAGTTACTTTATATTTGTTTAAAAAAAAAATATTTGAAAATAAACTCCGAACCAAATATATTTGTTATTAAATTTACGTCTACTCCTCGACCGCTCACTTAATTCATACGGCAAGGTTAACAAATTGAAAATTTTAACATTTACAATATCTCGAATTAGACACTGCCAGTCAATTTATTAAAAATTATGTAATTCAACAAAAATGTTTAATCGGTTTTCAGAATAAAACTTTCTATTGTAAAATGAAGGAACATTAAAGGAGAGAATTAACAACGAGAGTCCCTGTGTATTTGAGTTTGTAAAGACTGAGAAAGAGAGAAAGAGAGAAAGAGAGAGAGGGTGGTGAGGTCAGTGTCCCTTGGTGCAGACTTTCACAAGTTACGAAACTAAGAGCTCGAGAGCTCGCATCGAGAACTGCCCGTCCTTGGCACCGGTTGCCGTGCTGATTTTCCATTGTTCCTGCGTCGGTGTCCTTTCGACCGCGAGCTTCGTATAGGAAGCTCGATTTCAACATTTTCTTTTTTTCGTGATTCGGTGATGAGTTATTTATAATTCTGCTTTTTTTCTGCATTTTCAACGTATTACGTTCGTTATGTTCGTGTAATCATTTTTATTAAGTCGAATGGAACGTGCCAGTTTTATTTGAACTTCTAGAGTTCGTAATGTTTCTATTCGAAAGCTTTTGGTACACAAAGAGGTATAACGATTTCAATTTTCGCGCGACTAATTAATTTAAAATTGGTAATACTTGTATTTGAATATTACAAGCTGTCTGTCGAATGAATTAAATAAACATCTCACGTAATTGAATAAATGAAATAAAATAATTCTGTTCAGCGTTAAACTAAATTGCAAAGTTAATTTTTAAAACATTCATCCATATAGATATCGGAATTTCAATTAAACAATTGAACATCTCACGTACGGATATATACATTACTTGACGTTCGACACTCGAAATATAAATATAATTCGCAAATAAACGTTCCACTTGACAGGGAGACGTCACAAATTTTTACAATAAAAATAAAAGTCGACGAGATAGAAAAAGAAAGAAGAAATATGAAATCTCCATCGATTAAATCGACAATTTCACAGCTGACGCGCGTAGTGGCTACTCCGACCGAATGACGTCAGTTATATATAGTTGGTTCACTCTCGCGTGGAAAGCGAACGCTCGACAAGAGAACCGGTATACAACATCGCGACGTTCACCGGTTTCACTTTTGGCAATGGCCTCTACGCCCTCCTTCGGTCAACTCAACGATTTGCATGCGTGTGCGCTTCTTGCTCGCGTTTGAAAACGAAAGTTACTTCGTTATCTTATTTATATTTTTTTTCTTTCTTCTTTTACCTTCGAGAGCGTTCTTTAGTTTTCGTGGAGGAAGAGTTACGATGATTGAACTTTTTGAGAGATGTCTGGTACACTTTGACAGATGTACGTATAATTAACTGTTTAAAATACCCATGTTATATCGGTTTGAATAACGCGCGCCGTATACCTATATTTTAGAAGTTACGTACTCGCGTTATGATAATTCGTTTATTGTGAAATTTGTTTATGACGTAGATAATTCAAATAATTAAGATTTAATTGTTTTCTTTTGTCAACGTCGATTGTTCAATCCATCAATTGCAGTTCTGATGATTCGCGAAAAAGTAAGTACAAGTAAATATCAAAGAGTACCAAATTGTTAATTAATTTATTAAATATGTTTCACGTAATTAAAAAAATCATTTCATTAATAATTTGTATACTTTCCAGATCACCTACTGTATCTTTAAAATAACTCGCAATTGCGATTAAGAATTTGTACTACAACGTTACGCGTTCCATTTGATCGAGTAAGCGAATTTAATAATCCAACATTTAGTATTGATTTTTATATGTTGCATATACGTTGCCAGTTGATGAAAACGCGTGGTACGTAAACGAAAGTCTCTTTTCATCCATCCTCTGTTCTCTTTTGAATTGAATGACCGAGTGAAAAGTCGCTCTTTACGTAACACGCATCCACGAAGGGAAATTACCAGTTTTTTTTTATAAGATGACCAAACGCTAATTATTAAATTCTTGTATATAGAAAGTTGATGTTTTGATTAGCGTGATACCTAATTTAAAGGTTAAAAATTGTTACATTGTTCATCTTTCCGATTAGTTGTTGACGTAAACAGAAATAAAGGCCTTACGTATAATTAGTAGTTTATTAAAGTATCTATTGAGCCTAAAACGTCTAATTTGACCGTTTGATAAAATAACAAGGTATAGGAGGCATTTCTGTTGGGAAAATGACAGTATGAAAAAAAAAAGAGTTAAACGGTACCATCTTACACGAAAACGTCCAAGTGTTGTTTCGTAATAACGTGAAACCTTGATTTGCGCCGCCCAAGAAAGTGAAATTGCAATGCGAGAGTTCATTCATTCGAAAACCCAAGCCGCGTGAACTTCCACTTTTCCCTTCCCTGAGTCTTATGTAAGTCTCTCTCTCTCTCTCTCTCTCTCTCTTTCTCTCTCTTATTTTATATATATATATATATTTATATTATCTTTCGTAGCGCGTTTTTCTGGCGCGCGACGCAGTCTATTGTCGCGTTAGGGAAAGTAGTTAATTAAGTTTTGTTGGCTCGTATTACGATTGTTTACCTTGCTCGTTCTTCATTCTGTATTTTAACCGTAAACAGTGACGTTTGCCAGAAACTTTCGTAAAAGTAAGGTTCACTGTTATAGAAAATCGTTAGTAGTTTACGGTTCGTTCACATTATTACTTCCCAAAATTACGAGGTGTCTTTTGTTCAGGCAAACGATGTGCATTGTTTACGTACACACACATTCGCGAGTTTCACGAATTTAAAACTATTTGTAATTTACGAAGAGATTCGTGTAGGAAAATAACAGACGAACCATAAGAAAAGAAGAAGAAAAAAAAAGGAATAGAAGTAACGAATAATAACTTACTTCGGAGGGGTTAGTAAGGGCCGTCTTGAGGATAGTCCCATTGACGAGATGACCCGAGTGCGCGGGATGACTCGGATGACTCGGCGTCGGTTGGGTATTCAGTCCATCCCCTGACGAAATTTTATGCGGATGGAGATAACCTGCCCCCATTTGGGTGTGTTGCTGTTGGTGCTGCTGTTGCTGCTGTTGCTGTTGCTGCTGCTGCTGTTGTTGTTGCTGCTGCTGCTGTTGCTGTTGCTGCTGCTGTTGCTGCTGCTGGTGGACGGCGGCTGCAGCAGCGGCCATGTGCTTGTCGAGCATCGTCGTGGCCATGCTGGTTTTGCTACCTGCGCCGTTCACGCCACCACCGATGTGGCCACCACCCCCTGTCCCCATTATTCCCATACCACTCGATACGTTGCTCTTGTTCGTCTTTTTGTGCTTCTTGTACTTTACCTGCATCAGAATACACCGCTCTCAATTCACCTATCCTTATATTTATTTACATTATCTAAATTACATTGGGATAGATCAGACCTATTCGAATATAAACTCAATCGTATTTAGATAAATAAAAATTTGTCAAATTGATAATATATTATCTTCAAAATTTACGTAATATTGCATTTATTTAATACGAGTTCACTTGTATCAAGATATTCCTACGAGCAATTACTCGTCGCGAGAGGGTCTCTACTCTTATTATTGGAAAGCAAAGCCCAGGAATTTAATTTTCTTCGTAAATACCAGTATATATACGCGATACGACATGCTCCTTAAATATATTACCCAGAGGACTCTAATAAATGAAAATTGAAGATACGCTACAAAGTTAATATAAAAATTACGATGAATAACTATTTTTCTGCGAAATAATCGATGAGGAATATGGATGATGTACATATACATATATATACCTTGTAGAGATTATAAACAGCCCCGGAATTCCTGCCGCCGGGCATTCGATCTTCCCTTACGGCTTGGAGTACCATACCCTGTTCAATGCACTTTTTGAATCGGCAATACTGACACCTGTTTCTCTGCGCTTTCGTGATCTCACAGCCACCTTCCGCCACGCAGGTGTATACCCGCCTATTTTGCACTGTCCTTTTGAAGAAGCCTTTGCACCTGTTGAGATATACCAATTCCTCGTAATTTTATTTCATTCAACGTTATACCACTGTTATCTTTATTATTACTCGTACTGACATTATTATTATCATCATTATTATATGATCAATCAGATTTCCAGAAACATAGCTGATCGTAATTAAAGAAAGGTTTATAGATATTTTTATACCCTGTGTTAATTATAATTGCGATTTTAAAGTGCTTATAAAATTATTGAAGATTCAAATAATTTTGTACATATTCTGTTTTAATTGAATTACTTTAGCTAAACACTTATTAACAATATATTAAGGAATAAGTGATTACAAACATTACATAATTATTTTTGTCCATTCGTTCGATATTAAAGTGTTTATTCATAAATACAAAAAGGAGACACAAATATCATCAACTAGTAGAATACAAAATTATTGAGTATAAACATAATTCCATGCGCGCTTCGATATAATTCAACCTCGCGATAATGTCTACGATCAGGAAGAAAATGCGAGACATGATAATTCAGGATTAATCAAATGACTCGCGATCTTTCACTACGTCGTACAGTCATAATTTCCGTAAAGATTTACCCATGACTAGGAAATCTTTATTGCACGGGAAATTGTTAAAACGATCATATTTTCTCTTTTTTTTTCTATCCTCGATTTGTCACAAAAGAAATGCAATTTGATCAAATGATAAATTATGTATTCAATGTATTAATACATATATATGTATAATTAATTTATTTTTAAATTTGAAAAATGAAGAAAACGTATATTTAAACTATATATACCTGACAAAGTATAAATACATTTAAATGTCAGAACAAAATTTTTTTTCTTTCGCATCAGGAAACAAAAGCGTGACCTTAAAACATATTCACACCTGTTCACTGACCAGGTGCACGCACGCAAGATCAAATCGAAATATTCGTACGTAACTTTTGAAATATATTTATTACCCGATGAACTATTCAGATAAAAAGTAATAATTTATTTCATATTGTTGGTTGAGTTTTTGATGGCTAATGGAATTTCATAATCTTTATAAGAAAGATTTGCGGTTCGAATTAAACAAAAACAAAACGAAATATTATGTTGTTTACTTCGAAGTATTAAAAATTTGTTAATCATTGTTGATAATTGTACTGTACGAAACTTACCCTTCGCAGGTAATGATACCATAATGAAGCCCAGTCGCCTTATCCTCGCAAATCATGCAAATCATAGGCGTCTCGTCTTCCTCGTGCTCCTGCTGAGGCATAGGTGGTGCTGGTGGAGCAGCTTGATTAACAACTGGTTGCTGTCCCTCAGCTTTGACAAGACCCCCGTTCCTGACCCAAGGCTGCTGAGGTTGCTGTGAACCCGAGGCAGTAAGGTTTAGAGCTTGCATCTGCTGAGCTGCCGGTAACTGCGTAAGGTCACCCGCCCAAAGCCTCTCCATATTTAACGGCGGTCCGGATGAGTAAGGTCCAGATGCGGGTTTACCCCTCGATTCCTGGCCAAGGTTCAACAACAACTGAGCTGCCGATTCCTCGCTCGATGAACACGAAGCCGTTGCAGTCCAGGAGGCTGCTGCCGGTGGGACTGGATCGACTGCTGGTGCTGACCAGATCATCGTCCTTACTCCACCAACCTCACCCATTATCACCGTTGGTGGAGGTCGTGGTGGTGCCGGGGCTGCTCGTTGCGCTGGTGGTTTCATACCCTCTCCTATAGCACAAAAGTATATTTTACATAGATATTATTTGTTGCGTACCATAAATTTGTTTCAATCTCTTAGATTATGATACTTTTAATATGTGAATTATTTAATAATTATTAAGAATAACAATGGTGAGAAAAACAGATTCTCGTGTAAAAGAAAATTTCTTCTGAATCAAATCATTCGAATAAAAATTATTTAGCAGGTATATTATTTTACCTAGTATTAACGACATGTGTCTTTACAAGACCTATAATTTAAAAATAATTCAATAATTAGTGAAGATACACGTATTAGAATTTATAATTCGAATTAAATTACGTAAATTTTAAAATATAGCTATACCATTTAAGATAATTAAAGGTTACTTTAATACGTAATAACCGTTTATCAAAACCACTATTTACTTTTATTATTACAAGTCTAAACTGTTGTGTATTGAAAATAAATGTAAGTATAGGCTTAATAAAATCAATAGTTTAAAAAATCACAAAATTTATAATGGTATAGTTAGGTCAAACACATTTTTTTTGTTTTTCATCTTTATGATCTAAAACTTTTATATGTAATAAAAATATAAACTTTTATGAAAATGTTTAACAAGACAAAATCAATTTAACGGGATGTCGGACCCAAGTTACAGGAATCTACACCTTTCAACGTAAGAATTATGATGGAAATATTGAATTAAAAATCTGAAATAATTCATACGGGTAGTTTAAATCAAAAGCGAGAGCATGGCGTTTTTATCTTTTAAGAAAAAATACATTTGTTAGTAACAATTGAATAAACAATTTTTGAACGGTAATTATTGGTTTAAAAAGGCTAGAATTTTCAACATAATTATTAAAAAATAAAAAATGCTTATTAAATTGTTATTTTTGCAAATTTTGTTAGTAATATATTATTTTATGATAATCAAAAAACTGTTAAAATAAAAAAAGTCCATGTAAAGTTAAAACAATTACTTAAAGAATAATCACAAAAAATTACAAATAAATTCAAAGATTAATGTAACGCAAGGAAGATTTGTCGCCCTAACACTAATTGTTAATACATTTTTCTATATAACTTTGGTTTCATTCTGGTTTAGATAATTCTGTCTTGTTGAAATTGTCCAAAAAGGTTTATATTTTTACTGCAAACTTGCCATAAAAATTTTAGATCATAAAATTGAAAAAAAAAGAAAATTTTATGTTTTTTTAACTTAACTCTACCGTTAAAGGGATGTGACACCCAAATTGTAAAGACCAAAAATTTGAAGACCTTATCATAGGGAAAATTTGATATAATCACAGATACTATTTAAAACAAATAAAATACAGTGACATAGAGGTTTTTACGAAATAATTAATTATTATTAATTAATTATGCGTAAATAACTATTTTTGATCGATAACATATGTCTTAAGGAGATGTAAACCCTTCAAAACAGAATCACTATTTATTTTTTCTTAAGCGAACAGTACACTTTATTAAAAAAAACGCTCTGTAACGTTGTATTTACATTGAAGATAGTCTATGAATTTTTTCAAATTTTTTTATCAATAAATCAACGAGATTTTTGAGCAGCCGCGCAGCATTGTTTTTAGCTATATATTACCGACCAAAAAATAGTTATTTCTATATAATTCATTTTAAATTAATTATTTTGAAATAATCGCTCTGTAACGGTATTATATTTGCTTTCAACATTACCTGTAAATTTTTTCAGATTTTTAATTCTATTAGTTTTTAAAATTTTTGGGATTTTAGAGGTAGGTTCCTGTAATTTGGGTATCACATCTCCTTAAAACAATGATTCACGACTGCCAAAAGTCTCGCTAATTTATCAATAAAAAAAATTTTATTGATACAGCAACATTGGTACAGACCGTTTTTTTTCAATAAATGGAAGTTCTTGTTTAATAAAAAATAAATCTTTTTTCTATTTTTTGGGGTTTACATTCCGTTAATACTAGTATATATCTCTTTGACTAAAAAATTAATACTATGTTTTGAAAGTAAAAAAAAATACTCACCAGTAGTGGTGTTCGCACTCGAGACATTCGTTCCAACACTAGTACCATTATTCCCCGTGACGTTTCCTGTAGCTCCATTATTCCCAGTTACATAGTTCACAGCACTACTAATAACACCATTGATTAGCCTTTGAGTCGCGAAACCCTGAACGTTGGGCGCCTGCGACCAAAATTGGTGATGTGTCAGTAGATGCGGCGGTACCGATGGTGCTCTAGGCCTCGGTGATGTTTGTTGTTGTTGCTGTTGCTGCTGCTGCTGCTGCTGGTGCTGTTGTTGCTGTTGCTGTTGTTGCTGTTGCTGCTGCTGTTGCTGCTGCTGCTGTTGCTGTTGATGATTTGGGCTAGGACTCGCGGTATATTGGGATGTAGGACTACTCCTATGGACGATCGACTGGGTACAATTGTTATTTTCTGGACGATTGTTAGTGTTGTTGCCTCCGCCACCGTCAAATACCGAATTGTCGGATTCTTCTTTCGATTGAGCGGAAGTTAGGTTATTACCACCTCGGTCTGGAGTTTCACTACTACGACTCGTTACCGATGACTCCTGGGGTGTCGACGGCGTACTCGATACGGCTTGGCCTGGTGAGTGCGGCGACGATCTGTCAAATCAGTTTTATTTACGATTACGTCGATCATTTAACTAACCATATAATTTGTATAATAAGTTAGAATTAAAATTTGTAAACTTATAACATTCTAAAACTTATTTATCGGTCTTTCCAAACCAAAATTTGACTTTAAAATAATGAAGGATTATTTGACTCTTTGTCTACTATTGTTGGGTCCATCCTCGTAACATAGTATTTGTGTAAGTAATAAATTTTTGCAGATAACATCGAATTGAGATAATAAAATGAAATGATATTCACCTCGTTGGTGCAGGTGTGCATGATCTCTGTTGTTGATGTTGTTGTTGCTGCTGCTGCTGCTGCTGCTGGTGAGGGTGATGATGATGTTGATGATGCTCATCGGCCTGCGTGGCGGCGCTCGGCTGGGCAAGTCTCGGACTCGCCAAGTCTGGAAATACCGAATCAGGCGATGCCCTTTCCGTCGTTGTGTCCTGGTGGTGCTTGGGTGGCTGAGGTTGTTGGGGTATGCCTCGTTGCAGGCAAGTATCGCGGCTCCCTGGACTCGGGCTGCCGCGCAGGTACTCGGACTTGACTTTGACCACCGGACAGCCCGGCGAGCCTGGCATGTTGGCGTCCGGCGATGAGGTCGAGGTATCTGCCACACTTTCCCCTGGAGCAGGAAAGTTTATGGGTGAAGGCGAGGCCTCCTGTGGCTGCAACCCCAGCGGCGAGCCCGCTGATCCGAGGGATACTGGGGAGTCTGAGGAACGCAACGGTGCTTAACGTTAACTACCTACCGGTCGACATTATTACTCGGGGAATCGAGATTTTTTTTTTACTTTTCTCTTCATATGACGGAGCTTCCGGAGTTTATTATAGATATTTATTGGGTCCTTCTGTATTTTGTATCGTTTCATGTTTTTCAGTTAAATGTTCATAGTCAAAGAGAAACTTGGAATCTCGGGTTATTTCTGTTTATCGAAAAAATTCCAGTCTCAAAGCTGATAGAATTGTTAATAATGAAGCATTGAAATTTTTAGTCATATTAGATATCCGATATCAAATCATTTATTTTTTGTAACGAAAAAATTTAAAATCTAAATTTGGTCTTTTAAAATTGCAAAATTGTTTTATATCGCAATACTTCTTGTATATTTTTATACTCAAGACTTCCGTCACGAAAATTTTAATTTCACCTCAATAGTTTTTATCGTTTAAGATTTCCTTTGTATCTATAAGATACCTTTAAGTTGTAAAATAGTGAGTGAAAAAAGATAATTCAAATATCTTAATTCCAAACATAATTGTTAAAACTGTACAGTCCATAAAAATATTTTATTCATTGTAAAAATATTGACCTGTAATAAATAATAAAACTAAAGAGCACTGAACGAAATCTAACGCAATTTTATTTTTCAATCGATCGTTCTTGATATTTATCAGGTTTAGGAGGGAAACCATTGTAGGTTCAAACGCTAGGAATTAATGTCAAGATAAAAATCCCAACATCAAAAACCGAAATCCGTCCGATAAGAAGAAAGAAAGCGCTACACGTGCCAAGAGAACAACGAGGTCAATGTGCGAGTTCGACAGAATCAGCATCTTTAATTTGTGAAATTTGTTGTGTGCCACGGGTTCAACGATCGGCCAATTTTATTTCGTCACACGCGCGTGAAAATTGTATTAATCCTCGTGGTACATTATTGACGGTTAAAACGGTCTACATCGAAAATACTGATTTATCAAATGTTAAACAAACCGATCGTTTCATTCGTAAAAGAGAAATATCGAATTAAGTAGTGCCGATTCCTTGGTTTAATTTATTATGATTTTTTGTCTGCGAAACGCTTTATCATAAATCCATTACTCTTAAAATATTATACGCGGACTCTCAAACTGCATTTGTATAAAAATAATACTTTAGCATGTGCCGTCATCGCGTGTGCAATAATTAAATAACGTTATGTAAGCTCGACGGTGCGTAATGTGACTGTACAAAAAAAAATCAAACGATTGTACTCTATCCACTTACGTAATATACCAAAATGATACAAATATGATCCTCATTTGATAGACTGTCACCGTTAATGAATTGAAATAAAAAACGTTCACTCAGCGTTGTTCACCATTTCTGTTATTAGCGTGGAAACACATTGATTAAAATTAAATGTATCATTCTGTGTATAAAATGTAATGTACGTAACAAAAGTGTTCCCGAGTACAAGAGAAGAACGAACACCCTTTGAAAAAGATATTCTATAAATCGTAAAAATTATGAAAAAAATCCAGAATTTCGAAGGCCTCTACCTTAAAAAGAATACGTCGTAAAACCTCGAAAAGAATTCTCCGAGATCTAATGCTCTTTCTCTCTCTCTCTCGCGGTGTGTAGGTCAAGGAAGGAATGTAGTTGACAAGGCCGCGAATGAACCTGCGAGATTGTACATAGGGGGGGTACGACGGCTAATAATAGTTACCAACGCGCTCCGTCGTATATTCGCGTATACGTATTGCGTTCAACTATACATATGTGCCTTGTGTACACTGACGTGTGTGCGATCGGTTATATTGTTCATTGGATCAGACACTTTCCTAATTGGTCTCGTTATGTATGCGTTACACTTGATCATGACAACCGTTGATATATATTATTCAATCTGTCAAGATTTCGTGTTTTCTTGCGGTAACCGAAGATCCCTGCGTTATCGACGTTTAGTCACAATTTTATGGATATCACAAGATATATCGTAAAGTTATGTTCTTATCGAAGATATTGACATCCTTTAATCTACCTATCGACTTGAAAGACACTAAAGTATCGTAATAAAGTTACGAAAATTTCTATCAATCGTTTTTAAATTAAAATATTATTTTGCAACGTATATATATATATATATATGTATAAGGTATTTTATTATAATTGACCAATCTAAAAATACATCGTGTAAGAAGTGAAGTGCTATTACTTTCTCCTTAACAATGTTAAATGCGACGGTGATAAATATAATAAGAGTATAATAAGACAATTGAATTAATTACCGAAGAATGAAGGATAAATATCTAACAAAGTTGTAAGAGTAAGTGTATTGCGACTTGGTCATGGTTACAATTTGAAATATCGATTCTTGAAAAATTTTTCGTCATTATTGGATTGTTTCGTTGATGATGTTGTCACAGGAGACTGTACAGTAAATATTTCAAAACTTATTAACAACATTTACTACAGTATTGAATATATATATATTCAAAATTAAGTAAACCAAAAAATGTTTTGTCTATTAACTTTTATATAAATGAATTATTGTAATTCATTTTCTTGATATCATTTGATTAAAACGTGCACTGTGAATTTTTATAAAAACATTCGTGATTATTTGTTTTCTATTTATTAGTTCAAGAAGAAAAAATCAAATCTGAATAGATTGAAGATTAACTCAATATACAGGTGCAATAAGCTAAAGAAGTTTGTTCAAATATAATTTAACTACATTTTATCGTAACAAAAAATGACTCTTCGATACATTTCATAAGAAATTGAATAAATATTAATAATGGATACGATGTGGTGAATATCAAACTTTTTCTTAAAATTCACAAACAAACAAACAAAGAAAAACTCTATCGGTAAAGCAGTAACATGATGAGCGTCATCACTATTATCATTACAATTATAATAACCAGCAATTAAAAATGAGTACAATGTATCGATAATGCGCGTCTATATAGAAAAGTCAAGTTTGAAAAAAAAAACGCAAGGATAATCCGCGGTCGGTTATCATTACAGCCGCGTGCTTTCATAAACTATTGCATCGGAAATGCCGCGCTTGTTCGCGGCCCCGAGAATGTCGTTGAACTCGCGCTCGCCGTCTATGCAAACGTCGAGGCCACCGAAAGGACACTCGCGCTGGCAGGTTGCTTTTTTTTCTTCACTCGCTCGTTCGCTCACCGAGGAGGACAAAAAATATGGAGGTTCTGCAACTATAATTGTGCCAGAATTTATAGCGTTGTTCGCCTTATAAGCGTTTTGCTATGTGAAATTTTCATTGTTGTCTATTGGTTTAATGAAACAATATATATATATATATATATATATATTGCTAATTTAGATTATTGTTATTACTATATCGATTGTTGATCTGACGATTTTATGGTAATTTTTTAAGTAATTTGTATAATTGATTTGAAAGTTTTGTGCTCGTCAAGATTTCATTAAAAGTTACGCAATTATGTATATCTTATGATTCACATTTAACCCATTAAATCAAATGTCGAATCACGATTCGGTCTTAGGAAGACTTTTTGATTACAATAAATTATGTTTGACATTATGACTTTTAGTACTGTTTTAGTGAATTTTAGTGTAAATTATTATATAATTCGTATAGTTTTTTTGTTTAATATCAGTTAATAGTTAAACGAATTATCGGAAATTAATAGTTAAATATGTTTTATACTCAATTAACGTTGTGCTAATAATCGCAGACATTTCAGTCAGTTGTCTGTATCAATTTATAATTCAAAAGTTATTTTTTTATCATCATCGGATCAATCAATACACGAATAGTCTTTCAACTTTTTGAATAATACAGTATAATTTATTTAATTTCTTGTAAAGAGTTACTTTATCAAAATTTTTTATCCCTATAAACGGATAATATTATTGTTTTTATTGACACTTTAAAAATAATCAATGATATAGTAAGTAATATTAACCAACCAAAAAATTATTCTCTTTGTAATGGATAATTTATGTCTGACAAAAATTAGTTTATTCTACTTGTGATTTTATAATTCCAGTGAAATATTCAAATTTTGATCAGCCAATATACAATAAATTACTCATTAAAATTGTTTGATTAATTTTTTAACATAAATTTTATAATTATAATAATTAACGATGATATCTATCAAATGAAACGTTTGACTGAAAATTTATATTGAATATAGGTCAATTGATAAACAGATTAACGAGATAATTAATACCGTTTATAAAGACAATGAATACATTTTTGTTATACTTTTCGTATCTTTATAAACATCGAATTATAATTTATGTGAGAAGATAAAAAAATAAATGACGTTTATTTATATTTATTAAATAGATGCTCACATCTCGTTGTATCCCAAGGTTTGTTTATCATTAACTTGTAAAAGAAAAACATGCCTCACCCCTTTCATTTGAGCGAAAAATAAAAGTACCATCGCCAAATTCACCTGTAGGCAAGCGAGAGCTTATTATTTGCGTCGCAACGAGAGAATCGATTATTTTAGAATGCAGCGGCCCACATCCCGATGACGTCCGTTGTATTTTCATTCACGAGAAATTTTCCGGTCGGTATTTTTTTTAAAGTAGAGATTACTTATTGAATTTTATAATTAAGTTATCGATATTTAATATTGATTGTTTATGCAATTAATCGGTTTTTTTATGTATTATAATTACTTTTTTTTTCTTCTTCGTTAATCTATCCGTATTTGTACGAAATACGAAAGGATAAATAATTATAATTTATTAATTTAATTATTATCGTTACATTATTTTATTTGAGAAATATGCAGAGAATAATATACGAAAATTGTATAATATTATAATAACGATAAACATATATTGATAAACAATAAATTAAAAAATTAACGTATGCAAACAAACGGGATGGAAAACAAATTATTTGTAAGTCAAGCCCTTATAATTTAAATGAAATTATAAATAATAAAACTAATTAAATTTGTTTTGCATTATAAATATATCTAAAACGGATGATTTTAAATTGTTAAACTGCGTAATTTGCGTAGCGATCAGCGAGCAGATTCGAATTAAACTGTTCGACAGGATTAAGCTTGACATTTGAGTTTCGAGGGGAAGAACGTAGGTGGACTCGACCCCTGAACGACCCGCACGCGCACTACTTTTCCACTGATTTTAAGATTTTATCTTTTTGTTTATTTTTATACTTAAATTTTAAAGAAAGATTTTAATCCTATGTAATTTTGCATACTTTTCGTTGAAAAGAAAGATCGTAATAAGAAATTATTATAAATTTTTATTACGAAAAGGGATTGAAATATTTTATACAACACTCTTCATTGAAATTTTAATTTAAAAATTATATTATAACAAATATCGTACTAAATTTTTTTTTTCGTAAAAATCAGAATTTTTATATCATTTTTAATGGTTTTGTAACATATGTATGAAAATCTCGGAAACTCCGTCCGTTGGTAAGAACAAAAAAAAACCATAATTGATATTCAACTTACCGTCGCTACTACATCGAGAATCGACCTTTCTCCTTTTCAACTTGAGATCTTGAAACAAGCTCATGTTGTCTAGCTCACACGGGCTGCTCGTAAGGGTCATAATTCCTGCAACAAAAATAGAAGATGTATGTTAATTCATCGTCGGGTATTCAACTATTGGGTGTTTTTTTGGAAATGCGCTTGTTTTTTAGAATAAAAAAATTAAGTTAGATTGTTTTAAATGTAACTGTTATTTGATAGTTTTATGATATTATTTTATAGTTATAAATATATTTATAATTTTTTTTTATTTCAGTTTTAAAAATATAAGGACATAATGTCCGAACGTCTTTAAGGAGTTAATTATTACATAATTAAGTTTACTGCAAAAAAAAACATTACATTCGTTTATATCAAAGAATGCAATGGTGTCTATCAAAATAACGACGCGAATTAAATGAATAAAGCATTGGTTTATAGAGGGGCACTAAATCTAATATAGACGAATTAAATATGAATTTATACAATTTAAGTAATTATTATTACATACATATATTCTACGAGTACGTAATATTTATTATGTATATGTACATAGTGAAATTACGTAAAAGTTACGAAAGATATGTAAATAATAAAGACATAAAATGTATAAAATTTGTATCGATTATAGTTTACTTCGTCCACACTTGTTCTAAATTTCCAAATAGACAAAAGTTTCGTTCATCCAAAAGCATGAACCATATGTGTAGACATGCGTATACTGATTTTATGAAAGAGAAGCAAAAAAAAAAAGAAGTGTGATTCCGGAATAATCGAGAAGGTATATAACGGGTCTTTTTAGCGCGATAGACCGAATTCGCATTCATCCACGCGGGGCTCGCCTTGACACGTAAAACCGGATAATATATAGCGATATAGTGGAAAAACACACATGCACAACGTTTTGTAAGGAACAACGAAAAATCGTGACGATTATTCGACGACTGGGGGGATAATTAAAAATAACAAGAGGAAACAACTTTTTAACGTCCCTATAAACCATATTACATTTTATTTACTTTGCGTACAATCAGATACAATCGTGTCTAAACTTAAATAAATAACTTTCTTTTTTTCCAAAAAAATTGTTTGTTATTTATTGGTACAGTTGGTACAGTTGCTAATTTTTTTTTCGTTTTGTACGGTCGGCATTTTTTTATACTGTTTATTTGATTCTGTAGGACATTTAATGTTTTTAGTATAATATTTAATAGTCGTCATTGTATTTCTGCTATTATGCTAAAAATGTAACATTTTCCTTTTCGTCTTTTATTTCCTACAGTATTATTGTAATTTACTAAAACAACGTATATATGTATAATAACACAAGTTCACGAGAACTTCAAAACATGCAAAAAAGTAATGCAAACGAGCAAATGTACTTTCGTTTAACCTCAAAATAATCAATCTCGAGTGGATCAATAAAATATCCGACTTAACGGTATATTATGAAAGAAGTAAATGGTACTTTCGCTAGACTCGACATTACGTAACAAATCATTTTGTCGAATGAAAATATAAACTAGCTACCTACTGGTCGAAATTTCAAGGGTCGTAGAATATTTAACTCATTACTATGTATTTTATGTAATATTACACATGAACGTACCTTGTCAAAATATAAAAACAACTCCGTATAATTATCAAATGAAAATTTAGAAGAATTGCGTGATATATATATAAACGTAGTAAACGTTAGTATTTTCATAATTAGTAGCGGTTTATCTGATAGAAAAAAAAAGAAGGTGTCTGGACTTGATCGTTTAATTATAATAATTTTGAGGTTGGAAAATTTTTATTTATATATTATAGACTTATTTAATGAATTTCAAAAGTGGGTCTTGCACGAATAACATTTATTTTTAAAATCATCGTACAATTATTTATTTGACGTTTGACGTGATGCGTATAGTGTAAAGGTTATATAATTTTCTTTTTACGTTTTTCATAAAAATATATATTTCTGTTAGCCGGTATATTATGCAAGTAATAAACGCGTCTTACGATTTCTCAAAAATCCGTTTGTTTTGTCACGGTGAACTTATTTCTTCATACAACTACATTATCATCCCATTTAATCGTCGAAAATACCGTATACGCGCGGTATTTATCAGCTACACGTATCACCGATATTCCTGATGACGCATATTGTTTACACGATGTCAACCTCCGAACTAAAAAAGAAGAAGAAAAATTGCCCACTCCTGAATCATCGAAAATATTCGCACGAAAATATATACTTGAAAGAAGAGAGAAAATAAATATAATCGTTTTCACCAGCGACGTTCAAGGCCTATTGTACGTATAATGTCTAGGATCGGGTCACGATTCTATTACGAAATTGTCTATTTTGATTGCGGCAATATATTGCCACGTGCGCGTGAAAGTTTATACACGACTATATACGTACATGTAAATATATATACATATATACAATGCGGGGAATCCCCGGATTTTGCAATGCGTGTGTATATATATACATATATGAATTTACCAAAAGTTATACGTAACGTTTGTTTGTTTGTTACATATTTTATGGTTCGTATAATTTTTGGGTTGATATGAGTCATTCGGTTTTTATGGAAGATAAGGTGTTTTTATATTTGTTTATTGAGTAACAAGGTTGGCTTTGATTTTTCTACGTAAGGTGAGCTGCTTTTAGATTTTAGATATCGTATGTGAAACCTACTTCTATTTGTTTCCAGATAGTCGAAATTAATTGAAATGTTAATTTGTTTGTTTGAGGTGGATCGTAACTTTTTTTTCAATTTCAATTTTTAAGTCCGTATTGAATTATTCCATTTTAATCTGTAGGTAGACTGCAATTTGACTTGTCTCGAAGTTTAACAGCTACCATAGTGTGTTTAGATTCTATTTTCATCAAGGTAAAAAGATAAGGATATTAAAATTAGTTAAGTTCACGCAAATCATGACAAAAATAAAAAATAAAATAAAAAAACCAACATGCCAGTTGAAGAAAAAAAAGTGTATGGATAGAAAAGTTGACTATCCAAATGACGGAGAGACTATCTATATGTGAAAGCGGCTTTAGTCACGTGAGGCGGTGGGGGTAGACCGCGAGATGTCGCGTCGTCACACACGTGCGCGGCACGCACGCCTCTCTTTTCCCTCTCCCGACGGTGTTTCCCCCCCCCCCCCCCTTCACGGTAACCCGGCCTCTCCTCCGGCCTCACCACCGCCGCAGCTCGAACTGGCAAGTATATCGACGCATATACACTCGGCCGTGTGTTGCGCGCAGCCGCGACTGCACCGAGGGGTCCTTGCTCCCTACGCTCGTATGTGGGTCAGCAGTCTCGCACACGCCAGCGCTCTTGCGTAACCAATGCATGCAGAACTCCTGCCCGCACGCACGCACACTATTATAAATATATATGTATATACGTACGTACGTGTACGTACATGTACAGTTGAGGCATCGATTGCCGGTAATTTTTTTTGTTTTTTTTTTTACACTTTTTGTGTATTGGGACTTTTATGGTTTTGCAAATTTCTGATCGCGAGCTACGAATAAAGGGAGTGATACAAATTTTGGTTGTTGAAATATTAATGTATCGTTTATGATAAAAATATCGGTTGATACGGTCAGTGGATATATGCAGATATCAAATATAAGATACAATTAATTACCTGCTCTATAAGCAATACCGAATACACGATACTTTAATATATCTTTTTTATTTGCATATTGATATTTGATCGAGTTTATTTATATACCTACATTTTTTGCATAGTCGTATCCATTATTGTACCGAGAGTCAGAAATTTAATTTTCGATGATTTTAATCAGGTCCACATTTAGCACTCTTTTTATAGGAGATCACGACGAGTGAGCTGTGAACCAATATGTGACATATCTGTAGTATGTATATATATATTTGTACATGCACCTACATTTTTGAGAAGTCACATTTATTAATTTAAATAAAGTCGTCACAAAGCTCAGAATCAGAAGAAATAAAATATTGTAAGTGCGCCCATTAGAATTTGATGAATTGTTGCATTTATAACATTCATGGATTTTGTAATAGTTACGAATTATTTACTTGGAATACAGTAAGTATTGATTCGCTAACCTCGAAAATAAACTGTAAGATGAAGATAAAAAGTCACAATTTTAATCTATTGCGATTCGGTGGAAAATTAATTTTAAAGATGTTTTTTTAAGGTAATTTTGTAATGTGATACAACTATGCTCTTAATTAGTTGCATTCCAATTTTTTTAAAACAGTCTATAGATAAACACATTTACAACGATACTTTTAAAATAATAATTAACTATAATTATCGTTCTTCGATTATTAGATGTACAATTTTGAATTTATTAAATTAAACGCTTTTTAACATTTTAATTATGTCTCTTTATTGCAAGTTTAATAATAATATAGTAGTTATTTATGCACTTAGGGAGTAAAATAAGCGTTTATTCGCGGGATGAAAGTTGCTGCTTCCTCGCTTTAGCTTTTGACAGTAATTCATCTAAGGGAATAATCGCCTTTTACTCCCGAAGTGCATATACAATTTTTCACCCTAATCATTTAAAAAGCCACTTTTTGCAATAACAATTTTTTTTTTAATTTTTAAATTTTTTTAATATTGTAAAATTTTTTTGATATATTTAATTTAATATAATAAATTTAATTTTGTATTTGTAGAAAACTGCTAAATTAATTATTCAAAACAAAAAAGGGTCTAGGATGAATAAAATGGGTCTATACGGGGAATAAAGTACAACTTTACGCGTAGAGATTAATACAGTAGAGTTTTTAGATGATCAAGGTGAAAAAATTATTATTTTCAATTGTAAAGGAACTATAAGCAATCGTAACTTATATCTTTAAGTATTATATGCGAGTATTTCTATTTATATTACACCTTAATGTAATAAATATCGTTTATTCAAACTATTGGTTTTAAAATGAATTTGCGAGAAATGACAGTAGCGATTTATATTTTTTTTTGTTTTCAGCTTCATTATACAAAACAGTGCTCATTTTTCGTATGCGCTGCGTTATTGAGTAGTCTTCGACTACTTTGAAATACAAAATTCACATTTTTGACAGAGTGGAAAACAGCAATCGAAAAATAATCGATCCTATTACATTTATGAATAAAAGTGCACCGAAATAATAATATACACACGTATGAATAAAAATTGTTACAACCTCACGATTTTCCCCTCTTTCGTATCTGGTTAGCGCTTCTTCTCCGAGTGTCCCTTTTCAATCGCCCCTTTTCTTTTGAAGAGTCACAGTAGCCCGAAAGGGGGACAACCAACGTTTTGTATGCAAATAATGTACGCAAGCGGTGAGAAAGTGTGTCTTTGGGTGGAAAATAAAATGAGAAGAAAACATATATATACATGTGAGGAGCGGATGACTTGTTAAAGGGCTTTTTTCTTCGATCGGGTAGCACCGGGTTTTTACGTAACTGTTTCCTTTCATTTCCGTATCCCATAATCTATATGTGTTTGTATGTATATACATATACATATACACACACATACACACACACAAATGCATATATATTATTCATCATATTTTACGTACATAACTTGAGAAGAGCTTTTGGATTTATCTTGTAGAGTAATTTTTTGTTGGAATAAATAAATTATATTTCTCGATGAATTTTGAAGTCTTTGTAATAGTATATTAGGATACAATTATTTTAATTTTACCACTGACGTTTAAAACGACAATTTTTGTGTTCCACGATTTTTGGGGTTTCACGTACCTCGTTTATAATAATAAGACTTTATAATTGTAGTATAAAATAATAATTTTCTCTTAAAACACACACACACACACACACACATTTGCTTTTAAACACGATTATATGTATATAATAATTACAGTAAAAGAAACGAGTAAAAATAAAAATTTGTTATTAAATAAAATTGATATCCCATTATAATTTTGCTTGATCAGGTTATAATCGATGAAGTTATATACTCGTTTCACAGTCACGTTGTAATTGAAAATTTCATATCTGGCAAGTTGATTATGTAACTCGATTAAATTATTACTTGAAATAACACGAATAAAAGGACATACGCACATATCCGAAAGATGAAATGTCGCATTCTACATGTGTAACAAAAACTCGAATTTAATTTAATATTTGTAATTCACGCGATATCAACTTTCTACTCGATACTCGTTGTAACCGTAATGTTGCCTTTAAATGACTAAATTTAAGCAGTACTTATATATATTTCGGTAATGAAAATTTCGAAATATATAACGGTTTAGTCAAAACGTATTTCTTATTAAATATCTCCATTTTACGATAATCACTTCTAACTTAATAATTTGATTGATTAGTGAATATTGTTCCACGATTCACATTGATCGAGCAATTGAAATCACAAATCTATATATGTAATTTTCGTGCAATTGTTTAAAAGATAATTTAATCCTCAGAAAGTGAAATAAAAGTTGATTTGACACAAAATTATCAATTGTTATATTTATTTCCTCGATGAAAATTTATTAGTAGAAAATAAACGCGATCTGATTATTTTCGACCGATTGAAATCTGCTTTATTTGCGAATTGATAAATTATATTTTATAACGGCATGGTTAGTAAGCAATCATCTGTAGAGAAGAAGATTCAGACGTTTATGGACGTGGTATTTCATTGCGCATTTATGACACGTTATATAAAATGCTTATATCCTTTTATTCTTAGCAGAGAACGAGAGTCAGTTGCAAATTTCACAACTTCCGAGATGTGGTTTAAAGATTTTTCGTATACCGCGTACTAGTAAAATTAAATTATACGACTCGCTACGGTTCGAGTATATGGGCTTTTATTCTTAGTTACCGGAAGCATTTTGTGACAATTCAAGCTCAAATTTCATACTTTGCGGTATAATCGTTTTTACAAATAGTTATATGAAATTGGTGCATTTCGTTTGCATATACAAATTGAGCTTCTGAAATTAAATTTGTATTTTTTTTTTTAAAGCGGGTAACGTGTATGAGAAAGTAACCATTGAAAAATATGTACACGCACCTGTCAAATTCTTTTATCTAAAGTATATTCTATATACTTATTTAAGTATTAAAAAAATACGTTCAATTTCAATCATCCAAACGGTTCAAACACGGAAAATTGAAATACATTGCAAAAAAAAAACAAGCTAATCGGATAATAAATCGTGATTTAACAAAATACGCGAATAAAATCCGACTAAAAAGAATCTAGACGTTAGATTAGAAAAAAAAACGAGTTGATTCAGTTCGACGCGTATAGTTTATCTACCCATGAACGCAAAAAAAAAGAAAGAGTAGGAAGCGAGGTATTATCACGAGTCGTTGGGCCCTACATACGCTTCATAACGGTCCCCACTCCTCACCGAAAAGTAGGTGATCCCGGACGATTTTATACGAAGCGCCCCCACCGACTCAAAGAGAGACAGAGAGAGAAAGATAATGTACCGCTACGCGAACGGTGAAAGTGACTCTCCCACGCCGTGACATCCTAGTTCTATAATAGGCGCCTTTTATATATACTTTCGTACCTTTTCGTTTTATTTATACAAGTACTGTGGCTCGCTTTTTTGTTCGATTTGCCTTTTTATTTGTTATATTTACGAATTGTGATTAGTTTTTTTTTAACCACAAGAACATGTATTATCTTAGCATTATTTTTCAATATATTTTTAGCAAATTAAAGGATGAATATCGTTTGTATCAAAAAGTGAGTAAAGGGGTATAAAAATAAGTATTATAAATTAATTATTTTAGGGAGTTAACAAACTCAATTTTTTGTACAACAATGATATCCCATTTTCAATATCCATTACATAAAAAGTTAATTATATTACCTTTTTAATGCTAATGGATGTTCTAATTAAATTTTTCTCAGTGATTACCTGGTTTTCGCTTCGTAATATATAGCAGTAAAATTTTGATCGATCTCTCGCGATATAATTATGATTTTACATTTCCGTTCTTTTCGGGTATGAAAAGAGGAATGAAAAAAGATAAAAAAGAAATTTTTCGACGGCTAGACGGATTTCATTGTTTTTGAAAGTAGACTCTTTAATTACAGATTATTCAATTCGCGGAGGGAATATAGTCGAAAATTGAACGTTTTGCCGTGGTCCTTATTAGATCCTGTTTTGCTAAACTCATTAAGTGAAATTTTGTAAAAATTCTTTTATTATGCTATCTCTCTATACGTCTACTTTTTATAAATTGTACACGCTTGTCTATCTCAGAATTAACCTGACAATTGATAGATATCTGCAGTTCTGCGAAAAATAATAAATCGAATAAAGATGCTCTTCGACTTTATATTGGTAACTGAGAATATCAAACACGAGTATAAAATATATAAAATACAATAATTACATAAACCATTACATAAACAATAACCAAGAAAAGAAGAGAAGGAAAAATTTTCCACAAACTGATGTAAGTATATATATACGTGAATCATCGCGAAACAACAAAACAAATAAGCAAATCGATCACCAAATATCTCGTGACGCAACGATGAACTAGATCACGAAATTTTACATAAAAACATAGTTATGGAAGGAAGAAAAAAAGAAAAGGAAAAGTCGTAGGCTCGGAAAAAAGAGAAAGGAAAAAAGAGAGCAAGTCCTTTTTCACCGAGCAAGAAGGAACACACACTCATATACATACACACACACACACACTCTCTCTCTCTCTCTCTCTCTCACTTGCACGCGCACAAACACACACACACACACACACACACACACACAAAACAAGATACAACTACACACAACCACACGTATACAGACGAACTAAGTGAGAGTCGATCGTTCGTTCGGACGTTGAACTTCTCATTCGCAGTGAAAGTTTCTATTATACCATTGGCGACGGCGGTGGTAGCGGCAGCGGCGGCGGCGGCGGCCTTACCTTACTTTTCCTGCCTCCTGAGTCCTCCCCACTACTATCGTTGTGTCATAGGGCCCCGTTACGCTTACTTTTCGTCTAGTCTATGCGGGTCGACTTTTTTTTCTTTTTTTTTCAAGAAATGATGTGGGGAATCGCGTGGTTGGTTTATGGTGAAAGTTTCGATTATAAACTACTTGGTTTAATTTATTGATTGTATATAGTCACCTATTTTTGTCATTGTCTCACGTTAGGTTGTAAATTTAGTGTCATCGAATTGCAATGAAAGTATTTATTCGTTCGCGAATTCACGGTAATTGCTACTAAAATTTGTATACCTCTTACTCTGCTTATATAATAATTTATATATAATTTGATTTAACACATTGTACAATTGCAGAAGTGGCTTCTATACATATGATTCGACGATAATGTCATACACGATTAGAATACGTAAGTCTAAATATTGCATACGAGATAAAATTTTTAATTAATTTTCATTCCATTGTTTTGGCTGATAATATGTAATATGATCAGTTATTGGGGTTGATAGTATGTAAAGTGCATAATATTGAATTGATGATATCAGTATACCATTGACTACCAAATCGTTCGTTTTAAACGACTGATTCATCGATTTAATTATTACGATTATGATACTACAATATTTCTTTTGCTTTTCTTCTCAACTATCTCTTTTCAGCTATATATACTCATATTTTACCATAATTTATCAATTATGATTAATTATCGCATGTTTGCCAGTGTAGCACAATGATATTACATTTGCGTAATCTGTATCGATGTGATATTATAAAATTATCGATTCAATGGTGTATATATGTATTTATGTTTGTTAGGGACAATGACCTTTTTTTTATTGAGATCAGCGATTAATACAATAATTAGTTGACGATTTTATGATTTAGGGTTAAATATGTTTTCTTAATAACGTTCAATTTTAATTCAAATGATCGATAGCGTATAATTTATCGATAGATTTGCTTACGTTTAGAGAATAATCAATGGTGATACACTAGATTTTATTCGTATATGGAAAAAATTAACTGCTTTAAAATTATAATGTTGATTACCAAGAGAGTATAGATTCGATTTAAATTAGTCGTACCGAAATCTTAAGTTTTATGAAATAAAATTGTATTTAATAAATTGCATTAAGAATTCGCAAATCGGAAATAATAACGTATGGAAATAACGAAACTACATTATGAAAAGTATCATAGTTGATAGTCGAAAATTAAACGGTTGTTACCACATTACTAAGATATGCAATTATTGACCTCGAAATACGATGATAAATTGCTGATATTAGACTGTGTGCTCTACTTTGAATTCTGCATTGTCAGTGGTATTATACTGAAAGTGTACGTATGCGGTTGGTATTTCAAATACGATCCTAGTACATCGATTGTATTTAAACCATTTCTGAGTTTTACAGATTTACAGAGGAACCAGTCGAATGATACCGTAACCCGATGAGAAAATATTAAAAGTAAAAGATAATCTATAAGGTGGAGAATTGAGTCACATACGACATCCCTGGTGTAAGAAAATCCAAGAGGACGTAACGTTGCAGCAGTCCACCTGCGCCTCGACAAGCAATTGCGATTCGCAATTAGCGAACCGTGCAATTGTGAAATCGCAGCAGGCAACAAACCAAGGTGTTATTGACCCGAAGGCCGTAAGTCAGTGCCGAACGATCATGATCGGTAAAGCGCAAGTTAGTGTCATTAGCCTCTCTCGAATATCTTGGACTCCTTGAGCAACTTAGAAAACGCTTAACCATTGGAGACAATGTTTCATAATCTATCTACCCTGACTCGAGGTTAGATCAGCATACCTCACATACATATACATATTAAGATATATATATATATACATTTACCTATCTCGATTTTCTACACACATTTTCCTCCACGTATATAAATATACCTTTAACTCTATACGTAAAATTGATTATGTAACTATGGCAATCGTAACCTTTAGGTCCTAATTAAAATATACACATTATTATTATTGTTATTATTATTATTATTATTCATAATATGTAGAATAATTTTTCAATTAATTTTAATTAATTACAACTCGAGTTATGTACAAGTTTAACGTTAATACGACCGCTCGCTTTACCGAGTAGTTTTTGCAAATTATCGAGCCTTGAGAAAACTACGATATTACGTGGGTAGTTGCGAATACCACTAGCATTCGAATATTATTTTCTGCCTATATGCAAGTTGTTACTATCGAACGTAAACGGATGATTATAAGATAAATTCAAAATTTTTTGATCAATTAAAATAGAGGTGTACGATTCTGGAATTAAAACCAATTCCGAATTAACATTCGATAATTTTGGTCTCGTAAGTTTTCACTAGTTTATTTATCGAAACGCCTTAATCGTTGCGTTCGAGAATAAATGGTAAAAGAAAACAAAACCCTATCTGCAACTATGTCAAATTCTAAGTTTCCCACATCTTTATTAATGACGTCACACATAATATCAAGTTCATTTATCATATCTCGTCGTAACGAAGCGTTAAGACACAATAATGAGTTATTCAATTCCTATAAAAAGAAAATCGTAGAAAATGGAAATAATAATAATAATGTATAACAGTAACCAAGCTGAAGAATATTAATATTAAAATTATATTTTATTTTTTAACAAATAACAAATATACGTTAATTAATTTTGCAATCAAATAATAATTTGTTCCCTCGTCTTTTTTTTATTTTTTTAATCAATAGTAAATGTTATTAAAACTGTTTGTTATTACGGACGCGATAAAGCGTATATTATATATTTTCAATTTATCTTCTAACAATACTTTACTATATTTCTTAAAAATGTTTAATTACGGCCAGTTACATAGAAAACCTTGCAGCCATGAATTTTACATAGTTGAACACACTCTATAGTCATCCTTATAAAACAGTCAGCGATAAATTGATTTTGACAGTTATATATTCCAATTCACATATTATAAACAATTTGGCATATAAATGTATTATTATTATTATTATTAATTGTATTATCGCGATCAATTAAATATATATACGCACGCCGAGATTCGGGAGAATCCAAAAGCATATACGCAGGTGACTGCGCGAGGAATCGTTGAGTCAACGTAATATGTGACCTCATTTTATTTTCGCCATGATTCATTATTTATAAATTCACTATGGGGTTTCGATAAGTTATATCTTAAATAATTGTAAATGAACGGTTGTGCCGAAGTTGATAGTTTATCCGGCGTGTAACAATGGATAAACTGTGTCGCACAAATTCTTTGTCGAATTCTTATCGTTACTGCAATAAGGTTCAGACATTCGTCGAAATTTCTCACTAAGCTGAACATAAATTTCACATAACGTAGTTCGTGAAATAATCGTTCGATGAGTGAATTCCCCATCGTTTAGAAACTAAAACGAACGATCACTCGACGATACGATAATCACTAGGTAATAGAAAGAAAAAGCTACGTGCGAATATGATCACTGTATGCATTAAATCACTAAATTCACTTTTCACAGGCATGTGTGCGTGTGTGTGCGTGTGCGTGTGGGTGTGCGGTTGCGTGTGTAGGTGTGACAAAGTATATATTAAAATAAATGTAACCGGCGTACCTAAGTGTCGGCCGTGCAGGACACTCATCTTGGCGCACATTGTACGTTCAACATGAAAACTAGTATCCGAATACGTCCACTTCATCCGGGTTTGTCGATCCAACACATAACACTGATCTCCCGATTACATATGTATCTTGGAAACGCACGCACAAAGTATTGCCGATGATCGAGGAACGAAGCGAAAAGGAAAAGGAGAGAAAAAAAAAGGTGAAAGAAAAAAAAAAACTACGTCGGTATACCGTACACGTCGAAGGCTCGTAGCCGAGTGAACGTTATTTCGGCGGTGGGGCCCGGTTACACTCGTGGTTGACCTCGATTCATTCAATGCCAAAAAAACTTTCACTCTTCGCCCGGGTGAGAGTATCTTCGCTCGTTATCGTCGTAGTCTCTCTCACTCTCCGCGTGTACGCACGTACGTATGTACATGTATATATATATATATACATTTACACGTGCACACGTATATACATTTGGGAACAATTTTCCTTTGTCCAGGTGAAAAAGTAATGGTAGTAACAAAAGCTCACTGGTATTATTTTGTTTTTAAAATGGGGGGAAAAGCTCGACCAGTCGGGGCGGCGAGCTGCCCGCGAGTGTTAGTTGCCGTTCTATCTTGCCCTCCTCCTACTCCTACTACTACTCTCCGAGAGCGGTCGGCCATGGCACACTTACTAATGTCAATCACACCGGCAGGCATGCACTTCTGCACGTATAGGATAAGCTTACGTGTGTATTATATTGTATGCACTTTGTGTTGGTACTACCGATGGTGCACTCTATATAGTATACTACGATTTTACGAGCTAGTTGCTCAAGTATAGATCGTATAGTAGTGTACTCCTATCTCTCACTCTCTTTCTCTCTCTCTCTCTCTCCCTCTTGTTATATCTGTGACTTCTCTATGTCTCTCTGCGAGTCTGTGTTTCTCTACCCGTACATACACATATATATATATATGCACGTCTTTTAAATGCTCCTGTACCAAGAGTTTTTTAAGATAATCTTCTGTGGATTGTTTACTGCGATTCGATTATGGGATTTCATTATTTTTCTTTTCATTTTTGATATTATGTATAATTCATCAATTTTTATCGATGTTCACTCTTGCTCTCCTTTTTAAAATCCAACTAATTTTCAATTCATTGGTGAAAAATAGACATTTATTTATAATCTTTAATAAAAAAAAAGAAAATACGTAAAAGTATTGACAATTCGAACTGCGTATACAAACTTTTAAGCAATTTCTCTTAACACCAGGAAAAAAAATCTATCGAAGGAAAAAGAAATATAAAAATATTGCCGGTACAATGAAATTCTCTATCGGATATATTTACTTACGAGACTGAGGAACAACACTTGTAAAGCTTACATAAAAGTTGTAATCCGTAACTATGTATATATGCGTGCCTACGCGTCTCTAATATAATATATAATTTTCAGAGTGCGCGCTTGCGTAGGATATGGAGGTAGAGAAGAAGGAGAAGCCGTGTGTGTGTGTGTGTGTGTGTATTCAATAAGTGGGGAGGATAGTTGCCGCGAGCGTTTGAATGTCGCGCGCTCGTGCTCATTACGGCCCTGAACCTACCAGTTTCGTCAAACGTTCGCCCTTAACCCTCTACTCCTTTCAACGGCGTGCGCACGAGTTGCAGTTTCCTTTTACTCAACCGCGCGCGCGGCGCGCGCCTCCACCTCATTAACAATCTCACGTTTATTTATTTTTTTTTCTTTCCCACTTTGATTTATATATCGAACGGAATGCTACAACTTCATTGGTATTATTCGAGGTGAATTCAATCTCGTCGTATCGTTTCGTTTCGTTCTGTACGAGTTTCGGTTACAGGTTGCATTCGCTAAATTAACCCGTTCGGCATTTAGGATCATTCTTTTTTTTTAAAAAAAAGTGAATTTTAATGAATTTCAATGAGATACGATGAATCGTTATTCAATATTCAAGTTATACAATTACATGATGAACTCTCAATGTTGTATCAATTGCAATTATATTTTACTCAAACATTCGCGTGGTTCACTCAAGACAAAGTTTCACATTGTGTTAACTTCATATACTTGAGTACGATTTTATTATATAAAAAGCTCGGGAGCGACAAACACCGAAGTGATTACAAATGTTGACAAATAGAAGCCTGCTTCAAGATGTTCTTTTACACTCGGCCAATGGACGCGCTCGTAAAATCCACTTGACGGATAAACATGAAGGATGAAGAGAGTCGCGCCAGTCACGTTCTTCTACCGTATATATACTTGGTGTAAACACCAGCGGAAAATCCGGGCCGGTACATAAAATTTTGAAGTACCTCCTTTTTTTTCTTACAAACTATCGCTATACTTTCGAGTATTTTTATTATGATGAATCAAGTGGCATTAAATACATTGATTAGTTTAATCAAACAATTTATTAATCAATATCGAGTAAATAAATATTGCAATCGTGTAAATTAATAAATTTTAATATTACATTTAATATGAAGTATTTTTTTGTACGTGTAAAGTGAAAGAATATATACGTAAAGATATATATATATATAAAAAATAGTGAAAACGGATAACATGCAGCTAAATATAGACTGTCGCTAGCATTCTGAATAAATTTCGAGAAAGACGTTTTCTATTTACGAAACTAGTTAAACTGCTACGAAGTAAATATTTATTACGTGCATGATCAAGACTATATATAATTACTCTCGATGGTTAATCGATAAATACTCGTAATGTAATATTAAAATGTGGAAAATAACGCTGATATCTTAATTTAAATAATGTTTTAAATCCTTTTTTTTACGTCCATATTTTCGTAACCCTTGCGAGATAGTATACGTCTAACTAAAATCCCATACAAAAAGTATAACGCTAAATTAGGTCAACACGCAAATGACCAACCGTTTAAAAAAAAAACATTCCATTTTTTATAATTATATTTAATTACCTAATTCTTCGTTGAATCGGTAAATTTAGAAAACTCGTGTTATTATATTGTATAATGGTAAATAGTGAAATGGAAATAAAAATAAGCGATAGTGAGAGAGAACTCTAAAATTTGAATGAACAGAATTTATCATTAAAACTCATTGGTATCCGACGAGCGTAATTTAACGAGAGACAGCCTGTCGGCGGTCACGCGACTATAAACTTCACCTCGTAAGGGTTAAAGATACGCGCGCAGTGTCGACGTAACGCCTACACCGGATGCGCATCTTTAGAGGAGAGGTGGGGGGGAGGGAAAGAGACTCGCGATCAACGGAGGACGCGTTCGATCTCATGGACGCGGCCTTAGCGATTTTTCTCGAAATCGTATTTCTTTTTTTTCTTTTCCTTTTTTTTCATCCTGCGTTTATTCAATTACGTTAATCGATAGATTTTTGTTGTTTTGTTAATAAGTACTGTTTTGTTTTTTTTTTTTGTAATAATTTGCCTTGATTAATCACGTACGAATTTCCGCCCAGTGTTTATAGGCGCTGCGTTGCAAATAAAATATATGTATACTCTTATAACGTGCACAATTTTGTAACACGTTCGAATACGCGGATTTAAACGGTTTCGCAATGCGCGCGAGTATGTAGAAAAAAAAAATAAAAGAACCTTCAAAAAGCCCAATCGCAATTCGAAATTTCGAAAAAAAAAAATACCCATATACATTTTGCGTACTCACGGGATTTTTTGTTTTCGAGTAACGTTCGCAGATCTTTCCGAAGGTTCTTTGCAAATGTACAATAGCAACATGGGTATTATTTTTCTTACAGTAATTGACTTGTACGTACGAGGAAGTAGAAAATAATCTCGCTCGGTTGGGCAACCATTTATATATTATAACGCTTTACAATAAAATTATTTTTAACTTTTTTAAACCGTTAAATGGTGTATGCTACTGTTAATTATACCATTAGTTTAGTCAAATAATAACAAAATCTAATCTTTTTGCGTATATCGACAGATACGAATATTAAAGTGAGTCTAGGTCTTCCAAACTGAATTTTTGGAAATGAAAGTTACCGTGATTCATTTATATGTAACTACTTCGCATACATGCTTCGAAAATTATTTACTATATGCCACTTCTCAGAAATTCATTATTAAAATTTGTATTAATACCGCACTTTCGCTGTATATATTTAGGATTTTCTTCAATTAAAGCATTTCGATATATGAATAAAAACGTTCCACGTATATGTTGATGGGTAATTTTCGTCCATAATTGTTATAAAAGTAGAATCAGTTTGAAATTTTGACCACGTCGGATCGAAATTCTTCTCAGATGGAAACGTTACGAGCACATTTTTTGTTTTAAAATATTTTACCATGACAGTCCTTCAATTTTCATTCATATCATTCAGATTTACATTTTATAAAACTTTCTCTTCGTGTAGCATAAAGAGAAAATATATTTATTTTTAAGTCTATTGTCTATATTTATATACACGTATCAAAGCGCATCGAATACTATATTAAATAAGGAGAATATCACGCAACTAGTGCGATAAAATTTCCCTTGAGAAAATGATAATTTTATACGAAATGGAAGCAGTCAATTTTAACGTTGTATCATTGCTTGATTTCTTCGGTGAACTTGACTTCACTTAATGATATAATGAATATAGTATATGTATATACAATTCAATGCTGTTCTAAAAATATCAGACGTCACCAAATTTAAATGGCTAGTCTAATTTGAATAATTAATCGATGTTATAATAACATTTGTCATTCATTTTCAATTAATTTTGGATTTTATATGGGTAATTTATTCAGAACGAATATATATATATATATATATATATATATATATATATATATATATATATATATTTAAAATCAATATATATATATAGAAATAAATAATTCCATTATATTTTAGGTATCAACTTATCCGAATAATTAAATATTTTGTTGATACTCGAGTGACTACACAAAAGTAATACATAAAAAAATACTATTTTTATTTTTATGTACATAAATCTGTAATAAATAAATAAATAATATAATACGTATAGAAGTTTATATATTAAATCATTTACATTGAACTGCGTGATTAAATTTTCATGTTATGAAAAAGAAACGGCAAAATCTAGTAAATAGAAACAGTTAGACAAAACAAACTCCTAATTCATGTCCCTCGAAAAAGAAACCAACATTTTACTCGTGTAGATAAAAAAAGGCTAATGTACCGTATCATTCAAATTTACAAGGTAGCGAAAAAAAAGACTGGCTTCAGTTTCACGGTCAACGTCCCAGGTAAGAGAGAAAAAGAGAGAGAAAGAGAGAGAGAGAGAGAGAGAGAGGGAGATAGAATGAGAAAGAAAACAAGAAGAAGTCGTCGTCGTCGTACATAATTATGAAGCGGTTCCCGATTAAATATTCAATTTCGGCGGTCTTGGCGCGTGTCAAGGCCGCATGTGAGATCATTAGGGAAGTGCATGGGGCAATAATTTACTTGAATTATACCAAGGGTCGGATTTATATGAGAAAGTCCAAACAAGTGATCCTTGATATTTTAGAATCTTATTTATTATCCTGAGATTTCGGGAAGGATTTTATTTTTTTTTAGTGTCCTTTCTTCTCGTTTCACACATCACGATAGATGAAATCTGGCTGTAAAAATCCATTATTTATATATGCTGTTTATGAAATACGCAAGTTTTCATTGTATATATATACAGTCGAAGATTTTATTGTTGCTTTATTTCATATTAGTAAAACACATCAGTAATTAACATTTTATTGTTTCGTGCAATTCGCATTCGTTAAATACTTAAGTATATATTTATGAAATAACATTTAGACAACTTTTATAATATAGATACGTTACTCTTTTGGAGACATTGTTTATTTGTTAGTTGGAATTTCACAATAAGGTCACTATTTATGTTCAAACGACTTATTTCTTAAAGAGCACTACGTATTTAATTATTACGAGTGATTTTTCTCTTCGCTTCACTTTAAGGAATTCAGCGAGGAAATAGCGAGTTTGTACAAAACGCGTAGCTTTACAATAAATATATATATATATATAAACTTTAAATATACGTTGAGTGAACTTTATATAACTAATCATTAGAAAATCTCTTTATTTCTCATAAAAAGAAGCGAAGAACGTAAACATTAAATTCGAAAATTATAAAAAAATGATGGTAAATCGAGAGAGTACGCGTTACACGATTGAGAGGGAATAATTTTTAAAGTGTATACGCATGAAAAAATACAGAGTTTCGCACCTTGAACGTGTACACATATATACGTATGTATTAGCAACACGACAATAATTTAAAGAAAGACAAAAAATTCACAAAAATTAACATGGTATTTCCCATTTAAATTTTTAAAAAAATTTCGTCTTTCTTTAAATTATCATAACTTTTTGCAGAATTGAAGGCCATAAAAATGCTACAGACCATTTGAAAGGTATTGTTCCAAGCTTTCTTTTGGACTTTTGGATAAAAAATCAATTGTGGCGAAGTTAGATTTTTTTTAAGTTGAATATTGACATGTAGTTTATCTAACATTTACCTTGAAATTAGAAATTCTAACCCAGAAGGATAAATTCTAGACATAATTAGCAACGAATGTTACATATAATGTTGTATAGTAAAAGTTGATAGATTTTGAGTTAAATAGCGATGAACCCAGCTGGTGTTGAAAAAAAACTGGAAAAAGTTCACTTTTTGAGGTTAGAATAACTTTTGAACTAATAAATTCCAGTACCTAAAAATTTTTTTCTGTATTCTGAAAAACATTTGCAATGTGTACCCAAAATTTGGCGCATATTAGCAAACAACGACATCGTCCTTTGGTTATATGCAGTCAGTCGATCAGGATGTTAGATAGCCTGGAAACTCATAATACTCACGCAAATGGAAACATTATGGAAACGCTAACACGTACCGTTCGAAAGTCAAATCGACCATTTTCTTTTGTGCTGTTGTTGTTGTTGTTTTTTTTAACTACGTGAATTTTGTATTTGTATACGACTGCAGGTTTTGTCATTTAAATCGTGTACGATTATCGCTCGTGAAATATATATTTAAAGATCTTTTAATAAGTCGTACCAATTCCACACACATATATATGATTTAGAGGTAAATTTTTTTTAAATTAAACGAACTGTTAATACAATTAATAAAACGCTAATTCAACTGTCTTTAATTGTACTCGATTCAGAGAAAGTGAATCATAAATTATATGTACTTGATACACTTTTTAAGTAAACCGAATGTTTTATATCAATAGTATAAGTAATAAATTAGGATACATATAATTACGCGAAATAATGGGACGTTAAATGTTAACAGTGAAAGAAATGTTGCGTAGTTCAAGATGCAAGTAGTAACAGTCTCGTGGGTCAGACGAGGGCGATTCCCCTTTTTAACGTAGCGGATATATTTAGTTTGAGATTGGCGTAGGTTTGCACGCGTTTATCCATACACGTGGCCTTTATACGGTCGATCTAGCCTGTTAAACTCAACCCGATTTTCATCGCACTCGCTTCTACACGTACGCAAACGTATAAAAATTTCTTTTGGATCCTAGTACTAATTATATAATTACATTGATTAACATAATTATCATGTAAATTTACAAATTTTTTTATAAATTTATAATTACATGAAATTCGTTTTATTTCATGTTCTCGCGTGAATTATATCGTTGTTACTTTTTATTATACGCTTATAAGCGAACTCCACAAAATTTACTCAGTCATTTATGACTATATTGAAAAACAAATTTGTAAACAATATCTCTTTCGTTTGTCGTAAATGTCGAACTACATTATCATTATCGAATATTATTTTCCAATTAATTCGTAAGTATATGTTTATATATTGAATTTAAAAAAACCTAGTCGCAAATTAACTAAATGGAACAAAAAATGTAAAATGTAATATACCTATATCAATATAGAAAAAAAAACACATGACACTGGGTGGTTAATTAGACAGACCGTGTAGATGACATTAAAAGGAACCTAATTCGAAAGCCGCAGTGTGATAATCCGAGAGAGCGAATGAAAAGTTCGGTTTCCAGATGATAAATCTTTTGAGCTTCGCATTCAGAGTATCCGCTTGGCGCATAGAAAAGCGCGCAACGACCTCACTGTGCTAGTGAGAGGCCGAGAGCAAGCTATTCTGGCGGATGAGCGCAGCCCTGACGAGAGTTCCAATCTCGCTCGATTCTGAATATCTGATACTTTGTTTTTTTATTCTTTTTTTTCATAATTAATGCTATTATTATTACATTCTGTAAATATTTCCCGTACGTTTTTTTAATCATAAATTTATTACAAAGTCAAATATCAGAATTGCTTTTAAACGCGCGACAAGTATTCTAGTTTTAAATATTTTACATTTTGATAAGAGAATTTTAGAATTGAAGATACACGTATATAGTTCAAATGTATTCTTAGTGTAAACAAAATTGATTTTTCGATATTGAACACCGAGAAATCAAATATTGAAATAATCGTTCAAAGTGAAATATAATGTCAATTGATCAATTGAAAATTGTATTCGTATAATTAATGCCAATTCCTTAATAAATATTGCTAATGTAATAGTTTTTAAACTATTTTGTAGGCAATAAAAGCACTAGAAAATGAGAATAAAAATTTAAAGTAACATATTTCCAACGTCAATGGAATAGAAAACGAAAGAGAAATATAAACGGGAGTCTCGCGCAATTAGCTACAACACGCAGCGTTTTATTCGTTCTAACCTCCTTCGTTCACAACTATGTAGTTTCGTACAGACAGTTTAAAAAGTTACAAGATCAGGTATATCCTATATACTTTCGATTTCCGTATTGCGCAACGAAAATCCTCGTGAAAATTATAAATGATCATTATTCGATAGGGACAGAAATGTGTAACGCATTTTCATTGCGTAATCCATATATACACATTCAACTTAAAAAAAAACTAACTTCGCCACAATTGATTTTTTATCCAAAAGTCCAAAAGAAAGCTTGGAGCAATACCTTTCAAATGATCTGTAGCATTTTTATGGCCTTCAATTCTGTAAAAAGTTATGATAATTTAAAGCAAGACCAAAAATTCACAAAAATTAACATGGTATTTCCCATTTAAATTTTTAAAAAAAATTTCGTCTTTCTTTAAATTATCATAACTTTTTACAGAATTGAAGGCCATAAAAATGCTACAGATCATTTGAAAGGTATTGCTCCAAGCTTTCTTTTGGACTTTTGGATAAAAAAATCAATTGTGGCGAAGTTAGTTTTTTTTAAGTTGAATGTTGACATGTAGTTTATTTGTCATTAACCTTGAGATTGGAAATTCTAACCCAGAAGGATAAATTCTAGACATAATTAGCACGAATGTTACATATAATGTTCTATAGTAAAAGTTGATAGATTTTGAGTTAAATAGCGATGAACCCAGCTGGATATATAATTATACATACATATGTTCGCAAACTCAGTTGCGTAATTCACTTCGTAGTTTTTGTTTGAGTTTAATTAGGTTTATGCGTTGTTTGGATTTGTTGAGAAGTCATGTAATATTTCTATATTAGTTTGCAAATTATAAAAGTCACATTTTTAAAGATCTATTTGAAGTTTTTAAAATTAATTTTTACCCTCTCTTTATATTATAAAATAATGGGTTTTATGATAATTATACGATTGATAATCCAACATTTTCGCGAATTTTGGTTCTACGTAACGCAGTACAATTATCGATAAGAAAAGATTTATTTTAATATTTTATGATGAGTTTTAAATGAATTATAAATTATATTAAAATTGGATGACAAATATAATTTGGAAAAGAAATTGACATATTCTTATCTCAGAATTTACAAAAGAAGACAAAAAATCGATAAACAATATTTTATAAAGCTTCGTCTGATTGTCTGGCAGGTCAATGCTGGTTTAAAAATGACTGTTTTTTTTATAAATTATTAATTTTGTCACTGTGAAACAAATGTAACATAAAGTATATCTCGATGAGATGTTTAAAATGTTTTGGTTATTCGGTTTAATAATTATAATTGAAGATTTATTAAAATAAACAGATATATTTCTGACGTATAGTTAGCTGTAAAAAAGTGCATTCGTTTTTAGTGTATTCTATGCGTATGAAACTTAGAAATGTTAAATATTTTGACAAATATTGAAAAAAAGTAATATACAATGACGTTCATTTCGTCCTAAAAACATAGTATTGTCATAGTAATTATAGTTTTTAAACTATTTTGTAGGCAATAAAAGCACTAGAAAATGAGAATAAAAATTTAAAGTAACATATTTCCAACGTCAATGGAATAGAAAACGAAAGAGAAATATAAACGGGAGTCTCGCGCAATTAGCTACAACACGCAGCGTTTTATTCGTTCTAACCTCCTTCGTTCACAACTATGTAGTTTCGTACAGACAGTTTAAAAAGTTACAAGATCAGGTATATCCTATATACTTCGATTTCCGTATTGCGCAACGAAAATCCTCGTGAAAATTATAAATGATCATTATTCGATAGGGACAGAAATGTGTAACGCATTTTCATTGCGTAATCCATATATATATATAATTATACATACATATGTTCGCAAACTCAGTTGCGTAATTCACTTCGTAGTTTTTGTTTGAGTTTAATTAGGTTTATGCGTTGTTTGGATTTGTTGAGAAGTCATGTAATATTTCTATATTAGTTTGCAAATTATAAAAGTCACATTTTTAAAGATCTATTTGAAGTTTTTAAAATTAATTTTTACCCTCTCTTTATATTATAAAATAATGGGTTTTATGATAATTATACGATTGATAATCCAACATTTTCGCGAATTTTGGTTCTACGTAACGCAGTACAATTATCGATAAGAAAAGATTTATTTTAATATTTTATGATGAGTTTTAAATGAATTATAAATTATATTAAAATTGGATGACAAATATAATTTGGAAAAGAAATTGACATATTCTTATCTCAGAATTTACAAAAGAAGACAAAAAATCGATAAACAATATTTTATAAAGCTTCGTCTGATTGTCTGGCAGGTCAATACTGGTTTAAAAATTACTGTTTTTTTTTATAAATTATTAATTTTGTCACTGTGAAACAAATGTAACATAAAGTAATATCTCGATGAGATGTTAAAATGTTTTGGTTATTCGGTTTAATAAATTATAATTGAAGATTTATTAAAATAAACAGATATATTTCTGACGTATAGTTAGCTGTAAAAAAGTGCATTCGTTTTTAGTGTATTCTATGCTATGAAACTTAGAAATGTTAAATATTTTGACAAATATTGAAAAAAGTAATATACAATGACGTTCATTTCGTCCTAAAAACATAGTATTGTCATAGTATATATCATTTTTAGTGCTTATAAAATATTGAAATATTATTTTTAGAACAGATATAGTTATTTATAAATGATAATTAATAATTTTATTTATAATTATAATTAATTTATGGATATGGTATTTAATGAATTTACCGCTCATATACGTATACAGTTCTCTAAATTTTAAGGTTGATCGGTCTATAAACAAACCACAAATATTAATATCGATATGAGTTTTAAGAGGAACTGAGTGGAGGAGGAGGGCCCTGTAGTAAGTTGGAAACGAGTAATAACATACGGATAATATTATTTATTTTAAAATCGTATATATTCAAGAGAAAGAGAGAGAGAGGGGTGGGGGGAGGGGAGAGAATAACAAACAATCGATACAGAAATTATAGTTCCCCAAACAAAAAGCTGGTATATTCGAGATAACGATTATCATCTTGTGTAGCAGCGAGTGCAACACCCGATAATGATCAATATCGAAAATAACTCGGGGAGGGAAAATTTTAATCGATAGAAGTTATCATGTAACCTCGAGAAGGAGAATCCAACGACATTCCCTATAGAGGATTGACGGACCACTTAAACGAATTTTATTGCTGCGCACGGTAAGGTCGAGCACCTCGCGACACAGTTGCAAGCTGCGACAACGATGTTGACCCGACTATTTCTGTTTATTACGGGATCGCGACAAATTTATGGAATTAGTTCGACAGATGCAAATATGAATAATATATTTCTTTGTGTGTTTTTTGCTTTCTTACTTTTATTTGAATTTCTAAAGGTTTCTTCGCGGAATCGTAGTTTAATTGTTTTTATAATATTTCGTTTCGTAAAGCAATAAAAGTGTGAATATTAATTTTTATTTGTTTAAACGTTAAACATTTTAACGAGTGTAACTCGTCAATTTTCGGATTAAGGGAGCACAATTTATTGACCCTTAGAGACACAATAATTTTACGTAAAAAAGTTTTTTTTTTCTTGTTTTACAGATTAGCAACTGAGCAATTGTCGTTCGTTCAGTTGTCTTTAAATATTTATACTTTATAGAATACTTATGTAATTTGTTCCTTTTGCAAAATATTTCATTTTGAGGATTATGACCGGTTTCTTTAAAAAGTACAATAAACACGGAGAAAAACTTTTTCTAAAAAAGTATATAAATATTTTGGATAAATATTGTAATGCCATTGTAGAAATTATAAAATAAAATACATGCTCGAAACGCCCTCGTATGGAAGAAGTTTCTATTCAGTATGATTAAAATTTCAGTTTGATTCTCAATCTTTATATAATATATTGTGAACAAAATTAGAATCAATTTTTATGTTTATTCACATTTTCTTTTCGTGATCCATAAGTGATTGTTTTGTTTCACACAAACTTAAGTGTACAAAATGTCTACGTACAAAGATGTTAACGGGGTGCCATAGTGAATATTTATCCTCCCTACCTTATCGGCAATCGTGATTATTAGTAATAAATTTGTAAATAAAACAGTATGTAAAAAAATAAGAGAAGAGGCACCTTCGTTTATTGATAATTTAACTGTGTGCTGAATTTCAGATTAAAATTATATTGCGTTTTTGAGAAAAGTCTTACCTAAAATGTAAACCTAACCTCAACGAGGTGAAAAGATTTGATATTTTTGGTAAGACTTTTCTCGAAAATGCAATAATATTTTAATCTAAAATTTAGCACACAGTTAGATTGTCAATAAACGAAGGCGCCTCTTCTCTTATTTTTTCACATACTGTTTTACTTTTTTATTAATTAATAATCAAAAATTAAGTATGGAACCCCCTTAATATAGTTTGACTACTTTCCATTTTAATTACAATTAACACATTAATACAAGTAACTTGTGACTTATATAAATAGTTTATAATTACAAGTAATAATATTTTAAAGTTACCCAAGAAAATCATCGAAAACAATATTTTTTTCTGCATTATAGTCAAATTAAATAACAGGCATAATATAGTGTTATAATATTTACTTCATTAAATTCACAATATTTTTTTTATGGTTCATATAATATTTTCAATTAGTAAATATCTCTATATATATACATCAATAGCGATATAAATATTTCATTATTTTTCTCATTTGTCACATCAACAACGACAAGGTTTATTATCGATTTACTCTTTATAGCTATTCAATGTCTAAGTTTAACTTTTAAAATGGCATTAACGAAAGCTTTCTATATTTTAACGACCATTTAAAAATATACTTTCGTTTATTTTTATTGCTCATTCAAGTTTAAAATTAAGTATTATTTATCAAATTATGTGTACATAGAAATACAAAGATTTAACATTTTACTATATAGGTATATTGCATTAACGATGTATTTTATGCCGGGTGAACGATCCGTCATAAAATCTAAATAAATAATTGTTTGTGTCTTTTACACCGACAAGATTGAATTAATTATTTTCATTTTTTACTCGACTCTATATATTTACACATTGCACCAAAATATAATATTTTATTAAAGTGAAATGTCTCCATTGTGATATATGTCAGCGTATCATAGCATATTCAATCTAGCAGTATAAAAATATTAAATCGTAATTTGATAAACTGTCTAATTGAGATATGCATGGCTGAATATAAATAATCGATATAAAGCCACAAAACAAAGTTAAAAAAAGGCATTACGTTTTTGATCCAATAGCGATAAAATATATATGGTAAAACTACATTTTCATACAGAGGACAGAGAATAAAAATTTAACCATGAATAAATAAAATTTAAGATTCCATGATCCCAACGAATCTTCATTAAATTTTTATAGAAATCCCGAAAATTCATTCGTCGACTAATCTCATCCATAAATCCAATCGAAGTTCGAGGCCGGCAAAAAAAAGAAAGAAGAAGGAAGTAAGTAATACGACGGATCATCGCTTGTCCTCGCATCGAAGTTTCTTCCTCTCTGTAACGTCCTTCAGCCGAAAGTTCGCGCGATTTTCGGTGAGACACGCGGAAGGCCGATTCGCGCACGCGCGACCTAGACCTTCGAATTGCATACCATTAAAGTCTCTCGAGCGCGACTCTTTTTTTTCATTTTTATATCTTTTGATTTCTGGAATTGAATGCACAAATAAAAAGGTTTTTTAATTTTTAAAATTAGTAGAGGTTTGCAGCTGTTTTGATAATTATACGCGTTAAATGTGTATTTTTAAATAAAATTTTAAAAATATTTCGATATATATATATATATATATATATATATATATATATATATATATATATAGTAAAAAAAGGCTTTGACATGGTGGTAAGAACCTTACTAAAATAGTCCTAAAATTATGAATTAAATAATGGTTTCTTTGCATTAAATTGTTTTAAGTACTTTAAAAAATTCTTGTATTTTCTTTAAAATAGTTTATAATTTTAAGAAATATATTAGGTTAATTTAAGAACTTGTTTAATTTCAGCGTTTCGTCATATTTATTAATTTATGATTATAATCATAAACGACTATGGAAAGTATTTAAATAAATTCTAACCTTTTTACTTTTATTTGCTCGTTTTATTCTAATTATAATGTCATAATTAATACATAATATTAGGAATAAAATTACGTAAAATTGGCTAAACAGCGAACTAGCAAATCGTAAAAATGATGTAATCGTTTCGTTAATTAAAAATACTGAATTGAATAAAAATTGATGTTATAATGCTTTCAATCAATGTTAAATCATTTGCAGCATCGTTTCCAATAATTAGTTACAAAATAATTAAATTTAAACTTTTCAAACAATTTTATTTATATTAATTGGTATATTTTTACATTTCTATCTGCAGTACTGATTGGAATAGTTTGGATTTTGCACCCAATAATTAAGCTTTATATAATAATTGTTTTTATACACTATGGGATTGAGAATTATATTTGTATATCTTGGTACACTGTACATTTTCGTATATGGTGTATAAGAATAACTTTTAATTTTGTTAAAGTTTAAATGAAGCGTGATTTAATTGCAATGTGTACAATCAATCCTATGCTTAATTTATTATTTCGCATTTAGTTAAATTTTAACCTATAAAATTGCTAATTGTTATTAAAGTTTGATAACAAATCAGTAAAATAACAACAGATGATAATAAGACTGCGCGTACATAGTATAAGATCGATAATACGAAGCTGTTTTCACGATCTATTTGCACTCGCAACGTGCATACGCATATACGCGCGAATTTTGTTTTACTATACATACAGTCATGTAAAATAGCTTTCACTTTCATTCCGACGCCCTCCGCGGCATATTAATTAAAAGAAACTACCGCGCGATAACGACGTTTAACTTTGTACTCTTTATCTACCACCGTAATTTCGCGTACTATAATCTCCATTAACAATTTAATATTTTGTATTCGTAAATATATACGGAGCATACGTTTAAATGGTATTATTAAACCGTACAATCACTTGCGTATAACTGACCAAACGATAATAAGATTTGGAAAAGGTAATGTATACATAGGTACGCGGATGTTGATGATTAGTGACATTTTTGCAGGTTATTACGTAGATTTCGTGTGCGCGAAGAAAATGTTCACAAACACCATAACCTCAACGCAATTCGAGCGATACCGCCGGATAAAAATATAAATTAGAGACTTTTAATTTTAACGAACGTCGAAACGAAATACAAGTTATAACTCACATCTTTTATTGGTTAAATCATCCGAAGCAGGAAAAACGCCAGCCGGCAGTCGAACGTAAGAGAGTCCCCCTCCCCCGTTCTTACATCGGGGAATATAATTTCTCACTTTCTCTGCATCACCGGCGTCCTCGGCATCGAATACACACTACCAAATATCAGATCCGACAGGGTCGACCCTAACCAAAATCCACCATCACCAACGGCTAACTTCATGACAACCTACGGCGTGTTAACAAGTTCGTCTTCTTCAAACGAAAAAGAAAAACAATGAGAAAAAGAAAAAAAACACTCTCGAATTCACACGAATTAATGCATATATGGATATGAAACACTGTTATCACTCGTTAAGATGAAGTTTCGATAAAATCTTCACAACACTCACGCACAATCTTTACATTATGCATATTTCCATGGAGAGCGTACCGAAAAGGCGATGCACCTTGTCGTCGCTCTATCGAGCGACCCGTTTCTCTATACCCCGGCAGAGCTTTTTTTACTTTACTTCCGTGTACAACGTATATATATATGTATATATATATATATACATACGAATAAACGAAGAGAGAAAAAAAAGAAGATACGGAATAAAAAAAAAAATTAAAATACAGTAGACGGGATGATTTATAGTTGGGAAGTTGGTTGATTGGTTGGTGGTAGAACCACGTGGCTCAAAAAGGGGTGGTTATAACGAGAGCGGAGCGCAAGCTCCCGCGGGCGCCGAAGTAGGGCGACGACTGGGCGACGAGACGCGCAAGCTGTGTGAAAGCACACGAGAGTAAGAGAGAGAGAGAGAGAGAGAGAGAGAGAGAGAGAGTTAGTTAGTTGCCTTCTCCAGGGTCGGGGGAGGGTGGGGAAGACGGTGGTGTGGAGGTGGCGGCTCAGTCTCTTGTGCTCTAGGATTGGATCGGTGGGGATAGTTAGATGCACTTGGTGCACAGCCGACCCGGCGCTTTTTTCGGACCTATCCAACTCGTACACTCCACTCTCCCTATACTTCCCCTCTACTATTTATCTTATCATTTTTATGTTTCATCTCTTTCTCTCTATTTACGCGTGATTTCGGGTGTGTCGTTTATTCATTAAGGGTTGGATTATATATTTTATTTTTTCAAGCTACTCGCTTTTCTTTTACGACTTTCCGATCTGCACAATAAGTTTTCTGTTTATGTAATTAAATTTAGTTAATATTCCATAATCGATTACAAATTATTATTGACGTACAACAGTCAAATATCATCTGGTTTATAGCGTACGTTTATATGTTTATATAGGTGAAATTGGCAATTAACGGCTTACACACTACTCGGTCACTCCATAATTTTTATCGCATTAGGTTTACAGGTTATTTCAATGGAAGCGAGTACTTCATCCAATTTAGAAATAATTTCGCTACTGTTACCGTACGTCAATCAATCATTATATTAAACATTTATAAAACATTTATTTATACATTAAAATAAAAAAATGTAATCGTTGTAACATAATTTGTGAACTTTGATTTTTCATCGAATATCATATTTTATCATTAGACTGAACGTAGAACACTAACATATCGGTATACCTCGACTATTATGTGATGCAATGCGGTATATATACATATGTGTGTGCGTGTGTGTGTGTGTGTATCTATGTGTGTGTGTGTGTGTGTATATATATATATGCATTTATACAAGTAATAAACATTTATAAAGTTGAAAATAGAAAATAAAAGAAAATGACGCTTTAAATAAATGCCGCAAAACCTAATAAAAGTATAGTTAAACCTTCGTACTATAAATAAACAAAAATTAAAATTATTTCGAAGGACGGTACACGTACCTGTTGTTATTATTTTTTTATTTTATAAATAAAATTTACAGGTGTACTATCAAAACATTGTATTATACTTGTAAGTGAGTAAAGATGCGTCAAACGTTAAAAAATAAAATGGTTGTACACGAGTTCACGTATGCCAAAATTTCTACGAATCATTTATACTTTGTGTTGGTGCTTTGTTCGTGTGACATTGTAATTACTGCATTAAAATTTAATTTTGTAGCTGAAAGAGTTGGAAATTATTGAAAATTTCAAAATATTGAGTACAAAAATATATATTTATACGGTATGATTCTGTAGAATCCGAATTTTACAAAGTGTCACTACGTCAGATTTAACGAGTCGAGTGACTATAATAACCAAAATGAAAATTAACAAGATACGCGTTTACACGCACGATGAAAGGTCAACCTCTCACCCACGTAAACTCTCGCTTTTTCCGCCAAAGAAATGGAAAAAAAAAGAGAAAGTCGCGAGGATGTGCGGGACGAGTTATAGAGTTGGGAGGCCGGTGTTGCACGGTCTAGGCCACCGGGATATAACCGAAAAACTTTCACCTGGTCGTTCGCATATGGGTCCACGGTCATCGGACGTTGACATTCACTTTTTATTGGGCCGCGGGCAAACTTGACTTTTGAGTAATATACCTTATCCTATACCTCTCGTACGTGTCTCTACACATACATTCTCGCATTTTTTTTAGGTGTATCTTTTTTATTTTCAAATCGTTTTTTGGTTCGATTAAAAAAAATATTTGGATGGAGAAAGCGCAATTTCGATCGGAAAAAAAGTTAGATTTATACGTTCAGGTTAATATACACGTTGTCGTTATTACATTTCAATCGACAATTATTGTGCAACTAATTATTTGCGTTGTATAGTTTAAAATATAATTTAGAAAGATATATTCGTTTAAGATTAAATGCAAATGATACTGATAAAAGTAAAAGTGTATAATTTACGCTTCCTCATTCTCGGCAAGTACAATTAAAACTCGCTCAAATAATGAGTAATTAATTATAATATTATTTTATATTCGATACACCGGTTTTAATCTAAAATAATTATGATTTTTTTTGTATTTACGAAAGAAAAATGCTTTTTTTATTTTTTAAAAACAAAATGCAATTGTTTTTATAACAAACACGAGTTTTCAAATTTGTTTCCACAACGCGTAACTAATAATGCCAATTAATAAAATTGTACACAATATCTATATCCAACGTAAAACACGAGCAATATGTACAGATACTTAATCCAAAATATCACGTATATGCCGACAAATGCAACTGGTTGAAAATAAAATTTTTCTAGACTTTTTCATTACAATACACTCTAAACTTATAAGCATATACTTTGTCTGGTTAAGCTATAAATAACTTGTTTATTATTCGCATTAATTAATGATACGGAGACAAATTAAATTTATATCTAATATATTAATGTTTTAATTATAAATTACTCCAACTTCTATTACTAGATTTATATTAAATATTGTACACTGAGAAAAACCTTATTGTAAATATCAGTACAACTGTACGAAAAATTTTTATAGTGTGTTGGTTAGGAAGGACAAACTCGCGCCGCACTAAAAATTGCTATGTAACATAGTAAATTTTAATACAAACATAGTAATTTCTCATAAATCAAGTAGCAAAAGATACAATACCTATAGTGATTTTTGCTATAATTATATCAAAAATTATCATAAATCAAGTTTGTGCCTTCCGTTCAATGGTCCATACTAATTTTTAGAACAACATTTCTCCTGTGTATAGTTCTACGTAGTAATAAATAATGAAACCTTCATCTTGTACTTGTCCATACGTTATACACTAAGACACGCACGTACACAATTTTATATTTACGCATAGTTTAGATCAGAGGAATTCAGTATATCTACGACTCGAAGAATAGATGTTGATTAAAAAAAAGTTCAAGCGTTTCGCATTTTGGTTAAATATAATTTCGATCGTATATAAGAAGCCTGCATAATTAAAGACTAGCACTACAAAAGTTGTTACTTAACGTCTTATGACCATCTGTTAAGATATTACGAGTGCAATGTTAACGCTCTCGCGAAAAAACATTGAAAATCTTGTAAATTTCATTTAACTGTTGTATGTTTCAAGGATGATACAGTATCTTATAACGCACGCTGCTCTAAAAGATAATCGTGAGAACTAGAAATTTCGAGTTGTCGTGAATTAAATATTAAAACTTCGTACAGTAATATTGTTAAAAAGTTATATATAAAGTACGTTACAACGTGTACCCTAAACTGCTACCAATAATACATAAAAGAAAAGCAAAAAAAGAATCTGTCGATTTAAAGCATAAACTTTCTATCCTGTTTTCCGATGCAACTCCCACGTCACTCGGTGATTTTCCTTCAACCTCTCGTAACCGCTTACGTAAGAAGGTACAACAACCGAAAAGACCTCGAATGAAAAAAGAAGAGGAGAAGAAGAAGAAAAAAAAAAGCGAAGCAGTCATCTCTTGCAAGGATCGCGCGCACCGTTGGCGTCGGAATGGCGCGGCGACGGCGAAGGTCGCCGAGGAAGCTCCTTGGGTCTCTCGTATACCAGACTCGCCCTGACCTCAAAAGAGGCCGGTTTGCCGCGAGGAAAATCGTATCTGTGGAAAAGACGTATACGGATAGCATCGATATAGCAATTTCCCTCCGATCACCTTCCCCTTGGCGAGTATTCTGAACTGTTCACCTGACTCAACTATATAAGTCGATTCTTCTTCAACTTTTAGTTTTCAAATATTTATCTCAATGTTGTTACTTTTTCTTTGGCGGTTTAGAGGTATTGTTTTCATATTAATCTGCAGTATCCGCCTTTCTCATACATGTATGTCTGCGAATTTACAATTAATCATATATGCGTTATTTATAAACGGTTGCATTAATTGGTTAATCGTGATGCACTTTGATTGAGATTAAACGGTAAGTACTTTTTATACGATACAAACGAATCGACTATAGGCTTTATTTTTCGAGTCAATGTCTCGAATCGCGATTTTAATGTCTTTTCCAACAAAATTGCAATCACGTATATACGTAAATCGTAATCGACAATAAAAAAAAGTCATTTGAGAAACGATTACATTCTTCAAAGATTATTAATTAAAACTATAGTGAACTACTTTTTTTATTTATGCATAATATATTTGGTTGAAAAAAATATAATTGTAAAATGCTTTATCAACCCTCATCTTCGAGTATATCACGCGGAACATAACACCCTATATTATAAATACGCTTCTAGATTCGAGCAACCTTCGAGGACCATTTAACGAAAGCATTTCCCTCTTTCGTATACAGTGCTACGTCCGATCGCATTTTCAGGTCAGCACAGCATACAATAATACATTTCTTGGAAATTGGACTGCGCTAGCCTCTTGGCTATTTTGCTTACGCGGAAACCCGGGGCTTGTTTCATTTTTGCAATTTATTGCGCGAGCCTATTTTCGCGCCATAGTCCAGACGGGTCTTTGTCCGCGGCAATTTGCGCACCGACATAATTATTCAGCTGATGATAACCAACTTGCAGATGTACACTTCTCTTTCTAAACATTCACCATTTTTAGATAATTTACTGAATTCAAAGTAATGCAAGAGAGAGAGAGAGCAAATAACTATTATACAGTCTACTAATTTGAACGAAGGAAAATACAAAATTACGTGTAACCCCTATAGAATAAATTAAAACGATATTTGTATACATATATATACGAACTATCTATTTCTAATCTTTACACGTTAAAAATGGTCAAATTTCAATCCGAAAGAAAAAATATTTTTCATTTTACAACTGTTATTTCTGTGAAATTATTGAAGTTACATAAGGACACGTCATCTCCACACAATGTTATTTAATTGAGATTTATACTTACATTACATTAACAATTCATGCATACTTTAACAAAAAAAATTCTTATTAAACTTAGAAATTTACTTAGAGATTAAACGTCAAGAACATATATATATACGTACGATTACATAGGTATTAAACATCAATGAATAAACTTCATAATGTAAAGTTGCGTTAACTTCAAAATATGCGTCGTAAGGATAACCACGATGCAGGTATAATCAGTTAACCCTGAATTAAATGAAGAATAAAAAACTTAAAATTTTCAAGGGAACGAGAAATATTAACATTTGTTTGCATCATACCCTATACATTTATTAACCTTGATTATGCGCAAAAATCGCTCAATATTCTTGTTTACACGTTACATTTGTAAATTACACCGCTACACATATTTCTCACTTCACTCGAACCAATTTAACTTATCTTCATCTCCGGCTATTTCACGCTTTTACAACTTTAGATTCATATATACATTTATACTTTAATAAATAATTGATCAGCTCTATTTTAAGCATCGCGTTACGTTTTTACCTGATTTGTATAATAATCACGTAACGCAGTAATAACAATACTTGTAAAATAGGTAATTAGACACATCCGCGGATGCGAAAAAAGTTATTGATAACTCGTTGTTTGTTTAAAAAAGTAGGCTAATTCGAGTATAATAAATACAGTTATCTCTATTTCAATATAAATTTCATTATTTACAAATTGTATGAACGCTTATAAATATATTTTCCGAAAAAATAATAAAACGTCGAACATGTTGTAAAAATACTTGAAAAAATCGAACTTAAAATAAAAAGTACGTAATTCGCCTTTTGATACGCTCGCGTGCGTATATAATTACAGGTATAAAAGTGATAAAGTGAGAGTACAGTTACGATGGTCCTATAGAAATGAAGATCTACGAATACGAAGACACCGGAACGAAATATTAAAATACCCCACCCTGAAAAATCGGAAGAAAGAAAAGAGTAAACCGCAACTCGTTACGTGCGCACCTGAACACAAAAAAAAAGGAGGAAGGCTCGAGCGATACACCGCAAGTCCCAGTGACTCAGAGAACTACTTTCCCTTCCTCTCGAGCATACCGTTATTCATGAGGTTAGCCGCTCGCGTCGAGAGTGAAATTTTGCTGCGCGCAAGAGGAAGGGAGTATGAAAAAGTGCGAGTATACAAGTATGTACACACAAGCCTGCGATGAGGAGTTAGGAGAGAAGAGCTCCTTATTCTTATGGTTGTACTATACGCTTCATTGTTATGATTTTCTCTCTCTCGATCTCTCCTTACTCGAGAGCCCAAAAATCGGTGACCACTACGCACTTTCCATGGGAAAAAATGTTTTCAAATACTTTACCTTCGGAGTGTGGGATTCTTTCGTCGACTCGTTGTTCAATTGCGAAGGAGTAGGTCATTCGCGATATTTTAATGTGTAATTCTGTGAATTCTTGGTCAGAGATGCGCTAATATTATTTTGCGTTTTATAAAGCGCTGCGTTAATTAATATACGGTAATGTGTTTCTTTAGAGAACTGTGGCGTTAGGTTTTATTGTCTTTTGGCGATCTCGAGTATTCTCCGACCTTCTGTAGGTTTGTGCTATTATTGAAGATTAACTTAGGCTAACGGAGAGTAATCCCATTCACTTCTTGCTCTAAGTGGGAAATTGTGCACACTCTAAATCCCAGAGTCGTCAGTAGATTTTGTAAGTTGCGTCTACTATACTATTTGAAAAGTAGAAAAATTCAGTAATAGTAATTTTAATAAGGAATATAATAAACTTTCCTTTTTTGAAAAAAAAGTTAAATTTTAAAATTAATTTATATTGTAGATAAGGTAATCTTCATGTTCTGAATTTTAGAACATTTTTTTAAAAACCGTTACCAAAATATCTGTTTTTTCAAAAAAATTTTCCTTTGCACATTCCCCATAGACCGCTTAAAAAATTTTCCAAAATTTAAAATTAATTTCTTTTAAAATGCAATATGAACATTAAATTGAAAATATTAAACAGTTATATTGTAAAATATTTGTAAAATATATTTAATCTTAAGAAATTGATGGGACTGTAACGTTCATTAAACAAATTCGAATTCGTATAAAAATGAACTTTTTACATCTGAAAAATTATTACATTAATATGTTAATCTCGTATTAAAGTGTACTGTTCATCATTTAATTTATTTAATACACTTGCATTATATTTCATAATGTATCAGTCTCACATTTTACACTTTTCAAAAGTACAGAGTTGTTTATTTACACATTCTAGCGTCAAATTTTACACTCTAAGATTGTACGCAGGTTATAGGATATTCGGTATTATATTTGTATAACCTACATAATCTTTTTAATCAGACAGTTGCGTATTATCTACAAAAATAATTATTATAAAAAATTTTCACAAAAGTGCAATTATTGCACAATGTATAATATTTTATAACAATTTATTTTTTGTTTACAAAAATATACACTTACATTTATTTCCTCGGAGTAACGATAGTTTATTATTATTAATTTCGAATTATTTTAATAAAATAGTATTAGAAATTATATTAATTACAATTTGTTTTAAATATATATCGAAAATTTCCTGAAAGATCGTGTACACTCGAATTAATAATTGATATAATTAATAAAAATACTCAATATTAATCGAATAATGGATTGAACCGAGGGAACGGTAGTGATCGAGATATACAGTTGCCATAATTTTGTATTATTAGCTTAATAGAAATTATTTAAATTGCAAGGGATTCAAATCTTCCGTCATAAAATTACTGTGATATATAGAAACTCAACCGCGATCAATAATAAATCAAGTAGAGTTTTCACTCCTTTGTGCCACGCGATGCAGGTGTGTGTAGGTATATATATATATATATATAGGTATATAATAACACATAAATACGCTTACGCTTTAAGACGGCAAATTATAAATCGCCGTGAAAAAAAAGGTTTATCTTGAATCAGTAAACCGTACAAAAACCCAATGTGTAGAAATTGGTACATAGGTGGTAAAAAAATTCCCTTCGGAAAGACGTTTGAATGTGTATCGTACTTTCCACCCATAAATCAGTATAGGGAAGACGTCGATGTGAGATTAATTCCGCGGCGCAATTGAAAATACGTAGCGATACTTTACGATCTAAGTATCGCATAGGGGTTTTACATTTTTTTACGTCTTTTACATAAGATTGCTGTTCAGTTTCTTGTAACGTTGACTCTAATTTCATTTTATTTAAGGATTTTTATGTACGTACAAGTGAAATGTTTGATGCGAAAAATTTATAAATAATACAAAAATCAATTATTAAAATTTATCAATAATTCTGTAGAGCTACACGGAGAATAAAGTTGTAGAAAAATTACTATTGTGTTGTGCATTTACTAATATTATATTATATAAATCTGATAAATTTTCCTATAAAAAAGTACTGATTTTTATATTTCCTGTCAAGTCTGCCTCTCGATTATTCAATAAAATAACAATTTTTACTAGAACCAACTTCTCAGTATATAATTATACACTGAGAAAAGTAATACTTTGATTCAAAGAAATGGTGTATTTGTTACTATTTTAAAATCTTTACTTAGCGGCGAATGTCAAATTCTCAACTATTAAGAAATATTCCTTAATAAAAAAGCAATCAAACGAAAACTAATATTCTTTACTAATCAATATAAATTTTAAACTAATTTGTAAAGTTAAAATTATTATTAACGAAGGAATATAATTTTATACAATATACTGAATACATTCAGTTTAGTCAAATTAGAAAATATATTTAATTACGCTAATATATGAGAATTAGGTATAGACATACTTATACCATTAATGCATAAAATTTACTATGAAGTTCAAAAAGTCGTCGACTCCCTCTAGCGGTGCGTGAAAAGATTATTCTTACGATTCATTATATTAATAATAATATTTTATTTATTACGTATTAATAAAGAACGTCTTAATTAAGACAAAATTATATAATCGTTTATCGAACGAGGCGGTGGTAGAGTGGTGGGGCACACCTCGGCCGATCTTGAAAGTTAAGTAGCTTTTGCTGCGTGCAGTACGTGGATGGGTGACCCATTCTCGTGCAGCTTTCGGGGATCGGTTAGGCATTTTTCCACACTTCACAACGTGAGCGGGAGGTGTTAAATTTTCAGATTCGATGTTTGGGCCTACGCAATGTGACCTAAACACCCAAGAAGAATGTTATAAAATACACCGACCGTCTCGGGGAAGGTTTTCCATAATTATAGGTTTTCCCTTCCTCACTGACATAATCCCGGACGAATGCGAAACTGTGGAGTTATTCAAGGAGGGGTATAAGCACCCACACAGAGGTGGTGGATGAACACCATAAAAATGGGTATATGGTTGGAAGTGCCAAAAAGGGGCAGAAACAGGAATATAAAAACAAATACATATAATTTTTTATCACCAAAAATTCAAGTCACTGAATTCTTAATAGTTAAGACATGTGCCTTTTGCCGTATTCTAATTGAACTATTCTTTGACCCAAAGAATCTCTTTTCTCAGTGTACAATATAATATTTGATCTTATTGACGTCGAACTTTATCTGCTTAGATTCACTCGCCTATTGTTTAATTGGAGTTTCGAAATCTTTTGAGAGCAATCTAGTCGGTACGGAATGTTTGCATTAGAACTAGATAATAAACGATTCAGTAGGTGGCGGTGTAGAATCATTGACTATAAAAAAAACACAATTGGCGTATAGATAAAATTAATTCAACGAAAAATAAGACCATTAATTCAAAGTACATTTCAATTCGTTTAATTATTATTTATTCAAATAAATTACCCGATTTATTTCGAATTTCACAATGTAATTCCGAATATACAACTAAAATAATAAATTAATTTTAAAGATCGTGTAATTATTCGATATATATTTATATATAATCAGTTTCTCTCATATACACACGATGCAGGTAGTTGCAGGGAAAAAATTGTTCTAAAACGTGTATGTACAATAATCCTGCAGGTTTAGAAAAACTGAGGCAAATTGCCTCTCACCTCTCGTAAAAACAAATGTAGGAGGAGAATATTTGATAAAATCCGGATTGTCAGGACACCCTGAGAGCATAGCTCTCTCGGTCGTTGAACATGACCGCGAAATAAAAAGTGGCCCTCAATTGGCCGGCGTGGTTCTTTTTCTGGGTCAAGATTCAAGTTCTTTGGTAGCGTAGCGCGTATGTGTATGAGTTTAAGTGTATATACGTACACACACGTACACACACACACACACACAAAACGTATATATACTTTCCGAACCTATAAGCAGTATGTACTTTTGACTTAGGATAAGATGATTGGTGATTAATATTGTACACTGACGTTTTTGTCGTTATAACCTCGAGTTTATTGATAAAATTTCAAATTGTAATAATAATTTTAAGAATTATTGCAGTTTTTAGAATTAATTCAATTTTACAAAAATGAATGATTCCATGTAATTTATCTGTACCAAATTTAATACTCATAGCTAAAGTTGCCAATACTTGTGTAATCGTTACGACAATTACCATCACATTGAGAACGTTTATTTATAACTTTTAGGTTATAAGCGTATTCATAATTTAAATTAATTGCATAATAATTTTAACAGTTGTCGTTAATATAAATATAATTTTACAGAAAAATATGTGGCGACACATTCTATAACTATATGATACTCAATTTTTAATAATTTCATAAAATAGTGATTAGAACTCTCAATTTTTTGGTTTATTATCTATGTTTCACATCGAATTACCTAAAATGCAGTTTACTGTACATTAATTCAATACACTCTAAATTTCGGCTAAGAATTGGTGTAAACAACCGAAAAATAATATAAAAACTTTATAAAAATAAATATATCGTTATATTGTATAACGTGGCCCTTATATACTTATAAGAAAAAAAACTTTCGGAACGACAAAAGTGAGAAATGTCCGGCGAAAAATTGTTACTAAGAAGAGAAAGTTGGTATATAGAAACTATGTGATTTTGAAAATGAAACAAGATGAGTCTTAAATTAGAAAGAGATAATTGGATAATTCACTTTAAACGACACATGCGCTATAGCGTGTTTATGTTAAATATATGCGCATGTAAATGTAATGGAAATTTCTATATTGTTCAGATGAGATGGGATATCTTGTATATTCCTATATGTATACCGAGTATATTTAAATTTTAATTCACAATAGTAAATTGTTTATTTAAATTGTTCGTAAATATTTCGTATATTTATTAAAAAAAAATACACACAATGATATTACGTATACTCGGGAAGCTTAACATTATTTAATAAATCGTTTATCATATTTTATGTAAACGATGAAATATTTCGCGTGTATTGAAACAACGAATCTTACCTATAACATTATCATTATCGTATCGATTAAACAATAATAACAGAAGATTTATCTACAATCGAGAAGAGCATTGTAACCTGTCGCTTTTCATGCAAATGCGTGAAAATTGCAAAGAGTCGAGAATAATACAGCCGATGAAAAATCAGAATGGAACCGTTAGAGAAAGCAAGAAGGCTTTGCCCTTACAGATGTGCACGTGTGTGAGATTTCACCAAAGAAAATGTGTGTATGTGTCAGTACACAAGATTGACGCGAAATTTGATTTTTTTTTTCTTGCGTGATATTTAGATTTTTTAATAGAAAGTAATCTATCGATTGATCGATTGTACGTTCACGCATTGTTTGTAATACGACAATTCTTTTAGCGAGATTTATATAGTTTGGATGTGTAATTAAAATGAACTACTCTGGATAAGATCTCTCATCTGCGTATGTCGCTAACATATATTTTCCATGTATTATATGCTAAATTACTTTTAACTCTGCATTTATAATTAAAAAGTTAATAAATCTACAGTAAGTTATATCTAAATTTTCATAAATTTAGACAAGAGGTTATAATCTCACGTTTCCCTATCGCCGTAAGAAAAGAATAATCCATAAAAGCCATCAGTATGACTGAGGTAGCTCATTCGTCTCTCGAAACTGAGTCCGCGTCATCGTTAAATCTTGGGTTCTAATCATAACTGCAACAAACTGTAGAATATAAAAGCTTCGTGCTCATAATAAATGTTGAGTTTTCACTGAGTGCATTGTGTCGCGTCTATGCTAAATCAGCAAGACTTGGCTTTGACGCGAAGTGTTCAGATTTATGTTTAAAAATGTATATATATGAATGAAACGCAAATGAAATACTGCAAAAATGATAAGTTAATAATTCTCATATATTTTTTTATAATTTTATGTCTTTATGTAACTTATCTTTATTCGAAATTTTTACTTTCTCGATATTTATAAAATACTATTATACAGAAATTTGAGGAAATCATTTAACAAGACAACATTGTTACTAATCACGTACGTTATATTATGTGTAATAATATTGTGTGAATTCTTTCTGTCTTTTTTAAAACATGAAGCGAAGTTACATATATTTTACTTTTTATATAATAAGATCGTTATCTTGAAACATTAATAAATATATATATAGAGTTAAAGATGAATATATTAATATTTGAAAAAATGAAGATTTTTTTTATAGATTGTTGCTGTCTGTGGAAATTGCTCATATTTTCTGGAGCACATAATAAATTATCTAACTAAAATGTTAGTTTTTGATACTTTATTTAAAAAGAAATTATTTAAGCAAATGCATAAGTACTTAATAAATTCTTTTTTACAATAAGTTAGAAATACATAATTAAAAAATTTGTATACAAAACTTTTTTAGCTAATTAACGAATATAATCTATCGACATTGTTTACGTTTATACATCTAACGTTTCAGCATCGAATCCTTCTATAGATTTTCATCAACTTTATCATCAGCAGAGTAAAATAGAAATAGGAAAATAAAAATAATATTTAATTCTAATTATCCTTAGCAAATAATTACATTATTTTGAGAGATTTACTGATAGAAAAAATTCAAAGCAACTTATAATTACTCTCTTTGTTTAAAATAAAAAAAGAAAATTATGATTATCCAGGGTATGTTAAAAAAAATTGAATGCAACATTCAATTTCGAATTCGTTCGTGAAGAGTGCATGCGAAAAGTTGTACCGCACATTTTCATTTTCGAAGAATTGAATACTTCATAGTGTTTTATTGACTCTACAGGAGTTTATCGTTTGAATTTTGTTGCATTGGATGAATGAAATGAGGTCGGCGTGGGTGTGCCCTACTTTTTGGATGAATCTAATAGATTGTTTTCGTTTACGATACATATATATATAGGCTTGATTACTTAATATACTTTCTTTTATTACTTTGATATTCGTATTTTATTTATAGACTATTTCGCGTCATTCACAATTCATGAAACACTTCGGATGCCCAATAATAGTTCAGTTGATCAGTTAATCACTTACCGAATTTCAATATTTCAACAACGTACACACCAATAAAAATCAATATCAATATTATATCAAAAATTGTCAATAGCAGAAACTGCGTAACGAGCATTTACTAATGTAGATCGAGCCTCTAAAAAATAGTAATTTATTCTATCTTCGGGATCTTAAAATGCACATAGTTCACTCGCGCAAGAACCAAGGAAAGTTAAAACGTTTCATACACTTGCAAGAACTTTCCTCACGGCGGCACAATGAATAAAAAAAAAGGAGCTGATGGTTCGTAAGATAAGAAGGTATATTCTCGGTGTGTATCGCGTCAACGTGAACCAGGACTTCCGGCAGGATGTTACGAGGCTGCGGAACGGGAAGAAGAAGAAGAACACTCTGGGTGCTCTGTGCCACTGTTTATTTCGACACGCTTTCGACGCGAGAAAATCTCGTTGCGGAAAATGTTTAGCGGGTCATTTTGGAATTGATTTAGATGCTCAATTTAACGATGATGAATCGATCGTTTATAAATTGCATTTGCTATGGGTTTCATCATTGGGCAGGGGCGTGCCTTACAAAACGATACTCGTTGCAGTCTAATTGTTTTTGCCGAAACAACACATTAGAAACATATATTTAATTATTCCACACTCGCATTCATGAAAATCTGAAAATTTGTAATAATGGGTATCCATGTATCATTTATAAAGTAATCGAAATGTAACTAATTTAACGACTCCCCGATCGAAATTTAAATTTACGCCACAACGGCATATTGACTATTACGTAACAATTTTGAGAAAATTATTAACACCGAGCATCCAAGATATCTTCTCTAGCGTGATCAATAAATGGTTCTCTAAAAATCTCATCAACGTAATACTAAAGTTTCGAATTTGAAGCATCCAAAACTAGAAAGCTCTTCCTCATTGCTTTGACCTTTCACTTAAATCTTGTATCTTTCTCTTAACTGACCTAGAATGAAACCGATTCACTTTCAATCCATGTCGACGCTTCGCTTTGTTCCCTACATATAACCGGTATGTAGAAAGGACTTTTTTTTTCATTGCACTGCTCCGGGTCCAACACTTCTGGTACGTTTACATAACGATTTCGCGCATATTATCATTATATAAAACTGTGAGATGGTACTCCAATTTTCAATTCAACCGCAGTGATTTTGTTTGATTTACGTTGAGATTTCAATATTGAATATTCATCTTGTTTTAGATACCAGTCAACTGTGGATCTTCCTACATATACCGCACTTCTTTTATTATATGGTAGATTTATTGTGCGCCGGTTATTTTTTTATCCGATTAAAAAGTTGTTTAACCAGTTTTCGAGTACTTTTACTTTCTGCACTTTACACCATTTTACGATTATCTGCAAAGTGACATTTACGTAATTTTTAGCGAACGAATTCAGTTTTGTTGCACATACATGTGACTAACGAATGTATTAGTTTAATGGTAAAATTTTAGTATTTTGAAATGTTTTCTTGTGCCATGGGAAATTCTAGAGGGGTTTTGAAAACAATGTTACACACTGTACCAAAGGAACTAAGTATCATTTTATATAAAACATTATTAAGCAACGACGCCGAATTAGTTCATTAATAATTTTGATATTTGATGTTCATATACCGATTACCCAATGTTTTCATCATCAATCACCGCTTGATCAACTTGTAGCCTACAAAATCATCTTAAACATTTAACGGATGATTCGTAATTATCTAAACGCAGGAACGATCCCTAATGTATTCGCAAAACAACAAAACCGGGCGCAGCATCACAAAGGAATTGTTAAACCAAAGCCCGTCCTTCCGTTTTCCGGACGAGCGAGTCGAGTTCAACGTACCTTCCCTACCGATTTTTCCAAAGACAATGGGGAAAGTTCTCTACGGAAGAGGAAAAAAGGGAGCGATCGGCTTTCACTAAAAGAGAGACGGTGAATCTCACCTTAATTGGCGAGACGCGCCATAGGTTATGAAACGATGCGGAATTTGGCCATCGGAAGGTCAAGGGCGATATTATATGTATATATACTTTCACTCGAATATTATAGTTGGTCATTGGATTAAACTTCAGAAATGGTCAATTGTATCGTTAACACTATGCACAGTATCGTTTCTATATAACTTTGCAATCGTTCGTTAATTATTCATCTTTTAATTTATTTTTTAAGTAAAAAAAAGTACAATTACAATTTTTACCAACATAACTTTCATACGGTTATAAAAATGAAGATACAAATCTATATGCGTTTGAATAAACCATCAGACTAATAAAATTTAAATTATCGTAGTTTAAATCTAATATACGAACAAATTTCTCTTTTTGTTGATCTGTAAAAAAAAAAAGGAAAAAGGAAAATAAAAGAAAAGGAAAAGAAGTTATATCAAGTTGTTTGCACAGTCAAAGGAAAAATTCTTCGAAACGATATTGCGAATTCCACTGCACCGCGACGAATATATGCATAGGTTAAAAAATTTGTTCGCATGTATATTCTACATATGAAAGAGAGAGAGAGCAAGGAAATTGTGGAATTATATATATATATAATGTGTGGTGAGAAGAAATGATATAACTGTGTTATATAAGTCTCTAGTCGCTGATAAGTAAACAAGTGAAGGATTGAATGGATATATCATGTACTTAGACATAATTAAAGGACACGTTTTTCAATGATTACTGGTTATTAGTTACTTTTAAAATTGCCTCTTAAACATTTTACGTACTTTATTTAACTGCATATTTATATATACCTATATGTTAGAAAGTTACATTGCAACGTTAATATATTTTTGCATAGTTATGAAATACTAAATCGCTCGCAAAAGATTTATACTTACGCGCGTATGTATATATAGATGTTAAAGAAAGATAATATTAATTTTTCACATGGGTTTACCAGCGTAAAGTGTCAAACTTCCTATTCGTAATTAATTTTATTACCTTTTTGTGATATAACCTGATTCCATATCTCTGACTATGTATTCGTAACTATTTATATATATGTGTGTGTGTGTGTGTGTGTGATATCGGTTTATTTATAAAATTTAAAAGTGTAAATTTAAATATAAATTTTTTCGTAATAATAATCCGCGGGTAATCTAAATGACGAGTTAACAAGTAAAAGTATAAGAAAATTATTCCTTTCTTTAGTAAACTATTTCACCAGACTTTCAGTTCATACAAAAACATAGTTACATCGAAGGAAAGTGAGCTTAAAAGTTAAACCGAAGAAAGTTAAGCCATTCGCTTGCAAATGAAGAGGCCAAACACTCGACTTGTCAAGTGTCTTGTTAGAAAAGCCATAAAAAAAAATTAAAGAAAAGCGCGCGACTCTACATAAACAGAACCGTTCGGACAATCGTATAATTAACATGATAATATCGTATCTGTATAATGCATTCGAGATATTCTTACTTTTGTGTGGGAAATGAACTTTCAGAAACGAAAAACCAAAAAGTGTTACGATGATAAATCGAAAGTGAAATATTTTTAATTTAACAATATAAAGTTCAATATACAATTTATTATATGGCGCGAATGCATATTATATATCTGTACTTAAACTTATATTGTACACGGGAGAAAGGTTTTAGTAAATTTTACTTAACTTTTATTAACGAGGTAACAGAAAATCCGGAAAATTATACTGAACTTATGGTCAATTTTTACTAAAAGCATAGAAATTATTACTAAAAGTTCAATAATTTTTGCGGTTTTGACAGTTTTACCATGTGAGTGAAAGTTTAGCAAAATTCACTGGAATTTGTCTCTCCGTGTATAAATATTATATATAATAAATCCATATAATAAAAAAAACATGTACAACGATAGATAAAATTGGTTGAGTTTAGACTGATCTAACGTAATGTTAAAACCCGTGTGTTTCTCAAGTAAGAATCGAGAGCCACTGACTCGGCAAGGTTGCACAAAAGGTGAATGCATCGACGCTTCCTACATTTGCGCAATTGATCTCTCCAGTCTCGTATTATTCACGTGCACGACCGTGTGATTGTGCGTGCTTGCCTCGGTTACAAATATAATTGTTTCTCATGGTTTAGAGCTCATTCACCAACCCCAGGAATCATCGTTGTCAATGGAGTATGAGGTATTTATGCGATAACCGATATATTGCCGTTCAAGATCGATCGTTATTCATTAGATATACATTTTCATTAGGTTCATTTTTTTTAAGAGATTTATGATTATACAAGCTGGGATGCGTTTAAAATTTAACTATTTGAATTTTGGTAAGGTACACAATAGTAACAGTAAGTAGATTGTAAAGGTAATCGTTTTATTTACATTTATTGTTATCAAAAACTAATTGTATTATTTAATGCGAGGAATAAGATTTGAAATTGCAATTGAAGATCTAAAAATATATTCATCGTAACACTATTGATTGTATACGTAAAAGTGAAAATATATGTATATTGATGAAAATAAGTAAATTTAAAGTTCTTATTAATTTCCAATAATGGTAAAGACATTCTCCGAAATGTTGAAATAAAGTGAAAGTAATTTTTTTTTACCAAAACTTTTATTTTCGAAAAAGTAAAAAGAAGTCAATTCAACACGGAGAAATCGTGAGATTCAACATAATTATCATCCGATTACCGAAATTATGATCGAATACCATACGCGTACATTACAACAGCGATCCAAAAACTCGGACATCTCTACAATTGTTTTACCTTTTGCACAAAGAGTTTTGCTTTCGAAAAGCTAATCCGAAAAAAGGATGAAATTGCAAATGGAGAAAGACACGCTATCAAAATCTGAAACGAAAGTAAATGCATAAAAGGTATGTATGTATATAAAATTTGAAGGAGGCGATATTTACCACGGTGTAGAACACGTAGTAGGCGAGCTCGTAAAATGTATATAGATATATATATATATATATATATATGTATATACTGATAGGTACGTTAAGAATGTCCGGAGAGGAGAAGTAGCAGGAGAATGCATCGATTCTCAAAATCCAACGATACGATCACCGAAGACAGATGTGATTTAATGTAGCGCATAAATCAGGTTGAGAACTCGCGGACTCGCGGCTCCCGAGGTCGGTGGCTTTCTCTTCTCCCTCGGCGTCTTCGCCACGTATATGCACACTTGTGGGTCAAGCGTGAATAATACCGCGCGAGTGCAATGTGTGTGAGTCAACCGTTGCCAATGCTACGCGATATTGACAATGCCTCGTTTAGAGGTTCGGCTCCTCGCTCGATCGTAACACCTATGTCTATATATATATATATATATATATATATATCTATATATCTATATACACCTATGCATCTGTATGTATATATGTACAATTGCGTTGGCGAACGCCTCGCCGTCGATTATCTGGGCCAATAAACCTTGCTTTTCGATCATGCTGGCGATTGTCACTTTTTAATTGATACGCTCTTAGGATACGTCTGTCATATGCATCGTCTCATCTATGCGTACGTTAGGTGCATAATCTCTTAAGTTTCGATTCAACATCATTTTCGGAATGTTTCTACTGATACTTTGACTGCTATTTCGTGTCTTTGGTTTATTGCGATATCAAATCGCAACGTTTTATTACGAGTTATTAGTGCAAATATATGACTTGTAAACAATCAAATAAATTATACATTTATATTCGTATGTACATTTTTTTCGTGCAATTGTTAGGTTCGATTAGAGTTCCTACGAAAATGACCCGAACAACGGTATTAAAGTTTCGAAAACATTCATTTGCATTGAAGTAAATGACAAAACGTTAATGTAGAAACAATTTTCTCATTTGAAAGTGTTAAGCATCAATGTAAACTAATTGTTCGAAAAAAACGTTATAACAAATATTTTCAAAGCGTTACAATATACCAAAAAAATTAACAAATATTTTTCTGATGAAATTGATCAGATAAATTATGACAACGTATAAAGTCCTGGTCACCGATACGACGTATTTAATATCAATGCGCTACGATCAAAATATCGTCGGGGTCTCTATATATCTGACAAAAAGGATACTTTCATTGTTGAGCATAAATCTCGAATACCAGTTTAATTCAACTTGCGTATACTCGTGATATTGGCAATGTTTTGTCTCAGGTTGAACGGTTGACTTTCTACAGTCTATAGAGTTTGCGCGTCGGCGTTACTTTTTTCCTTATATACTACTAGAGTATATTTATTTTCACAATGTGTCGAGCTAAGATTGAGTGGGCACTTTATGGTGGTGAACTTTAGATGGTTGGGTTACGTTTGCTCGAACGCAGCTGAACACCGTTGTTAACTCCATTACACTTTTCAAAATCTGATGGTATTCATGTATTTTGAAAAATCGTTAAAAAAAAGTCGAATTTTTAAGTGGTATACGGTTAATTTAAGAAATTTTTTATACACTGAGAGAAATAAATATTTGAGAAAAGTGACGTTTTTTAAGGGGATGATGAATTCACACTGAAAAAAATATGGCACAAAAGTTATATTTTTATCGGTAAGTAAAATTTGTCCCGCTGTAGTACGAATTTTATTTTACAACAGCGCCTATGAAACGCCATATGTTAGGTAGAGTATTTACACATTTTCCGAATCAAATTTTATACTAAATGCAAGAGCATATTTTCATCTTTAATTGTTCGAATTATGGAAATATTTCTACAAAGACATATAATTTCGAGGTCTTTATACCCGTTTTTAAAGGTAAAACTATTCACTACAAAGGTAATTACAACTTTGAGATTTTTTGTAAAAGCTCGATGTACAATATATAAACAAGGTTGAATACCTAACCTCACGGAGTCGTACCGACAAATAATGCGTGATTTTATAAATTTTTATTTTTTTCAATGTATTGTATAATGTACTGTACAAATAAAATATATAATTTTATTATACAATTTTATTATGTAAACAAATTGTATATATTTCTAGCAGGTAAAGTAAATACAATCTAATAAAAGACGATATTTTTTACAATAGAAGGCAAAATATATTCCAACATTTGGTACGAATGATATTCTGAAAGAGGGATAGCTTATGCCTATATGAAAGGTAGCACTATTGTACTTTACTGAGTTATGTGCCAAATTTTTTCAGTGCTGAGAATGGTCATTTTTTAGTTTTTTTTATAAACAAAAGAATACATTTTTTAAAAGGTCCTGAACGTCAGGCAACAAGGCAGGATTTAAATAATATACCCAAATTCTTCCAGATTTTTAAATCCATAATTTGTTTACGCTGTCTGGGTTGAAAATTTATAACTTTTTTGAATTATCGACAAAAAATTATTTATTTAATAATTATTTAAACAATGATTCTTTTTATAATCAAAACGTCAATCCATTTTTTAATTCAATATTTTAGATATAATTTTGCAAGGTGCAGATTTCTGTAATTTGGGTCCGACATCCCATTAACTATTTAAATCTACAATTAATTAAATATGAGCAATTGAATATATCTTTACAGTTAAGTATTACTTGAATCAGTTGTTAACATCTAAATATCATTAATTCTATTAACCTATAAACTTAACTATTAACCTAAAATCTGAATAGTTAAAAACTAAGTCAATTTCTAAAAACGAATGAACGATTCCTTTCTTACACATATTATTTCCTCCTAGCGTAGATTTTCGCGTAGACGTCGCGTGGTGAGAATGTTAATTTGAACCTTAAAAATAAAACGAGGAAAGCAAACGATATCAATGTAAGAAATAAAACCACACACACACAATTATCCATAAGTAGCAAATGCGTATGTAACCCGATGCGCGCGTAAGAGCTCAAGATTTCCGGCATGCTTTTCACTTTCCATCTAGAAGAGAAAGACAAAGAAAGGGAAAAACCGCTTGGGTGATCATTAACCAGTTATCGTATTGGCCGGAAACTTCTGGGTGGCTGATTATCACCGATCGTAACTCGATCGTCTGGCAAAGTGGCTACCCTACCTTTATTCTCACTCTCACTCCCCTCCCCACCCCTCCCCTTAGGGTAAATGGTAAATGGTCGTCGATCCGGTCTTTGCTCTAATCTCGTTACATTCGCTATATAGCCTTCTCTGCGGTTTCTTGCATTGTTTCAGGTGCACCTCCGGATGCGTTTTTTTCACGCTCCGCCGGGTTTTTAGTTTACGTAACCCGGCAGGTTACACGACCGTTTTCAATAACTAGGAAGTCGTTGGATCTTCGCCTCTGTCGCGTGAACGATCTTTAATTACCCTCTTACTCTTTGTTTGTTTATCCTTCATTTTTCCGTAAGTTCCCGTTTTACAATCTATTATTCGTCCGGTTGATCGGCTGCTCTCTCAAATATTTTGACCGATCGTTCGCGTATCCGTAGCTCTGAGCTGCGCCAGCTGTTATGCAACGCATAATCTACGGACCTAATACGGATTGTTAAGAGCTCTCGCTCAACGACATTTTTGTTAAAACGATTCTTACGTCCTTCTAGAATTACGACCAATTACGCTAAAATGCAAACTGATTGATATTTACTTATTTTACATCTGTACCCAATGGCACTGTGCCTATGGTATACATCTATAGATAATTCGACGTGACGAAGGACCGATACAACCGCAATAGTTTTCTGGCACTCTCGCCTAACGTTCATTGAATATCACGAGAAAATCGAAATGAAAATAAGAAGAAATAAGAATTCCAACGCAATTCTCTATATAATCCATACAAAGCGCAGCCTCGCTACCGTAACCCGGGTGGGGATGAAGAAAAAGGCAGTGGGGATGCCTTTGGTGCGACTGATCGAGGGGTGGCCAATGTGACGTCACCCGGACTCGCGTAGTAGAGGGGCCAAACGGGGATCGCGCATGCGCCGACGGTGGGGAGGGTGGTTGGCGCTCGCAGGGGACGCGGTTGTAACTATACACGTCGGGGTGAACGACCGACCTAGACTCGCTCGACTCGAGTCAGGGGTGTGCAATCTCGCGTTCTCGCGCAAGGGTAGGCTTTCTACCCTCTCCCTCTCTCTCTATCACTCTCTGTATACCCGCGTTACATCAATCGCCTATTCTATTTTAAATACCAAGGGATTTTTTCTACTTAGATCTCTCACTTTATTTTTTCGTTACTATAGGTACATACGCATCTGCATTATTTTACAATGCAATTCGGATTATATTCGAGTGTTCGCGATAAACGAAATATTCGTTTGTCTACAATGTTCGTACTAATATTTGGTTGTAACCTTTTTGTTTATTTCATCGGAGGATCGATAGGCGATGATGGGAATAAAATAGTTACGTAACGTAAATATAATAACTGATAAGACTCTATTAATAACAGAGGCGTTCACACATACGTATGTTCGTATTTATCTTTTTACGCGTTTAGAGAAGAAGAATGACCGAGTCTGACAGGTTTGTAGTTAACATATGAATAACTACGTAAGCTTTAAGGGAAGGTTATATTTTTAATTCTTGTAAAAGGTTTTACCAAGAAATATTACCGTCATATTTATGTTGCTACTTTTTAAGATAATAATTTTCTAGTTTTTTTTTTAAAGTAATTATTATATTGCTGTTAATACTAGTGGATTTATGTATATAGTGTTAATAATATGTTATTTTTTTTTATGCTTTAGAAATATCTACAATTTAGAGTGCCCCTTTAAATTACTTTTATCTTTGTTGGAATATTTAATTTATTACCACAAACAGAGAAATTTCTGATTTTCTAGAACATTATATAGAAAACGTTTAGATTTAGGAAGATTATAAATATTTATGTACTCGTAATTATTAAAGGTTTTACGTTGTATCTAATCCTACCAACCAATTTTTTATTAACAAAATGCTGAAATATATTGTGAATAACGCGAGAATCAAATAGTTGAACAACGATCCAACCGACAACTCCGAGAGAAAAATAAGAATAACCGGAAATGGAGAAAAAAAAGGTAGAAAAAGAAAAATGACAAACCGGAAAGCTCATTCACGAACCAAAAATACACAGAGCCGAGTGAAAAAAGAAGAAAGGAGGAGAAGAAGAAGGAGAATAAGAAGGAAAGGCTATATGTGTCTTATACACGTAAAATCGTGGTATATAAGCGTCTCTATACGCTCGCACACACCACGTGGCCGGTATTGATCCCTTTCAGAACGCGCGCGCCGCGAGAAACGACTATGGAGGGTTGCCGCGCAGAGGGTAGCAGCCTAGTGCCCCTGCCTTCGAGGTCGTTCACCTCGACATATCCAACGGGAAGGCCGGTAGAGGGGAGCGTGAGGGGTTGAAGGGAGGGGTGGCTAGATATTCCATCTCTCTTTCGCTTTTGCTGCTCAGCTCGAGGAGAATCTCGGGACTGTACTTGACCCCGAGGATGCACGGGGGTGGAGGTGATCCCGAGGGATCGGCCGTCCTGTACTTTCTTGGATATATATTTATATATATATTTTTTATATATAGATATAATATACATATACCTTTTTTTTCATATAGATACGCGCATTGCGACTTTATTTATGCATTCTTTTCGATTATATGCGGTTTATTTTATATAAATTTTTTATTTTATGGAATTCCGAGAGATCGAGATTTAAAGCTCAGTTTTATAGAGAAACACTTGTTAATTTTACATTTTAATTTTAGAAATCTATTATTTACTTTTGAATCATAATAAAATATAGGTCTATAAATGTATATCTAATAAGCGCGGATGCTCGTTAATTTTACAGAAAGTGATTATAACACCGTTCGCTTGACTTTTAGAAACCTTTGCAACAAAAAGAAAATATAATTAACTTTTTATATAATTAATTAAATTTTTGTTAGAATATTAGATCACTAAGATAGAAGTTATTTATATCGAGTAAGAACATTTATATATACTTAATTATATAAGATACTTATCGAACCGATCGCATATTTTATGCTTTTTATTTATTTATTTAATATTACGGATGTATATATATACGTGTATTTTAAAAAACATTATTTAAAATATTTATTTATTTAGGATAAGAAACAGATTTACGCAACGGCGAAATTTTATTCAAGTTAATACAGTATAATTGTACGGGAGTTTTACTCACGATAATTGAACATGGTAAATGATCAAATCAGTGTACATACTAGTCTCATCTACGTCCTTGTGACAGCTTACCTAAAATCAGATATTAAAAAATAATTAATATAATATTCATATATTATTTAAAACATTTTTGTATAGCATGAAATATTCTAGTTATACATAATTCCCTTATACATCAAGAGATGTTTTAAATATAATTTTATAACATTTTCTTGCATATTCTCGCACACCATAATAAAAATACGCATTTCCTAAGTATAAATCGACAAGACCTAGAAAACCTGTTTTCAAGATTAACAAAAAAAAATGTTAAACACACCCACCGATAATGCGTAAACAAATTACAATCTTGAGACATAAATCCATTGAATATTCATTATAGTAACTTTACGAACTTTCATTACCGCCGTACAGCTATTTTTTTGCAAAAAATATACCCTTGACTTCCGTCGATTTTTCCCTTTTCACGTATTTTTTCTAGATAAATTTGCAAGTCGATTTGATCGTAGGTCCAGATTTAGGGATGATGTGCTGATACTACTTTACCGATGCTTCATTCATGTTTTATTTATTTGAACGTAAGACGCATCGAAATTGCCAGAGTTCGAAAAAATAAATTTTTCTTAACCATTTGTTTAGTTACTTTTCTCGACTTTAAGAACAAAACTTCTCTGAAGGATTTTAAAAAAGAATATAATAGAATAATAAAAATTTAGTTTATTATATATAAATCTAGTTTTTAGGTCCTTGCGAAAGATAATGATATTCAATAATATTTTAAGAATTATTTTATTTTTTACTGAGTAACATATCGTAAAGTAGATGTCGAGTGAATATTAGTTGAATATATTGTTTTTTTTAATTACATTAAAATTAGGCTGAAACAAATAATCAGATAATTCTAAAAAAATCAATTGCTACAAGAAACCATTATAAAATTTATTATAATTCAAGTAAAGTAGTATACATAGCCAAGTATTAAAACAGCACTCTCATCTTAACTGCGACTAAGTAAAGAACGAATATCAATTTAAGCAATAAAGAAACAGCTTAAAGAATTACATAGAAAAAAGGTAAAAGTTTGTATATATAAAAAATAGTAAAATATATCTCCTTGGAAAATCGAATTTTCCATCGTGAAAACGAGAAGTTTTCGCTTTCTCGTCGATGCGTTCGTCAAAGGAGCTGGGGGTCGAACCCTCGATGCCCACCCTATATATCGAATCGTAAAGAGAGAGAAAGAGAGAGGGCGAGGCTCGGGGAAAATGCCACGGCGAAGGAAGCTATACGTGATGCTTTGTACGAGAAAAGTGCGAAGGGTGACTCGATTCTGCCCTCGGTGAATTTTTCCGATGCGCTTAGGTTTTTCGCATTTCTTTTTTAGTGTTCCATTAGATTCTTCATTTACTATATATTTCGAGTGAGATTTGACGGTCTAACAGATAAATTTATAAAGTTGCAATTGATGTATATAAAAATTTAATTAACAAATTATTCAACAAATGTATAAGTAGTTTTTATTAAAAAATTCAATAATTACTTTTATTAGAATCTGAAGGTATGGATTGAAGAACAAAAAAAAATCATTTTGTATTCAGTACATAATGTGCAGATTTTGCAGTGCAGTTACTTTTTTTATGCGTATTAAGATATCTAAGTGAACGTTGTACTAAGGTGAAAAGTCGAGTATTAAATTATCAATATTTTTAAACTCCTGTCAAATAATGAACAATTTATAGTCCTTACATTAAATGCGCAAACCTTATGTTTTTCTCTCGATTTAATTGATTATGTGCATACTTGTTGTACAATTATTTTTCTAAAATTATTGAAATCAAAAAATCGTAAAACACTTATGATAACAATTAAAATTAACTAACATGTTAAATTTCGATTTGTTTTATAAGATTTATGTTCTGTCACTGTTGAGCACATTCGAAAGTTTTACAAAAGAATACAAAAATGTATGTGCTTCAGAAATATCGATTAAAATCTTAAGTACATTGAAAAAATTAAAATTATACATCTTAAAATTCTTTTTTATATTTCTACAAAAGGAATAATAAAATATACTATCATCAAACGATATAATCCAAAAAATTGTCCTGAAGTACACAAAATTTCTTTATAACATTGACGCAATCAATTAGATCAGAAATGGCATCCATCACGTAAAATCTATATACATAATATGTATATATGAAAGATGGAAAAGGTACATACAAACACGATCCACATATAGGACTTAGTAAATTTGTATAAAGAACGAGTGTTGGAGATATTAACTTTGGGATCTCTCCTAAAGGGCACCTGTGATAGATATATAACCACGTGGCAAGCACGTGGCGAAAAACCCCCGGAGGAGAATGAGGAGCGTCTGAGGGAAGGGAGATGGATATCGACCAAGGGCAAGGACGCGCGCGCGCACTTTTTATCCAAGGTGCGGATTGAAGAATTGTTTCGGTATATATTATGAAGAAAGAGTTTTATCTTTTTTATCGTATAATATTACAATAACAGCAATTTTCGTCTCAACAATATCGATATTAAAGATTAATTTTTTGTTTATTTAGGTTTAAATTATAATGTTTTCATATATAATTATTGACGTGTATAGACAATAAATATGTTTTCCTGCAAAATCTTGAGCAATTAAAATTAAAAGTTAAATGATACGAGTGAATTTGTTTTTGTCCGTATAATTAATTGAATTATTTGAAATGCAAGTGAGGTATATATCAACACAATTTATAGCACTTCGTTGTTATGTTTATTATTTACACAATTCACTAAAACACACATATATTTAAGAAATAAATAAAAAAATTAAAGTTTGGTGACTTATTGAAACGATATTATAAATTATTTTATTTATTTCAAAAGTACTGTCGATTTAAATAATTTTAGCATATTATACATATTTAGTTTTTTACATTCAATTGCATAATCGATAAAAAAATTAATCTTAAAATTAAAACATATCGAATTGAGTTTCTTGAATTCAAATTTTTAAAAACAAAAGAAACCATATTTGAAAATTAAAGGGATAAATTTTTTTTAATTTTTGTGTACCGAGAGAAACGGATATTTATTCTAAACAATCGGTGAATTTATTATTAATCGCGTATAATAACTTTAATACATATATACTAATAAATACTTTAGTATTAAATATTAAATGTTACGAAATATCTTTTGTGGTAAATATTCCTTTCTCTCAGTGTATATATTATTATTTAGTAATATATTTATTTACACTGCTTTCCTTTAGTCAAAAGTATAATCCACTGATCAGAAGCAAGAATACATTATTAAAAGGTTATAAAATTATTTATTTCGTGATATTTTCCTTCAAATAGTAATCTCACCGCAATATAAAATATATATTAAATTGAAATCTTTAGCTTTAAAAAAATAATCCTACTGTACATAGTTTAAATTCATTATACAGCGAGATCAGTTGCATAATTATTAAAAAAAAAGTAATTTACAATTATTAACAATGTTTATACCTTAAAGTATTATGTCTTCACGAAAAGTCACTTAAAACAATCACTCACTAAACATGATGCACTCCGCACCAGTCACACGCGAAAAAAAAAAAAAAAAACAATCACCGAGGATAAAAAAATGTGGATAAGTCGGCGTCTCATGCAAGACTGAAGTCTGGGAGTCAACGAACGTCAAATTGGGTCTGAGGTAGGATTTTGGACAACCCTCGCGCATTCGTATCGAGCGGCAATGCCAAGGGCAAGGGCGTCCCGTAAACTCCCCTAGTACGCCTTGTCCTTCCTCTTCCGGCCAATCGCACGCACTCTCGCACGTATATGTATGTACATGTATACACGCAGACACACAGACACACGCACAAACACACTCATATACACACGCACAGCGGCGCTACCGTCTATATAGTTGAACAGGGGGGGAGAGGGTTACATATCGCGCAAGCGCGTTTTCCAAATTTTCGTCATGGGGTTGTGATCAGCTGGTGCATTATATTTATTTTTCATATTTAACACTATACTTAATTTTAGAAAAAATTCTAGATAGACTGGAATTCCCGGTACGAGCCCGGGCCGAGGCTGTTTGTTTTTTTATTGAAATTTTGGAAATGTTTTTTAAGGTTTTCTTTCGCTGCAAAAATTTTTGCAAAAAAGGTATAATAATAAAGAATATAACATTTTTATCTTTATTATTAAATTTTATCTAATTTTGTTTAGGGGATAGTATCTCTATAGTGGGAATGAGTGTAAACATTAAGTGTACCCGTGAGTAGCTCGGCAAAAAAAAAATTTACTTTTAAAATACAGTAAGTACTTAAAATGTAATGTAATAATATCGATTAAATCAAACAGTATTTAAATAACAAAGCACTATGTTCATTAAACTTTATAAATCTGCTAAATCATGATTGTTCGTGAGAAGCGATCGTAAATCGTTTAGTCGGAGTAAAAAGATTCGTACAATTTTATAATTCTTACGCACAGTGAAATAACCACGTGTCAGTCATAATAGTACAAAAAAAACAATCAATTTTGCGGTTTCCGTGACTTAGACCTGTCGACCATGCGATTCTTCAATTTATAATATCTTTTGTTCGAGACATATGCTCACTTCATCACCCTTAATCCAACAATGACATAAGGGTTGAAAAAGAGAGACCCTTTTCGTATTTCTTATGGTAATTCGATCTTGTACGTACCTTTGTTAGAATGATGGTTCGTAAATCACAAACGAATTTCTCTTACGCACTGTATAAAAATAATGAACTCGTGAACGTTTTAAACTACTAGAATTGAGTTAGACAAATTATTTATTTTTTGCCCTTAACCATTTGCAGTATCATAAATATTTGCACAATAAAATTACATAATATTATTTGGTTTAAATATCGTGTTGTACGTGTGTTAAACAATATTTTGCTATTCAAGGAATAAACAGATATTGTATTACAAAAAAAAAACAGTAATTTAAAAATTTTACAGTCGTAAGAAAAATGTTATTATACACAGCATTAGAGGTGGGTGATCGATAAACAGGAAAGTTTAATTATAACAAGTATATCAACGATAAAAGAAAAAGTCCTGTTAAACTATAACCATCCGTTTTGTCACACGACGAAAAAGGAAGCCCGGGGAAGAGGCGCACATAATGGAAGGAAAAAGCCGGTATCACACACACGCTCATAAGAGAAAGCTGGAAAGGTTAACGCACTCACGGCCCCGACAACGATGATGTTTCTCTGCGCGATCTTTACGTAAAATGCCAACCTATACACCTATAATCGAAAATCTAGCTGAAAGAAATATGAGAAGGTTAAATTATATTACCTAAAAAATATTTCGTGATATATCCAGTTGAGAAAAATACATTTTAATTTACAGGTGATATCGTTTTTACGCCAGAGAAAAAAAAATGATATTCTATGACTTCTACGATCGATCGGAGCTTTTTCTTATCTTGTGATTTTGTTGCAATAAATTTTATTGTGCTCGGTCATTGTTTAAGTGATCGTTAACTTTTTTTTTGTGGTTTTTAAGGGCTCATAATATCTGGAATCGTAAACAACGGGGTAATGATATTTAATGTTGTTTACTCGCGAGTTATGTAAACTTATTGCAATTAATTATTTTTAAAACATGAATTAATTTTTTTAAAAAACATATTTAAAACAATTTATAAAATTTAAATTGCTCGTATAATGAGAAATATTATTCATCTGCTTAATTTAATCGTAATGAAATATTTTTATACGTTTTTTTTTTTCTTTCGAATGATTTCTAAATTTTACAGACAACGTTATGCATAACCATGAAATTGCAATTTTTTAAATATCTGCTCTCCTCTGACGTAATGTGTATTATTATAAATATTGCAAGTATGTTAAGATAATTGAATTAATTATTTATCTGCACTAATTTAAGCTCGATTATTTGATGATGCGTTTGGTTTAATTAATAACATAACCTTTGCTACCTATTTTATCACATAAATTGACTTGTTAAAGTCAAGTATAACTCTTAAACAAATAATTTAAAATATATTCTATTCACTAATTCTCAACGTGACCATTAATAATATTACCATTTTAAATCTGTCGAGTACCTATGCAGCAACCAAGAAAATTGACTCCTTCTCATAAATCTCATACATATACCTAACGTAAAAACAGACAATCGCTAAATTTTCCAATCGTCGAATAAAACAATTACCACGAGAAAAACCTCTACCGACATTAATTTATAACATTGTCAAAACAGAACGACGTTAAATCATAAATTAATGACACAGTTTCACTAACTACACGCATATACATTTATCTATATATATATATATATACCTATATATACACATACACAAATTACTGTTAGTGAGAATAATAATAAATTTTTTTCATATCTTTAAATATTTACTAACAAATTAACCGAAACGTTTGCAGCATTTTTCATAACTTTTAGTAAAATTGACCTTTTCCCGTTGTATACATACAAGTAGGAAACGATAGCTGTTGAAGTGAAAGTGGCTATGATACATTTAGCGTCGGTCGATAAATCGAGACAATAGAGATGAGACTTGATGCTGCAGATATATCACTTTTAAGAGAATAAACGTTTTGAATGTTTTATTTAATAGGATATTTTTGACAATATAGAGTGGCTTATCGATTAACAAGTTTCAGATTTTATAAATTTTACGTATTTTGAAATTTTTTATTTCACCGTGTATTTACCTTTTACTTTACAAAAATCAAAATAATAATAATAATATAAATACAAAGTTTAAATTATTAAATAAATGTTATAAATAATAATGATTAAAAAATGTGTATATTTTTCAAGTATTAATAAATAAATTAAAAGAAAAATTTATAATTTCAAAGTTATTATATAGATATGTGATTGATTTTTAATTAAAATTTAAAATCAATACTCAATTTCTCCGTCACATTTAAGAATATATGACTGGATTGAAACCTAAAACGATCGACAGTCGCTAATAATTTAAATTTTTCAGCCGAAGATACATTCGTTTAATTTTATCAATAGCGATGTACCTATAGGTATAGATTTTCGAATTTTTATGAAATCGTATACAAAGAAAAAAAGAGTCTTTTATATAGAGTACGCGCGATTAATTATAGTGATTTAATTTTTTTAATTAGTCATACATCCATATTTCTTAATAAAAATAAATGTGTATTAAGAATTAATCCGTAAGTATTATTCATGAAAACAAAAGTATAAAGAAATGACGGACTCATATCGACCGTCAATAAATATTGAATAATCCAAAATCCAAACCACGCTCATTAGCAGTCGTATACGTACCGAGTCATATATATTTTCTCAGTGTAATTTAGTTACCTATACGCGAAACAAGGAACGTGTGAAAAAAACATAAATCGGATCTTCCTTATCCATGGAAAAAAAAAATTTTTTATGGTGAATAAACATACATCCCTTAGGATGTTACAAATTATCGCAGCTCTCTTTCCAAGCCCCCTGACAATTAGTCGACAACGCGCGTGCATACTACACGCTCGGTTGATCAAAGGGCCCCCGCACCGACATTCTTATTTTATAGGGTTCGCAAATGTAGGTCAGAGCTTCTCTCTCTCTCTCTTTCTTTTTCTCTCTCTTTCTCTCTTGCGAATATATAGAAGCCATAACCTGTTAATGAGGGCTTCTTTGCGGATTTCCCATTTTTCTTTCCATTTTTTTCACACTATATATCGTTTGTTATTTAATTGAAGCACTTTAAAATAAGTTTCTTGTGAATATTTACCCGGGTTTCTTTTTTCCTTTACTTCGAGAGTCTGGAAAACGGTTGGTAAAAATAGTATGTTAATTCATATCGGTATATAGTGTGATGTATGTACGATGTTTTCAGGTCACTCGATCGAGGATCGACCAAATTTTCATTCGAATTGCCTGTTTTTCTTTTGTTCGGTCGAACTGTATGTATATAAGTATATTATAATATATAAAAATATATATACATATCTCGCTTTACAGATTTCATCATGTATATTGTTACGTATGAAAAGGAGAGAAGCGAGAAATAAAAAGGTGGACTGCGGGATTCGACCCCGGGACCTCAGCGTGCGAATCGCGCGCTCTGACCGTCGAGCTACCGTCCACCCGGACGCAGCATCGACGATACGAGCTACACACTTCTTAGCTGTCACTTGACTCCTTCTCATATGCCTAAGTCGCGCGGCGATGTACGTGACAATATGCATGTTTTAGTAACTTAGTTTCTCATTAGCGATCGGTAAGTTATTTTAAAATTAAAACTAATAGACAAAACAATTGCAACGTTTATATATTAGAGGATCGCAAAATAAGTAATTAAAGTGAATCGTTGAAAACGAGGAGTAATTTATCGAAAATTAGCACCTGTAAAGTCAAACTGCAAGCAATTCTTAACCGACCCCTTTTCAATCTACAATATGTTTACAAACGAATCTTTCTGCGTAACGTTGATTATAGAGAAAGAAAAGAAAAAAAAAAGAAGGATTTCATCCCGTAGAAATGATCCAAGAGAGCCGGAGATAAAACGTGCGCGAATGAGTCACTTTCGCCGGTGGTTTCCGCCGCGTGAAAACGCTACGTGACACGCATACGAGGTCACGCGTTATATACCGCATTAGAAAAACAATTGTCGCCTCATAAATGGGACGCGCGGGAAAATAAGTAATTCTGGTGGCGCGCGAGCGATGTTTAAAAGACCCATAGTCGCACGCTATTCAAATTTACCCGCCGTACAATAACTTTATTTATTCGATCGGACTGGATATATATGCGTATATACACATGTACCTCAATTAAACCACCAGAGTTTGTTTTTCTTTTATCGTATACACACAGACACACCGTATACGTTACTGCTCGATTCTAAGATATACATGGAAATTATTTATCTCAATTAACTTTGTTAAATGTAACTGTTATAATCTCCATCTCTGGTTAAAACATCGTTAAAATTAATGCGGTGACGGATCTTGTAGTACTCAAAAGAGAATAATCAACTATGTATACCGATATCAATTTTAATATTAATTTACCTCGAAACCCACAAAATACGGAAGCTAAGCATCTACCCTTACATAACAACTGAAAGCTGCATATCAAAGTATAAAAAAGAAAATTGTTGATCCATCACCTCCTCTCTCGGAGGTTATCTAACTATTGAACCACCTGTAAATCACTCTTTCTCAACGTACGTACCGCGGAAAAACTTGAGATCGTGGATCTCGAAAAATCGTGCATCACCGGAGAAAGCCATAAGGATTTTATTTATATCTATCTATGTATGTGTGTCTGTACAATGATCTCATATACACACGCTCTTAGATGTTATCAGCTCGATGGAATTCACTTCGCGCTTTTCCGAAAATCCTGACCCGAGCGGATTTTTGCAAGTGCAAGGTAGACTGTGAGGCGAAAGTCTCCTTACGTCACTTTGCACTTGTTTCCTTTTTTTTGTTCTCGATGGATTTTGTTTATTGCTCAAGTGGGATTTCGTAAATTATATACGTGCTTTCGAATATTCGGGGAATTGTTTTATATATTTTTATATTGTGCAGTTTGTGTAGCTTTGTGTTGTCTATGTTATTAAAAGATTCATAGTTATTTTAAGTGTAAAAAGAAACACTTCAACATTAAGGAGATGTTAAACTAAAACGTTAGAATCTTTATTTATTTTTTTATTCAACAATGGGTCGACTTTTTTCAAAAAATCTCTCTGTAACACTCTTCTAACTGCTTCGAATAGTACATGTGAATTTTTTCAAAATGTTTTATTACTAATTGATCAAGATTTTTGGACAACCGCGAAGATCAATTTTACACCTAATCATTACCAGTGAAAAGAGATAATTAATTAATAAATTATATAAAGTTAATTGTTTTGAAAAAATCGCTCTGTAACGGTATTATATTTGCTTTTAACATTATCTGTGAATTTTTTTCAGATTTTTAATCTCATTAGTTTTTAAAATTTTTGGGTTTTTAGAGGTAGGTCCCTATGTAATTTGGATATCACACCTCCTTAAGGAGAATGCATAAATTCGTTTTTACTAAATATAATTATAGTAATTATAATAACCGAGCTAAATAATTTAAAAAAATGTAATAACAACAAATAAGATACATCATATGAATATGCAGTTTCAAAATAATCCATCATCAATCAAAGCGAACGAGAAAATCCACCTTTAAACAATTAACTAGTAATAATAAAACGTGAAACACGTACATATATATTCGCGTTCAATTTATAGGCGTTTCATACGTATATACACGCATATACCGTTACATTTAGCTATTTCCATTAACCCATTTAGCGAGACTCAAGAAAAGCTATAAGCGCATTTTCGTTGCGTACTCGGGTTGAGCGCGCTTACATATTTCGACTTAACTTCAGACATCCAATCGATCTGCCACCCGCGCTTGACGGAATATTAATTTTTCAATACTCCTCGGTTACATTGTGCTCTCTAACGTTCCACATTTCAATAGTACATTATTTAGAACCACCGGCTTTAGCCGAACTGATTTATTTTTTTTTCTTTTGTTTTTTCATCAATCACTGTGTTCACTTCTTTTTCATTTGTTTATTTTGCATTAAATAATTATAACGCGACGAAGTTAATAAGTGCACGATGCCCCTTAAGCAAATAATGAAAATTAATTTTCGATACCTGATAATATATTAAATTTTTTTCATTTTGATCGATAAGAGATCGTCAATACTACAAGCGATAAATCCTTATTTTATTGTAAAAAGAGGAAAAAAAGTTTGTATTTATCAATATCGTGATTTTTATTATAATGCGGAAAAATTAAACGTACCGTTAAACTTGATGAAATACAATTGCAAACTACGCTCGTTTAGCTGTATTTGCTTAACCTACATAGATAAACTTTTATACCAAATGCGCAAAGAGTGCAAGTCAGGTCAAATTAAGCAGTTACGTCACGGAACATCTTGAGTTATTTCTGTTTTTGACCTCCAAAGAGCAAAATTTTGCATTCCCCATTTTCTTTTTTTTTCATAATTTAAGTCATCGAACACAACGAACGCCAATTCTATACTTTTACTTTAATTTTTCTATTTGATTTTATAACGATTAAGTCAAAATTGTAACGCGCAGCATTATGTTTTATTTTTATTTGTACTTAAATTAGATTCTCGGGTGGTACAAAATTTACGAGTTTAATCCGTGCGATGTACCAACTAAAAATATAAGGATTATAAATATGTTAAATTTTGTGTGTAGTGAATATATTACATTAATTTATTACCGCATTTTCTTAATTAATTTGCGAATATCTTTTAATAACAGTTTAACGATTATTTAACAGAAAAATTTTCAAATGAAATGGATTTGCACAATTTTAATACATAATTAAATTTAAATAATATAATTATTTACGTAAATCAACGTTATTAATTTAATAATTAAGAAAATTTTGCGTTATTTTACAATACCTTCGATGGTTTCCTAATTTTATTTAAATGGATATTTAATAAATCGATAAATTTAAATTCTATATAAAATTTCGTTCTTATATACATATTCGATACTTGTAATTCCCAACTTATTAATTAAATAATTATCTTCAATTACTAATTTTTACAAAAGTGTACGGAAAAATAATTAAATTATTCACATTACACATTCTAAAATTATAATTATTCGTAAGTCACGCCATGGAATAATTAAATGTTTCGATGCATATTTTAAAATACAGTAAACTGACGTTTGAAGATTTTGTTTACGGTGTACTTAATAAATATGGCGAGTTCATAATTATTAAAATAATTGTTTAAAAGGCAAAAAGAACTAGGTAATTATTATTATTATTATTTTGCTTACTAATAAAGCTTTTTTTTCACAAAAATTTTCGGGGTCAAAAGTGCAGTATCGCAATTCGCATTCAATTACAGAGGGAGGGTAAACGTAACGGGCCGGAAGCGATAACCGGTGCAATGGTCGAAACTAAACTGGGTCTCGATAAGACGTCTGACCTCGAACGTCAGCCGCTCGAGTTTATCCGTGAACCGGGATAAAACAGGGTCTCGTTAAGGTCTATAGTTGTAGGATCTTTTATTTTATTTTTCTTCTTTTTATTTTTCACGAGCGATTATCAACTGTCTATGCTTTTGATAACAATCAACTGTAATTCTGGGATATTGTAATTATTGAGATTAATTTAATTTAACAGACAAGTTTTTCGTTAAAATATAAAATACACAAGATTAATAATTGAATTGACGTGTATCGAAATAATAAATTATTTTTAAATACATAACGTTATTCACCGATATTAATTTCTTGGTGATTGATCTTTCGGTGTACGCCGGAATCACTGAGAAAAGTGCGCCCGCGTATATGGAAAATTATGTAACCACAGTAATATAAAATATATCGATGCGGATTAAAATTTGTGGTGATAATTTGAGATAGGTCTAAGTTAGCGCCCACACATTTTACTCGACAATATGTATATATATATATATGTGTATATGTACGAACGTTGGTTTTAACGAGCATCGTCGGCGACGTCGTGTCGCAATGGCCCAGAAGCTAGGCGAAGGGTCAAAAACACCGAGTGGCATGGTTTCTAGGCCACGCCGGTGCTATCTATAAACCCCTTGGTTGTGCAGCCCTCCTCCCTTCCGTCACCTCCGTCGGCGCTACCACGCTCTCCTCTATATACCGTGCCCCAGACTCTTTTCCGCGTCTGCTCCGCTATTCCACGCATTTTCTTATTTTCCACTAAACGCATTTATATGGATTTTTACTTTCACATTTTTATCAACTCGACTATATTTTCGCTAAAGTATTCTATGAAAAATGTCTTTATATATAAATTATACCGATTTTAGTTAAATATATATATACACATATTTTTTAATTTCTCTTCTCCTCTTGACGTAATTTTCTAATTGAATGCACATTTCAACTATTTATATTAATGATGCAACCGCATTTCTATTTTTAATTTATCTTTTCTAAAGAAGCATACTGAATACCTGATGATTGTATTGTTTCAGTGGACGAGCTCTATTGAAATGGATATATTTCCAGCATAAGATAAAAAGCTTTGTGCGATTACGCTTTCATTCTTATTGTTAGATATTTCAAATTAACATATATCAATATATATATATACGTAACTATATATACATATATGTATATGTACATGCATATCTATCGTACAAGCAGATAAGTTTAAAATTTCTATCTCTAATTATTCAAAATTCATTTTACCATTTAACATTTAAACTTGCATTCAAAACTGAATATGTTAAAATTACATAATAAAATCGACAACGTGAAATTAAATATAGTACTTTATTTAAATGTAAGTTGTGAATACGTAAATGAATGTAAAATTTATTAGTAATATTTTGTTTACCATCATCGTAAATGGCATATTCATGTACTACACTGACAGATATATCAAAACTAATTTCGTATTATTAAAAAAGTATTTTTAAATACGTGCATCGATTGAATGTTAATATCGTTGATGATCATACGGTATATAACACGTTTTTTCCGTTTTTACATGCATATCGTATTTTCATTTATTTATTTTAAAAATAAAAATTGCAGTCGGTACGTCGTAGGTGCAGCTAATTTCGTAACAGTTGTACCTGCAAATTTAACGGTTTAAAAACAATATTATTAATTGCACATATACAGATTAACATGGTTATTTAAAATGATAATCTATGTAATTACAAAAACTTCGTTATTGTTACTTACTTAATTTCGAAACGTAAGGTACTTCAATTGTATTTTTTTTTTTTCAAAATAATGTTAAAAAGTTGATCATTTTAAAATTTAACGATACAAATATTTAATTTGCACACAGCAGTAGCGAAGTATCAATAAACAATTGAGGTTATGCACAATTGTGCAAAAAAGAAAAACTACTGAATTCGATGTTTCTTTGAAGCAATGAAAAAAATGTATTACCAAAGGCAACGAGTTTACATATACGTACAAACTAGAAACACGTTTCTTTTTACACTTTTTACAATCGATTAGTAAACATTGTGATATAACCTCCTTAATCAACGTGCGTACGTAGTTATAGTGCACCTGAGAAAAACGAATATATGTATATACTATACCCATGAGAGGTTCGGTATTATACATTATATATAGATGCATGCATCCGTTTCCGTAAAGCCAGCGGTATGCCCCAGAAGGCCGGCGGATCATGGCCGATTCCGAGTTTTTTGACATTTGCCCGTGCGGACAGATCGATGCGCGGAGGTTTACAAAAGCCTTCGCTTATTTCAGTATAGCATCAGCGAACCGATGCCTTTTTTCTTTTTTCTTCGTAATATTTTATTCATGCAGTGTGCAACTAGGTAAGTCGGAAGTTTGTCAGGAGAGGCGGCTCATTAAAACTGTCGCCCGAGTTAACTTTGTATTTATTGCGCTCGTTTGTGAAGTCCTCGTGAATTTTAAAAGAGCTCAGCGAAACTTCGTTATACGCACATTTTTATCTACGTTTCTATAAATTCATCTATAACTTCGTTATTAGTCGACGACACCCACGATAACGCGTGAACACGATATTTACGTTAATTGTATAAAAAAATTTCCTGTATAAAAACAAAATTTCGAGGGAGGATATACGCAACGTTAAGGAAAAGTGCGGGCAAACACATCCCGCAGGATTTTTGTGCGAAAAAAAAGAGAAAGAGTTTTCCAAATAATAATCTACTAATTAATGTACATATCCGTTCGGTAAAAAATATGTAAGCACAGATTAATGGTTAGATTAAAAATTTTCATATAGCACATAATGTAAACATAATTTTGTTATAGTTTTAAAATTTATATTTTTTGTTATACTTTTAAGATATTTTATGCCGGACCTACGTACAGGTACAATGTATTGGACCTCTGTAGGATGTTTTGTTAAGTCAAACATAATTATATGTCTTGATTTTGGCAACATAATGTATTTTCTGGTGAATAAATAAATAAATAAATAAATAAATAAAAAGATGAACGATCAACTGGTTGGTTTTGATACAGTTGCCTGCGATTTTCCATAAGCGAAGAGAGAACGAGGGGCGTCAATGTACCCATTACGCAACCGGTTGCGAAACCCAGTAGTAGCGAGACATACACACGCACATGTATGTACGTACGTTTATAAGTCGCTTTTCACGCGCGTGTAGACGTCTACACGGGGATACACACCGACACACACACACACACACACACTCGATATTACGAAGCGGAGAAAGTGAAAAAGAGCGAGAGCTGTTTCAACTGAGAGGGAGAGGATCCACGAAGTGGATATACCAGTTAATCAGCAGACATATTGGTTCCCTTTCGATTTACCGCGTAACGGCATATTTTCTCGCTATATATCCTTTTTCGATTCGTGTAGATTTATCTATCTATACGTGCCATGTATATATAACTCACCTGCGTTTCATTTGTATCGTATACAAATGTATATAATGTGGACTGGAAACCGTTTGGGTTAGCTAAACTTTCTGAAGGTCTCGCGGTGAATTTTATATTTTTCTATATAAATTATGCGATAATGCCATTTTACGTAAACATTCAGTATTAATTAATTCATCGATAATTAATCAATCGATAAATAACGATCGACGATTATTTAATTTATTAATAATGCCGTGACGGTTATTGGGTATAGTAGTATACATTGTATCTATATATGACGATACCAAATGATAATCGCATTGCATCGAGTAATATGCGTAAGTATAACATGAAACAATTTCTGCTCGAGCTAATTTATAAACGTCTAGATAAATAATTATAAACAACGAGGTAATAACAAAAGACTGATGTTAAGACCCTTCAACAATTTAAGATTGTATAAGAAGAAGCCCTCGCTCCATCTGGTGTCTGGTGCAAGTCTGCGATAAGCAACTTTCTCTGACCACGCGCGGACAAAGACGCTCGACTTTCCTTAACCAGCAATTAACCGATTAAAAAAACAGCTATGGGATATCCCGAATTACGTTACGCCTAAGAGTTCGTAGACCTTCAGTAATCTCGAGGTTGGCCCTTAGGGTATATTGCACATATCCACATGTGTAAATATATATATATGAAACTTTTATCGATTGACCTCGGAGTATAAGCAAGGCTAATTAATTGCAAGACAGAGGAAGGGGGGGAGGCAGAAAATGAGAGGAGAAGTGGAAAAGTTGCACTCTCGTTATGTAATATCCAACCTGCGTGGGTGTGTGAAACGTGGAGTTTCCAGATTGTTTAGGGGAGTGGGAAGTTTCGCGCGGAGATTGTTGTTTTGACCTGAGTTTACTTACACTCCGAGCTGTTTAATCATTTCAAATGAGCCTCCGTTATGGATTTCAGGTTTCGACGATAAATATACATATATACGTATACTTAGTGAAAAATAAAGTCGTTTACACAGGTTCACTGCGATGGACGTTTACATATTGTTTCGTCGAATTATTTTTAAATATATTCTAACACTTCGCATCGTATCGCCACTAAAACCGACGGAGTGTGGAATGAGATATATTATTTAAAATATAAATAAAGTGATCGATCGCTAAGAGCAATCGAAGTATCAAATAGCAATTGGAATAATCTGGATTATACGAACCTAGCAAAAAAAATAATATTTCATTCAACGATGTGTAAATACAAATTTATTTGAATATTCAGCAATTTATAATATTTGACGTATAAAAAATTTTGCACATTTAAAGTGTTATTAAATTATAAATTGTGGCCACTACAGTTTAAAATGCGTTTGGAAAAGGTGATAAAATTATATTTAATCTTCCATGTTACTCAAAAGTACAGACTGTCTTATACATTACTGTATGCTGAGTTCATTCGGTTCTCTGCACACATCTGTGCTGACGAATCTGTGAATTGTAAATCCTAATAGTGGAATCATGCGTTGACACGCGGGAAAAATTAAAGCAGTTACAATGAAGAAGACCGACAAAATGACATACAAATTCGATTGAACGAGCCAGCTAATAAAAATGTGTAGTTGGCCGCAAGTTCTCGCAGCGGCGGGGCGAAAAAGGCACTTGATGCTCTGGAATAGGATTGGATTTTCACTGACGTCATTACGCCAACGTCCGTCTTAAGTCGATACTTAAGGCAGTATACAACCAACTCGCAGGTCATTTCTTTTCCTGTTGCACAACTTCCTCGCTAATTATTTACCAGTGCGTTGAACACGGTATAACTTTGTTCACTGTCGTTTCTCTATTTTTCTTTACCCCTTCCCCTCCCTCCCGGGCCCGGGCGACCCTCTCCCCGCTGTCTAGCGCTGGTACTAATTGTAAGTAGGTTTTATTTTAATATACCGTCGAGTGTACTTTTACATTTTTGTTACCTCGTTTCCTTAATCAAATAGGAAGTCGACTTTATTCGAATTTAATTAGCCGATCTTATGTAAATCGGTATATAAAAATGAACCGTGCCTCTCCTTTTGTTGATTTTTTCTACCCAAGGAAATCCGCGATGCCGTATTAACCGCAACTTTGGATTAAATAAGAAAACGTTTCATGATTTATGATAAACTTGCTTCGGTTAATTCACTTTTACGTAAATCTTGCGATTTACTTTCCGATTACGATTTACGTTTCTGTAATAAATAAACCTAATGAAATTATGTCTATTTTATATTTTATCTTTTACAATGTATATACCTGTAGAATTTTTACGTGATATTACTGAGCATGTATACGGCATTAATACTTTTAAATGATAATTACTTTGCACATAACAATATAAATATATATTGTTGACTAATCAATATAATGATAAATACGTCTAGAATATGGAACTGTTTTTTTAACTATACTAGAAGCCATCTGGCGCGCAAGCGCGCACCTTACATTAATGTTTAGTTTCTTTATATTTTTAATGTTTTAATTTTAAAGCAGGTTACGTACTTTTTCTAAGCATACATTTTAAAAACTTTTGTTTTGCTCGTTTCCATAGATACATGCAATTACATCATTTTCAATCGACCAATCATATCACGTTTTAAGAGGCTTCACATCATTTTTTTAAAGGGGGAGATACATAAACAATATCCACAAACGGAATGTTGCATACAGTGCATCGCGCGTGGATATATTTAATTTCTATATACCATATTATTTTAATCATATAATTTTAACATCCGTATTACGTATTAAATTATAGCATTTCGTTCGATCTGTGTAAAAATATCCTCGTGAAATTTTACCCATTCGAAATTTACTTTTTACAAGTAACGCACTGTTTTCTACGTGATATATACCATTGTCCTGAAAAATTGTTCCTTATATAAGTGTGGACTCGAAAATTCTTTCTACATTACTTACAAATAAGGTTTACCAAAACTGAAGTTTCCTTCGTTTATACCAAGAGTGTATGTAGACGAAAGTAAAAGAAAAACAAGTTGATCTTGTAAATAAGCTATTAAATTTCGCATTCCATGGTTAGAAGAAAATGAGAGTATATCCAGGTTCAAGCAGTTGGGTGCCAAAAGTGGCGGGTCCGAAATTTCAATAAGACTCGAGAGAGCAAGTGAGAGAGGGATAGCACGGACATGCGGGCTAGTTCTAGCATCTCTGCCACCGTCGTATTTTCGTCCAAACATTCCCATAATAGAAGCCCATGCCCGCGAGCGCGACCGACCGAGCGAATTAAAAAAAGCTCCGCTGGAATGACGATTCGAGGTTGCTGCACGCCATTTCCTCGTGCGTAACCTAATTACAAACGATTATTTAACACCCTTTTAGAATTTAAACTCCTTATTTTTTTCCTTTATTCTCCTATATCTTTTCCCGAATATTCTCCTTTTCTGTACATCAATTATAATTATCAACTATAAACCAAAAATATTTATTTCTCGTTAAACTGTTGTTCAATTAATATTCTTGAAACTTAATGCAATACCTTTTCGAACACCGATAAATCATTTGGGATGATTATGACATAAAGAATAAAATAAATTCACCGGTGTTTACAAACATTCCGATGGAGAATCATTAATTATATACACTAATCAGAGACTTTTTTTTCTAAACACGTAATATAATTTCCTTCTTTACATTCACATTTAAATTTTATCATCACATCTTTAGTGACGATAATTATCACCAGATCGAAAAGTATAACGGTTAAGCGAAAAGTAATAAATAGAAAAGTATCATTTTACAAGCGCAGAAAATTGAAGTATCGTAGGTCGACCTATAATTACTCAGCGTGGTCGAGGTGCGTCTGCTTAAATTTAAGGTGGGACCACTCGACGATTTTCTGGACTCGACTCTCTCCTCACTCTTGAGAGTTCACTGGCGGTCGTCATCGTGACCGAAAAACTTTGGCAATAAACTTATAACGTACACGCGGAGGCATAGTTTCATCAGAATTGCGTAACCTGCAGTCAACGGCATATACATATGTTTATACATGTAAAATATGTTTGATCAGCGATTGGTATAAACCCATATAGTTTTACAATCACGAAGGTTAAAAACGGGCTTCCTCGCTACGTCTTGTTTGCTTTTTTATACTTAAATTTCACGGTATAATACAGAACGGTGTGCTGCATTATAAAATGTATAAGATATAACTCTTGGTCTAAATGTTACTATACAATCTATGGAAAAAAATAATGAGTTAAATGTACTGACGTTCGCGTGTTTATATTATTTTTTTATCAGTTCGAAATCTCCATCATAGTAAATAAATTTATTTTTCCAAACTTAGCGTATCAAGCACGTGTCTTATTTAAAAAAAATATCACCATTTTTATGCCAGATAATTTGGACGCTATTTATATAAAACTCTTCTCACCGCGCAGTCAAAGAAAGTACATTGGAAAATCGCATCGTGATGCAAGATGTCGATTCATTTGAATCGAGAAACAGATCGTGATATACACTTTTTCCGAACTCATCTCGTACAATTGAGTTGTGAAAATGAATCTTGATTCAAAGAGGGTACAGCTTTTATTTTCTGTCGTTTAATGCGCATTAGCTCATCCGCGGAAGTGAAAGAGATGCGACGACCCATTTACTTACTTGCGAAATCGACGTATAAAAGCAAATAAATCCGACGACGAGAGTGAATACCTATACAGACATACACAGATATATATATATACGTGTACGTGTATACGGGGAAGGTAGTCGGTGTTTAATAAAAGGCCTAGACGACAGGAATTAAAAGCGCAGCTACTTTATAGCCGTGTACATTGCGTGGAATCGTTCTTTTCCTCTCTTCAGATTTATGGGATTTCAACTTGTCCAGGTGGCCTATTTACTGATATTGACATAAAATCACCCTACGCAGTTTCGCTAGATTTTAAAAAATTGTATTAAACATTTTATTAAGAAACTATATATAATTTCGTAAACTCTTCGTTTACTCTAGTAGGAATCTCGACTACAAACTATAGACATACAGGTGTAACGTTTTTGAAACAATAAAGTATTAACGGCAATTCATTACAAGATACAAAAAGAAAATATACTCAGAATATACAGAAAAATTATATTTTTAATAATTAACCTAAAAATGTTTAAATTTCTTCTATATTTATTGTATTACATACACGTACACCAAATCAAATATATTTATATATATACATGTAATGTCGAATGAAAATAATAGAAATCGATACAAATTCTGAAATATTCGATCGGATGGATCAGTGATACGTAAGAGACAACCGACAGGTAGTCGATAGTTTCTCTAGTTGCGTAACTAATAGGAACAGCAGCACTCGGGCGACCGGCGAATGCAGTTAGCAGTACCACTGTTATGTCTGGATATACTACGCAGTTCATGGCTCTATAGAATTCTTAACCTTTTTTCTTCAATTCCTCATATATAATGAGAAATACAATCAAGAATCTTGTATTTCTTATACGTATATATATATATATATCTACACGTACCACGCACACAGTACCTCTTACATTTTAGGTATCCTTACCGATTTGTATACATATACCTTTCAGTAAACTATTAAAATATAACGTTTACATCGAAATATAACGATTACATACCTCGTAATGCAAATTAGGTAACACTATTTTATTGAAACTAATACGTTTATGAGTGTAAATCGATTTATAATTATGGTTAGTAGCGGAAAAACTGTAGTCGCGATATGAATTTAGCTATATATTTGTTATTCAAATTATAATAATTTTTATTGGATTTTGCAATAAAATTTTATTGAGGAACTGTCGAGATCATTTAAATAATTATCTATTAATAATGTATAATCGTGTGTGCGTAATGCGTGCCTAAAAATTTGATAATAATTAGACCAAATGTATATAAGCAAAATGTTCCCAAATGATCAATTTTTTAATAAAGAAAAAGTTGTTTCTCATAATTAAAGTAATATTTTATGCACGGAAATAATACACACGATAAAATATAACAATAATAACAAGAAAAATTGAGTTTTACTAATACAAGTCACTAAAATATTTACACTTAAATTAATTAAAATGAAACTCGTTAATAAAGAAATCAAAACTGTCTACATATATAAATTGATTAACAATAGACCATGTCTAATTCTGAGTACATTAACAATTGTTACTCAACTTCCTCGCAATGTAATATAAATTGATTCGTTTGTTACAATGTTCAGTCGCGAGGCAGATTGTTTATGAGGTTAATTAAGATTTTCTTTCTTGTAAAAAAAAAAACCACGTATAAGCGTGGTCGTTTATTGGAGAAATTATGGTCGGTTTGTCTTTGAATGAACGAAAAATTACGTAATTCTAGTTTTACAGTGTGGAGATCGACGAGAGAAACTATGCTTTATGATGATTTTGAAATTGGTAAAGGAAAATCCATATATAATATATATTTATACGTCTATTCGCGTTTTGTTGTTACTCTTACTTTTTTTTTTGTTCAACTTGCTTAAAACGAAAAGATTTATGGTATTATTTATCGCATTTGGATGATTGGTTCGTTAGTGTAATTAATTTTTAGTTCCAAGTCTCAAATTTAAAACTCTTTATTTTCTTATTATTTTATTTATCGCAGAGAATCTTATTTATAGGTGTAATAAATATAATTACACGCGTATCCATTTGAGTATCGTGTAATAGGATAAAATAAATATAACGAAAATCGGATAATCGATGCAACTTTTTTTTAACCTGGAAAATCCTTTTATTTATCATATACATAACAGTTATAGAATCACTTGCGTAACTGGAATATATCATTTTATCACAGTGATTTTATCCTTTTTTTAACCACTCAGATGCATTTAATTCACTCTCGTTTTTTAACACGTGCGTTACAAGGTGATTTGGATAAGCAAAACTTTTTTTAACAATTACGTTTATCTTAATTCAATTAAAAGCAATTAAATTAAAAAGTTAATGAAAAGAAGATAAAATTAGTTTTATAAAAATCTGTTACGTAAATACAAGTACGGAACTGTTGTTGGAAATGTTGTTGTACCTGACTATTCGCTTATATGCGTGATTTGGAAACGTCCCTCGGGTATATATACGTGCAAGATCGCATGGCTCAAGTGCCGCGCAGCTCGAATTGCGCAAAGGTTCGAAAAGTTCATGATACAAAGTCAGGTTACGAAAGGGCGGGGTGACGCATTCCGATTAAAATCCCAAGCAAATTTAATAATTCTTAAACCGATCTATTAATACAATTCCCGTTTTTCATCAATTTTTCACTATATTTAATTACATATATTTTATTCTAAATAAATCGATAGTAATATTTACAGTTGAAGATAATTATTAAAATAAATAAATATAAAGTTATATATATATAAATCCATATAATATAAGTTGAACGTACTCTTGACATATAACTGAATTATTAAATTGCATTAAGGAGATGTAAACCCATTAAAACAAAATCAGTATTTATTTTTTCTCAAGCAAACAGTATACTTTATCGAAAAAACGCTCTGTAACGGTGTTGTATTTACATTAAAGATAGTCTATGAATTTTTTCAAATTTTTTTATCAATAAATCAACGAGATTTTTGAGCAGCCGTGCAGCTTTGTTTTTAGCTATATATTACCGACCAAAAAATGGTTATTTCGATATAATTCATTTTAAATTAATTATTTTGAAAAAATCGATCTGTAACGGTATTATATTTGTTTTCATCGTTACCTGTTAATTTATTCAGATTTTTAATTCCATTAGTTTTTTAAATTTTTGGGATTTTAGCTGTAGGTTCCTGTAATTTGGGTATCACATCGCCTTAAGTACCTTATTTCTTAAATATTTTTTTATTCATAAATCAAGTCGTCTTGCTAATGATAACAAATTTTTTTTTCTTATCGATTAATAAGCTACTAATCAAATTATATCAAATTTATATTTTCAATTGATGTAGTTCAAAACGTGTGTATTTATATCGATGGTAACAATACGAATGTACACCGAGAGCATCGTTATATTAATTTTAAATTTTGTATTTACATTTATATAGATATGGGTTAAGTTTATTACATACTTAACATTTGGTTACGACGAATTTCAGTATATACAAATTATATATAAATATGATAAATATCAACGATTGACCAATATTTTTTAATTAGTCATGCCGTATGACGTTCAGTGATGCGATTCGATGTTTTTTGGCAACAGTTTTCGTGCCCTAGTTGTCACTAAAAAGTTCATTTTATCGATGATCTGCCACAACGCTCAAGCCGAATCACTTAGCTTACAAAGGTTATGATCTTTATTTGCATCTGAAGAACGTATAACTTTCAGTAGTATTATAATAAAATTAACACGTTATTATAAATAACAACTTAGCTATATATAAATTTTATGTCACAGATACAAATTAAATCTTATGTATGCTTTTAAATGATGCAGTATTACATCCATAGGGTTTTTAAATAATAAAATTTGAAAATTCGTTACATATTACGAGATGCGTTCCTAAATAATTGCACATTCGTCTTAATATTGTATCATCGTTTTGCGAATTACGACCTAATAGTAATGTCCATTTCGAAGATTATTATTACATTTTGTAAATCACGGATGGTTATATTTAGTCGCGAAATTGCCCATTAAATATTCTTCCTCTCGTTTCGATTAACATATTCACAAATCATTCGATTATTTCATCTTATATTCTTATTATTAATGAAACTCACAATTTCTTATGGATAAAATATTAATTCATACAATTCCACGTAGACAATTAGTGAATAGTAAATCGCGAATAATTTACATAGACAAAAGTCAAGTTTAAGTGTATAAGTGAAAGCGTAACTTAAAATCATACCGATCGACGAAACAATATAAAATGACGACAATATTTTGGAATATTCGTCAAGGATCAACAATATAACGAGAACGAACGATTTTCCTGTACCGACCTCGTTGACGCAATGACCTCGAGGGGTAAGAAAATACGTAATATTATGCGAATCGGAGGGAAAATTCGAAGGTTCGCCTTTACGACTCGGACGTGAATTTTGCGCACCTTGAAACAGCGATTTTGAAGATGCGCGCCCCTTTTTCGAATCTAGGGCGAGTATATAAAGGATCGATTTTAGGTTTTTATGGGTAATATCGCCTTAAAAGTATATACGTATGTGGTTTTGACGCAAGGACTTTGATTTTCCTACTTTTGACTATTTTATACTGTATAGTACGGATATATATAAGGAAAAGTTACTGGAACTAAGATATGATATCTATATACGTACCGTTTTATCGATTATATTGAACAAATTTTTTTTTTAAAACGTTTTGCCTTTTTAATAATAATTTTAAATAATAATTTGTTAACGACTCGTATATGTAATTTTATTACTCAGTTACCGATTATTTCGTCTCAACTATTATGCTGTTCCTCAATAATATCCTGTTTGAAAGCAAAGTAGTATTTTTCTTTTATTAAAATTAATAAACAATGTATAAAGTTAAATATCAATATTTGTTCACTTCACGTCGTGTTACCCCCAACGAAAAAAAAAATCACTTTCTATCGCTTTAGCGAACAAAGGTTGCGTAATCGATTTCAAAAAAGATATGTGTATTAAAAAACTCCAGGCTCTCAATGATGAAAATGTCCAAAGGTAAACAAGCCAAGTGTACGAGTGTATATATATGCAGACTTATAAGTATAACGTCAAGTTTTCGTGACTACACGAGAGGCTCCGTAAGCGTATAGTGTCGAGATTTGCAGGCTCGCAGTGTTGCAATTTCGGTGCGCGACGATTCACCTCGCGTGGCCTAAATAAACAACCGAGAATACATCGACCTGCACCTCGGCTATTTCCCTCTTTCTATTTCTCCGGCTACTCTATTTCTCTCTCTTTCTCTCCCTCTTTCGGTATGCCAATACGTATTTTCGTTATTATTATGCGGTAATATGCACCTTGTTTTTCTCAATTATATATTTACACACATACTGTTTTTTTATCTTTCGTGTTCCTTCTTTACGCAAGTATTTAAACTTTGATTTTGAATTTATATTTTCTTATGTATAGTTAGTGCAGCAAGATGAACCGATTTGAAAGTAAAGCTTGGCATAATCCTACACGATGATATCGTTATATATTTCAAATTGGTCAAACTGTCCACATATGCGCATTGGTAAATAATAAAATATGTTACCGTAATTTAATTCATTAAATTTCAACGTTATTGTAATGTTGCAATCGAATAATTTAGCAAAAGAAAACCAAGAAGATAATTCTTGCACTACACGAAGTAAGGTGTAAAATTCAAGTGTAAAAATCCGATAAACCAATCTAGATCGATTATATATTAAAAAATCCACTCGTCTATATTAGATTAATACTAATCTATAGCAAACTGAACGTCGATTTGTATGGACATATACGCAAATCTACAACAAAAAATAAATAGCAAAAAAATAACATTATACATTTTTTTCGCGATGACCGACGTACAGTTGAAAAGTAGCTTAAACCCATGGAACTATACGACTTTTGCGTACGTACGTGTGCACGTATAAATGCACATGTATTGATGCAGCAACACCGAAGAACGCTACGTTTTTCGCTATCGCAGCGAAGAGGCAATTTTTCCACCTAGTTTTTCGAGGTATTGACGCGACGTTTTTTGCCGGCCTAGTTTAATGTTATCGGCGCCGCGAGCGGCAGTCGGGAAAATTGCCTTCGGCTTCTTTATCTCGTCGGGCGTCGTCGTTTCTCTCCCTTTCGTCGCGCACTCACCCACGCCCCCGAGATATCGCCTATGCTTGTCATTGAAACTGTTCAAGATCTAGTGCACTCACTGTCTTTTTTTTTCCTTCTTTTTTTTCAAATTTTCTTTAATGTCTTTTAACAACGCATTCTTTTCACTTTTGGTATATTAGATTTTACTCAAAGGCTCCAGACAAATTTCTGTTAGGTTATCGATTTATAATTCGAATGCAGTTTTATAACAATTAAGCGTAATTAATCGTGCGATTCTTCTATACTCGATTCGACGGAATGAAAAATTCATTTTAATTCGCTATTTAAATTGTTTACAATTATATTTGTACATACTAATCAAATCATGTTATTCAGTTTGAACGAATAGTGGAAAATTATTACACAATTATTATACAATGCCAATGATAATTACGAAACTTTTTCGTATTTACCTAACTTCGAAGTATCGTAATTAGTAAAAATAAATGTATATAAATATATCGTAGATCGAGAATAAACTTTCAGAGGGTTTAATCCACATCATGGATTATTTTTTTCTGTTACATATAGGTAAGGAAGAAATTTGATAATGCTATTTTTCTTGTTCACTTAAATTTAATTGTCCAAAGACTGATCCAATTTCGACGCGATCGGTCTTATAAGAAAGTTTTAGATTGTAACACAGTTGACGTGAAAGGTAAGTCGAAACTTTGCGGACTATCCGTACTTAGTGCTAAGTTAAAAATTACGGAGAAATTTTAACTGCTTTATTTCTTTTTCCTACGTCAGTATTAGTCAATCGTTCAAATCATTTTTGTTAGTGTATGAACGCATCAAATTGAATAAATAAGTAATACATAATATATATTCCTTTTCTTTTCAAACTTTGTTATAATCCTTATAAAAATGAATTAATTTAGTATTACACTTTAGCACTAAGAGTTACTAATTTAGTATCTTAACTAATTTACGAACCGAATTATTGTAATAATTATATTTGTAGACTGACTTATTTACAATAATGTAAATGAAAATTAATTTTTTACAATGTGTATTAAAATCAGTCTGGTTTTACTTGTAAATTAGTAGGATATACGATGTTAATACAGAAATGTATATCGTATCAACAGTAAAACGATATTATCTCGAGCGAGAGGTGAAAATACCGCGAGGACGCCATGGGATTTACGAGTAGCATCCCCCGATGGAATCCGATGGAAATTACTCGACTAGACGCTTGCAGAAATTAATATGTTGGAGAGAAAAAGCGCGAGAAAGACCGATACCGACGATACCGAGAAGTCGACCCTCTGTTGACCTAGTCTTATGACAATAAATACATCCGCGACAAACATGCGACAACGTTGCCAATCCATATAGATCCAGTTTTCCCGTAAACCACTGGAGTTTAAACCTCCTATATATATATATACTCGCTTTCTGGATTGATGGATAACTTCTATAATAACGTGGGTGGCGGCAAATGTTCATTAGTACGGGAAATATCGAGTTCAACCTGTTATATATATAACTTGTTACTTATTTTATTTTTTAACTACCTACTACTAGTCAATTGTAATTAATTAGCAAGCGTGTTTTTTACGATCACGATTCTGTATACGAAAATACTAATGTAAGATGTATTAATTAATTATAAAAAATGATAATAGTTTGTGTTAATATACTTTTACGAAATTAATATATAAAAATAAATTTTACAAGATAATTTTTATTAATATTTGCATCAGGTTTATCAGAAACGACAGTTTTAACCAAAAGTAACCAAGTTCTTTTTGAGAAAAAGTCACTTTATTTCGACTAGTTGTAAGCAATGTTCAATAAAATCAGAAAAATATTAAATGGAGAGGGAGAAAAACATGGTTGAATGTTTACGTCGAACGTTCGGTATTTTTCCCCTCCGCAATAGAAGAAAGACCAAGAGTTCTCTCAAGGATTTAAAATTCCTCTTGACCCAGATCTTGACGCGCGTCTCGAGCAACAAACAATTGTTTAATAATTAGTACATACAAGAATATTGAGGATACACACAACTAACAAAATTTTGAATCATTTAATCTTCATACAGTCTTTATTTTAGGCCAACAAGGCGGGAAGATTATATGACGTGGTAACAAACTCGAAATTATAAATTTACACAATATAATGGCCAATAATAGATGATAAGTAAAATCACGTACAGTTTCATAAAATTTACTTTTATTTTTTCAAATAAATAATCATTGTTATAAAAATAAACTATTGTAATCCATGATTTTAATATGGTAAAAACTAAAATTAAACGTTTTAGATAAAAAAAAATTAATTGCAATAATAAGCAGGTTAATATTGTATATTTAAATTTTAAGTAATATAGTTTACAGTTAATTTATTTTAAGCACCCAATTTTAATAAATTTTTTCGTTTTTACAGGAGTGTCCTAATTATAATTCATATAAGAAAAAGCAATAATTCATTCAAAAGAAAATGTATAAAATTTGCTACTATTTCATGCAATATTATCTAACATAATTATAAAAAATTGTATTTCGTACAATACATTTTTACTTCGCGACAATCGTTCAAAATTTTCCAACGAAATTTAGAGCGAAAATTACAAATTGTCCAATTTAATAAATAATTGCAATGTAATAACGTAATAACTTAATTTAACGTATATAATTAAGGATAAAAAGGTACAACAAAAATTGTTAATTTGTACACGATCTCAAATTAGACTTATATTGTTAATATATAAACTGCACTTAAAATATATTAAATACTAGTAACACAATATGTATCGCATATTTATTACATAAATAAAATAGTCGGTTTAAAAGAGACGATTCTACCTCTATATAGTTGCGTCGATAATGAGCAAGACTTCAAGATTACGGCCGCGGTCAAATGTTAAATTTATGCACATGACCTTCTATGATTTATTTCATACTTGTTTCCATACGTTGTTAAGCGATAATTGTAAAAAAATGTTATGAATATTTTTAGATACGAATAATTATTTTGTACTCATTATATATTAACTTCCATTTCAACGTTTGCTAAAATAATTTTTAATTATTGGTAAACGTTCGTTATAGTTTTTGTTTTATTTGTTATTTTACAACTCCCGAGCGATATTAAACATTTTCTTAAAATAATCAAATTTTATTGGAATTAACGCGCTAAAAATTAAAGTTTATATTAGGTAATTGAATAAATTGTATGTCGTATATATAATTAGAGTTTTATTTCGAGAGTCACTTATTTCTGCACGTTTAAGAATAATCAATCGATGTGTATAACGATAAAAATGATTTATCCGTCGAGCGAGCGTTAAATATAATTCGCATAGTAACTAAAAAAAATATTATTTGCGGTCGAAATCGACAGCACGTAATTAATATTTCACTGTATATACCGCATATAATACTATTATTTTCTTTAAAAAATATGGTTTATTTTTTTAATAAAACTCGAACCCCCGTATATAGATTAAAAGGAAATAACAATGAAAACCAATATTCTGTATTATTGCGGTAGATATATCCAACTGTAGAGAAAAAGAAAATCAGTATAACTCGCAAGTTTCGTGAGTTAAAATTCAAACTGGGTTAAAGATTATATAAAAATAAGAGTTTAAGTTAGTTAAGAAAGGAAAAAGAAGAAAAGTCTCACTGTTATAGGGTATATGTGTGAGCTTTGTATGTACCTATGTATATATAGGTATGGGGAATATACTTAAAATGCTCAGCGAGCCAGTTTTAAAACTTTGCTAGAGCGATTTCTGGATGTTAGAAAAAAAAGGGGAAATGAAGCGTGCCACACGCGATCGGGTGAAATAGTACTTATTTTCGATACATGTGCCCTGGTAAAATTGCTAAATAAACAACAACAATCTATAGTCGTGTATACATGTATATATACACAATTTATAGAAAAGTTTGTTTATATAGAGTTTAAACTTCGATATAATGTATATATAGCGTGCAATAGAAAATAGGTTGAATTTTTGCAATTTGTTTCTATTGAAATGTTGATACGTGCGCTCGGTTATTGAAACCCTGTTAATTGCAAATTTAGAGCAACGGATGCGAAATACCAAATTGTTCACGTATATATAAACGCGGTAAAATGTGGTTTGATTAATATGGATAATTTGATGCACTACTGCAAATTTTTTTTATGGAAAATATAAATCTCGGCAATAATCTACGATTCTAAAATATACGAAATAAATAATTTGTATATTTTAAATAAATTATGTATATACCGATAAATGCGCTAAGACTATTTATAATTCACGTGCCTATAAAAAAGCTCGATTGCCATTGCAAATAAAATGACAAAATAGGGTGAAAATTGTTGGTTTAAAAAGTAAAATAATTGTAACGATGCTTAGGGCAAATTGTGATAAGGAAGCAGGAGTATATATATTTATATGTGTGTGTGTGTGTGTGTGTGTGTGTAAAAGAAGGAAAAACTAAAAATTAAAAAAAGGAACTGCAAGCATCCATATAGAAGACCGAAGCCACTTGAATCGTCCCCTCCCTAATGGTCACGGACGAAGAGAGAAGGAGGGGATTCAGTCGGGTGTACCAGGGTGGGGAGGGTTACGTGGTGCAGTATCGGTCATTACCTCCGAACAGCGTAACTAGGTCAGTCGTCGCATCGGAGAGGGAGTCGCGTGGTAGGGGGAGGGGAGAAACTTGATGCGTCGATGAGGTTCAAATTCACGGTGGAGGCGCGAGGCCATGTTGCCGATCGACTCTTATTATATATGCAATATGCACTTTTTTACCTATACGTGTGTGTATAAATATATAAATGTCGTTTTTGAGAATCTTCAATTTTTGCAATGGCATTAAAAGAGGTATATAGAAAGAGAAAATCGCGATTGATTCTACGTGAGTTTTTTAAGGGATATTATGTCGAGTACTATCATATTGAAAAGATTAATAATTGTATAAAATGTACAATTATTAGAAGACTATTAAAATATTGTAAAATGCATACGGAATGTACTCTTCACGTTTTTCATATTCCAATAACTAAAATAAAATATTATATATAGAATGAATAAATAGGTAAATTGCGAAAGCACAAGAAATTGAACAACGTGCAGACTATATAGGAATTTTAACTTACATTATAACAGGTGATTATTACTGAAAATCGCTAAGATAGACAATTGTTGAATTACACAAGGCAAATCGATATTCTTCATTCTATTTTTCTTAAAAGTACTTCGTTAAAAACATATATTCTGTTAACAGGAATAACTATATGGCTATTTTTGAGAATGATAACCAGATATATGCATAAGAAGATAGAGTAGTAGATTTTATCTATAAATTTCTAATTTGTAGAACAAATATAACTATATAGGGTTTTCACCGAAGCATTATTAATAGATGATTTTTAAAACAATTGAAGCTATTATATTATTTTTAATAATGCATCCTTTAAAAATCAATCCAAATGGTTCTAAATTCATTTAATGCATTTATATATGCATAGTACAACTTTCATTTACAATTCTGCATACCGAGTAATATGCAATTATTTATATAGGAAATATCACTAATAAAACAATAAAAATAATAACTAGAAATATAAAGTGATATATTGATAATAGTATTTATATAATGTACCATAATTTATTTTATGTAAAACCGTAAGAAAGTTAAATGTTTATCTTAACTATGAAACGCGTAAAATAGTATATAGATAACTATTTATTGACCGATAATAATAGAAAATAAACAAGAAAAGCCAAGAATCTCTTAGAAAATATGAAATTGTCGTTGCCGGGAAAACCCGCGTATATAGAAAACTCGCACGCAGAAAACGCATAGATAGGCTTCGGTAAAACGAAGACCTTGGTCGCGTTCGACGATTGGCTCGCGTCGCGCGTGATTCGCTATTAAAGTCCAAGACCTATCTATCTCTCTATCTTTCTCTCTTGCTCTCTTACTCTTACTCTCTCTCTCTCTCTCTCTCTCCCTCCCCCCTCCCCCCCCCCCTCTCTCTACGTTTCGAGTTCATTGGAGCCGAAGGTCACGCCTCGATCTAGACAACCTATGTCTTTCTCTCAAGTTTTGATGAAAAATTTATGTGTGTTTCAAGTTTTGTTTTTATTTATACATTTATTATGCAATAATATCGAAATACATATTTTTAATTTGATTCAAATAAGGATAGCTACAAATACGATGAATTTGATTATATGCACCGGTTCACCGGTTCACAGACTGATTTAATTTTAATTGCTTTACACTGGTTTTTTCACATTGAAATATTGTATTTTACATTAACGAAAATTTGATATGAATTTGTATTTTTTTGTATAGGTAATGCAAATGTACACAATTTTACACACAAACCTACAATATATTTCAGGATTTCATGTAAATCAATTAATTTCGATACTTGATTATCAGTGTTTTAATTATGTAAATTTGAAATATTAATATCTAATATTATGAAGCTTAATTATTTTATACCTCAGAAATATCGTTATACCTATAACGAATACATTATTTTGTGTAAAACATCGATTTATGAACGTTGCGATTGTAAATTAAACATGAAAATCAAAGTAAAAAAAGTTAAAATTGCCTATAGAGAAAAGAAGCTCGGTACTGGGGATGCAAATAGACATCAGGATGACTGAAAGGATTAATTGGAACAACTGGGCTAAATTTGCATGGGCCAATTAATTTGAATGTTCGTGAATTTTATCGTTAGATATATTCAGAAAAATGACTGCTTGTTGCAAGTGGATATGCCACTTGAATTTGTATACATATATATATACACACTGCTAAGTAATTTTGATTCGCGATTGGCGAATAGGATTTTTCGTTTGAATAAAATGAAATGCGTTTTTAAATTCAATTTGGAGTGCCGTATATTTGTGAAATACAAAAATATATATACGTATTTTGTACTAACCAATCGAGCAAAGTATAAATTCATAAAAGAAGACGTTTATAGTTTACAAAAACAGGTTTGAGCAACTCAATTAATTAAATACGCCGTTGAATGTCGCATTTATAGTAAAAGCGTTTCCATTAAAAGTAAATCCCTTGTTAAGCTGCACGGCATCAAAATTCGTATACAGCCTGTCGACAAGAGCTTGAATATTCGCACGATCGTCCTAAATTTTCTGAACGTTCACGCAAGACTATTATAAAACTGTCCATATAATATATATATGGAAGCGTACTTTATAGTTTTACGACCTATGGTATAAGAATTATTTAATTTAAACAATTCTTCTAAAATGATGATTGATAAAAAGAACGAAATTAAAGTTCATTGAATGTTTTGAATGTTTATTCAAATACAATATTCCATTTTATGTTTGTAGTGATCTGTCGATATTGCATCTATATATAAACAAAATTTATTAAAACAATGAAAGATATACTATAATATCTAATAGAGTTAGGCATTATTCATTACATTTACATTGCAAACACCATAAATCTTCTTGCGTAACAACTAATTAACTAAAGTAAACATGTTATTTTAATAAAAAAGTGAAGTAATCTTTAAATTTATAAATAAAAATATTATAATTCTATAATAAATTTGATTACGTTTGATTAGGTTTATGCTTACATACATAAATTTGTCCACTTATTCGTACATTATGACATCCCGTACTCCTAAACATATAGGAAAATATTTAATAGAGTTCGATAAGCGAATATAAAAGCCCTGGTGAAAATCGTATGTGCGATATACAGAAGTACATATATAGTCATATGGACGATCCCCATGAAATAAAAAGAAGTAGCGAGTGTAAAATTTTTCCACCCCCAGTTCGAATCGACGAGAACCCGGTGTATGCATTCTGGGGCAAAGGTTGAGGAACGCGCAACCACCCCCTATCGTCCTCGACCTCTATAGAGTACTTTCATCTTTTACCCCACCATTGGAACGAGGAGCCTATGTCACGATCCAGGTGAGGTCGTCGCGGATTTTGCGGTATATATTCTTTCAAAACTACAACCCCTACCCCTTTCTCTTCTCGTTTTCTCTGATTTCGAGAGAATATACTCTTGTACCCTTAGGGGTTTTTTTGTTAACGCCGATGTGGGAGGGAGGGAGGGTCGACGGTTTCTTTTTGGGTCGAGGTTCCAGTTTCCGCTCCTACTTTCCCGAGTTTTCGCGGGGAGTCGACGCTTCGTTTTTGGGTCGAGGTTCGCGACCGATCGATCCATCGCAGTTCTATTCGGGCATTTTTCGTTCAACGGATCGGGGATGGAAATTCGCGTGGAGGGGATTCACAGGGGCTTGTTACATTCAAATTATAATCTTCCGACTCGTGCGGTTTGATATGTGCGTTCTAACCTTTATTTTAAAATACTTTCAGTTTATTAGCTTTTCTGTTCAGTACAATACTGATATTCACCTTTTTTTTTATTCATTCTTTTAATTAACGAAACTGTGGAAAGGCAGCGTTTCTTGTGTAAGCAAATGTAGTTATTAAATTAAATTTTTTTTAATTAATTAATTATTCATTCATTAACAAAGTTAAAAGGATTATTTTTATTTTAAATATATAAAAAAAACCAATCTTACGTTATGTGCAGCGTTTCGTTGGTAAAATTCGCCAACCTCTTCAGATCAACCAAAACCATTTTTATTATCAAATTACACAATAACCAAACGAATAATACAAAATTTTAATTAAATCAATACAATGACAACTTATCTTATTAATCTGAGAATTAATAATCTCATCGTACTAAATGTGTACAATCGTTTTCACCTATTTATATACAAAACAGTGTCAAACAAGTACGTAATGTAAACACAAGTGACTAATCATAATTAAACTTTTTTTTCAATTTCTTAGAAGAGGGAAATAAGCTTTATTCAATGAATATATATCCTCTTTCTTATTTATGCTATTTTTATAGATCATTTCTGAAATAATTCTTTTTTTATAATTAAATTCTGTATCTACAGTTGTAACGTGTTGTATTTCCCAATCAAATTGATGATTATAATTTAACTGATGTGCTCTAACCACCAATACATCATTTTTACTATTTTTATGTTCGTTCATTCGAATATTTACTGTTCTTTTTGTTTTACCAATATATGATGCCGGACAATCTTTACATTTAAATCGATAAACAACGTTATTTTTGTCTAAAATCGTTGTCCTATCTTTCCCTAATTTTACAATTGAAATTAAACTTTTTGAAATTAAGGGAATAGTCATAAAAATTTAAAAAAAATATATAATTTTTTAAACCATTGCACATGACTTCAAAGTGGTTTCTTTAGTTATTTAAATTAATAAAAATCTAGCTGGCCCTCAAGAAATTGGAAAATAATCCTTTTAACTTTGTTAATTAACGTTAGAGGGTGAAATCCAAATATTATCATCATTTAGTTTCATATGGTTTTCAAGTTTACAATTATTTATTTGAAATATGGAGTTAATTGTTGAAAAATAATTTTACACGAATGATCGATCTTATACTTACGTAAAACTATGCTCTTTCCAATGTATGGGTTACTTACCTGAAAAACAAAAAACAAAATTATAAGTACAATCATCTAATTGACACATTTTATTTTATAGACGGTATTAGAAAATAAAAATAACTTAATTTTTACAGTTGTCGTGATTTTTTTATAAATATAATAGTAACAAACTGAAAAACGTATAAATATTCACATTCCTGTCATTGGTAAAAGTTCAAGCTTTAAGCTCAACTTGGATCATTTCCGTTGAAAAAATTCAAAAGTAGATCAGAATAATAGACGGCCCGAATTCGCGAGCTGATCGCCTTAATTCGACAAGTGGAGAAAATCGTCTTTGCGATAGATTTCGACAAAAGTACAAAACCAATCCTCTTTCATAATACTTGCCAATACCTCCGGCCTCGATCTATTCTCTTTTTTATCTGCAAGCGCGCCGGAACTCACAATCATAATCCTCTTTTTTTCAACAGATGAAAGGTAGAATTTTCGCGTTTCTATTATACAAGAATAAGGTTAAAGGTTTCTTATGTGCTTTTTGCGAAACTTAGAATTTAAAGATGCGATAAGATTAATTTTTTCATACTTGCGAACGTACAAATTTGAATTTATTGTATGAAATTTTACCTAATGCGCTTATATTTTCATTTTCTTAATACATTTTCTGGTTTAAAGTATATTAAAAGAATATAATCGAAAAAGCATAAACAATTATTTAATTCGAGTTGATCACTCGGTTTAAATTTATAAACCGTTTCTAAGATTTCGTAGCACCTTTCCATGGACAGAATGTCGAGTTTTAATTCATTTCGGAAAGCATGTATTTCCGATATACGTAGATAAAAATAAAATTAAAAATTTTTAATCGAATAATCGATAAGTTTGATATTTTTTACACATAAAATTGTTGTGAATTATTCGATTGAAACGATTTTATTGAAACGACACTATTACGAATAATTAACAATGCTGTCTAGACGAATATATTGAAATAATAAAGTGAAAGTAAAAGCTTCTCTAATTGCTTTTTCAGGTTTACTGTAACGTTTTTTGTATACGTATATGTAAAATCATTTATCAAGCTCTGTTTGGCCTCGAAAGGCTTACGTTTTTACTGTTAGGCTGTAAAATTTTCCTTACGCTTACAAACTACATGTACAATTGTTAATGTGACTTTGCAGCTTCGTATATTACAAAGTTCAGTACCAACTAGTCACTGTAATTTTTCTGTATTTCCAAATTTTTAAATTATAGAAAATGTATTTTGATTTTTTATGATTTAATAGCGAGTTATATCGTATATTATATTGCCGGTATACGAGTGACGTAAAATCTTTGAATTTATTGTCATTAATAATTAATTTAAAACCATATTAATTGAACTGTTTACAATACTGTAAGTGTTATGTTTCAATGTTAATGGTGAATTGTTTTATTATAAATTTTACTATGAAAAATTTACTAATCTTATAACCTAGGTTTTTTTTAAGGGGATGCCGGACAGAGAAAATGGTCATTGTTTATATTTTATTTATAAATAAACAAAAGAATAAATTTTTGAAAAAATCGTGAACGCCATGCCCTTAGGCATGTTGTAAACAGTATACTCAATTTTTTTCAGATTTTTAAATTTGTAATTTAATTCTGATTTTTGCGTTGAGAATTCACGCTCTATTAGACGAATAATTACCGACCCAAAATTGTTTATTCAATTATTATTAACAAATTTACTTTTCTTAAAAATACAAAACGTCATGCTCGTTTCGCTTTTATTTTAAACTACCCATAAGAATTTTGTTCAAATTTTTAATTCAAAAGTTCCAACATAATTTTTAAGTTGAAAGGTGTAGATCCCTGTAACTTGGGTTCGACATTTTAAAAGTTAACCAAAAATATAAACGTAATTTTTATAAAAAGAATGTTATCATTTTGATCCATAATTGTGAAAATAAGAATGATTTACTAAATCTTTTTAAATATTATTTAGGATATAATTCAACGTAAGTAAAATCTTGAAACATCGTAAATAGGCTATAAAAGTTAATGAAAGATCACAATAAGTATTGTTCTTAAGCGATCTTGCGTCCGGATGTAAATCGATCTACAAAATCTTAAAAAATTAGGTTAGAAGCATCGCGCGCGATTAATTGCTAGGACGATTAGGATCGCCTGAACTAGCTGGACTAATCCAGCTCCATAATTCACTATGTGTGTATATATTCGGTACGTGTGCGTGTTTGCACGTAAACCAATGCATCACAGCCCATCAGAATATAGCATCGTAAATGTGGCACACACCCGTTTCTTGTTTGGGATAATAATCGTACTCGATTTTAGAATTATATCCCATAGGAAATGGATTGCCTAGTGCTATTTTTGTTTCATCGGTAAGGTAAAATTCGATTAGGTGATTTATACCAAAAATTATACTTTCTTTTTCATTGTTCCCTTAAAGCAAATAGTATAAGCAAAAAATTTATTTTGGTTGTTTAAAGTTATTAAGATGTTTAACTTATTTTTGTAAGAATTTTAATGAATAATTGTAGTAAATAATATAAGTTACAAAAAACCTGGTCTAATTAGAAATATGAAATCGAATAAAGGTGCGTACAGGTATTTTACGAATATTAAATGATCATAGGCAAGAATATTTTAAAAATAACAAGCCGGAAACTTAATCTCTAATTTAATCTAACCTATTTGTAGAAAAAGAAAATTAATTAGTTATTGAATGGGTTAAAAATTTTTAAACACATTTAAATATATTTAATTATTTGAATAGCTTCGATTTTGTTATACATTTACTACTTTCTTCATAAAGTTAATTTTCGTTTCTATCGAGTTAATGTTTCTAACCTCGTTCATATACCGAGTTACTATATATGAATAATTTGTTTAAAATTTTATTTGTTGAATTACCTATACTTGTTATTTATAGTACTTATATATTTATTTATATATATATATATATACACATATTTATGTTAAATTATTTTAATAACCGATTCGGTCTTTATTTTTGAGTACTGGGCACGACTATCTTCCAATACTTGATTGGAAAAATTGTAGGTAGCTCACATCAGAAAAATTGGTTGTATCAAAACGTTAAATAATAAAAATATTAAGTTTGATTTAGATTTGTTTTATTTTATTTTCTAACAATTACTACTTTATATCAAGAAAGTATAAGGATGAAAGTAAAATTATTTGACGCGCTTCGCTAATCGTTCATAGCATTATATAAACATATATAAATTAAATTTACACAAATTATTACCGCATCTTACCATCGACTTGTCGTCACCGTTGTAATATCATTCAAGGTAAATATTGAACAAAACGAAAAATACCTCCAATAAAAGAGAAAAATAATTAATCGAAATATAATACTCTATCACGCGGATGGGATATCTACAACAGAAATTCAACAGTCACCTGTATTCACTACCTATGAGCGTATTATGGAAAACTATAACTTAGTAATGTAAACACTCAGAGAACGAATGATTTCTATACAGGCGATAACAGCAAATAACCAGAAATGTATTGCAACGTTGTGCACGTACACATCCTACTGATCGCGAATCAGGAGATGGTGCAACGATATGTGTCTCAGAATGGGATCAACATTTTGATTGGTTGAGATAAGTATTTGTCTTCTACCGAAGCTTTGACCAATGATTTCCTGAGCAAATGTTTGGAAATTCGACTACTCACAGGCTATGCAAGTCAATCTCGGAAAAGGGTTTTAGGTCTTTCTACATTCCGACAAATGACCTGGATATATCCAACTTAATGAGGATTTGATTCGGAGAGAATGCTAAGGCTACATAGGAATATTGTCAGCAAATAGATGTCACTAACTGCTTCAACATTTGTTTTCTAATACCTTAATAATAGAAACAGCTTTGTAATTAAATAGATTTTGATGTATCACATTATGTCACTAAAAAAATCTTGAGACGATTCTTTAAAATCTATCCATAACTATACCTGTACCTTGATGTACTTACAACTTACAAGACATTAGACTGCCTTGTACGCATGATATGCTGCCAACAAAATTACATTTTTTTAAAGTCTCTTTTAAGGAGCTGGCATACCCAGTAGGTTACCGACTAAGCAAAAAAAGATAATTATTACATTTATTCAAAAATACGCATTTTTATACAAAACTCGAATACAGAAGCACTAGATAATTAAACCATAAGTCATTCTACAAAGTTTCAGGTGAATACAACAAGGACACCCTAAAAAATTTCTGCATAGAAACATCACACAAAATCATACATTTTCGGTGCAGAAGTTTTTTGGGGTAGCCTTGTTGTATTCACCTGAAACTTATTTAATTGTTTATAGTGCAGATATTATATAGGCATTCGGGTTTGCATAAAATTGCGTATTTTTAAATAAATGTAATAATTATCTTTTTTGCTTAGTCGGTAACCCATAGGGTAAACCACCCCCTTAAGGAAATGGGATACTCAAATTGCAAAGAGATTTACCTAGAAAATTCCCAAAAACTTGGAAACCTAATTGTTACGAAAAACTGAAAAAAAATCGCAGATTCTGTTCAAAACAAATAGAATACCGTGACAAGAGATTTTATAAAATATTTAATTATTAATGAATTATAAGGACATTTTTACCATTTTTACTCGCTAATATAAAACTCGGTTAGCTATAAACCCTAAAAATCTTGCTGATTTATCACTAAAAAATTTTGAAAAAATTCACAGATTATATGCAAAGGCAACACAATACCGTTACAGAACCTTTTTTTATCGAAAAATTGAATTCCTCGTAATAAAAAATATATATTTTTTTGTTCCTTATGAGATCAATATCCTCCTCCTTTGCACAATTTATCATTTCACAAAATTTGAGAATGATTCGTGCACGCTATTTCGAACACAATTGTTTTGTAGTATAAGCGTATCCGATGCCTTCCATTTTTTCAAAGAAAATGCGTTTACGGATCATTGTCTTTGCGTGATCATGGATTGCTCACCGGCATAGGGCAGTGTTCTCCTGATTTTTTTAAATTTTAGGCTTAAAATTAATTGATTTGTGAATATTCTCCCTCCTCGATTAATGTATTTTTAAGTAATAAGCAATTTTTTGAGGGATAATCGAAGTAGATAATGAACTACAAAACCATATTTAAAAAGTAACGTACAACGTTTTGTCTGCCAGGTTTTGCAGACTTCTTCTGGTGCATGCTTGTCAGAATGAAATCGAATTTTACATCAATCTTAGACTAGAATCACTTAGATATACCACCTCAAATACTTTTAGTTGAATCATTTTTAAAATTACTTTAAAGGGGATGTCAGATGACGATTTCGACGATACACGTACTTTACATATAAATTATAAATTTTACATCAAATTAGAGCTGATGTTGATAGATTTGTTCCCTCCTAGCTATACCTAAAACTGTGGTAACTGCAATATTACTATTCGAAGCAAATGCTTATTTTTTTTTAAGAAACGAGAAATACTTCTCGTATTCAGTGAGTCTATGTCGGCCATGATGCTATGCACAACGTATTTCTTATTTTATTAAATAGATAAACATTTGCTGCCACAAATAATATTTCAAATACTTTAATTTTAGTTATAGCTAGGGGGAAAAGTATTTTCCAACAACTCTAAGTAGCTGTAAGAATTATAATTTATGTTTGAAGAACTTTTGTCGTTGAAATCACCAGTTGACCGCAGCGCCATTCGAAGGCTCGAGATCGAGCGGCTATCAACGGAGGCTATAGCTCCGACATTCCCTTAACTTAAATATTGTTTCATTTTATATCACAGGTTTATATCACTATTTTTCTATCTTCTTTAAAAAGTATTCAATAAAAAGTTGCGGACGTATACTTGCTTAGCTCTGTTTTTAACTAAATAGTACTTTTCTGTCGGTAACTCCGACTCTCATGGTAACAACCAGCTTTGACATCCCCTTAAATTTCAATATTTTGACTTTGAAATCCTGATAGCAAAGGCTATTCCTAAAAATGTTTTTTTTATTTTCCATACCTTATCAGATATATTTGTTGCAACTGCAATATATGCTAAGTTGAGCTCTATATTTAGTTACAATGAGGATTGACGTTAGTTTCAATTAGAGGTACAAGCAAACCGATTCTTATTATAACGAGAGAGTTGCCGTATTGAAGGGATGGATGATCAAGCTTTATTGCATAAAAGAAAATTTACGAAGAAATCAAATGAAAGAATTTAAATGCTTTAGTTGAGATTCTCATTATGTAAAATAAAATCTATAAACCCACAAATTCGATTATCTTATGTTAGTCGATAAAACATGAGACTCTTAATAATCTACCTATATACGAGTACAAATCATTTGGAAAACACATCTGAATTTTTTCAATATTTTGAGGACATTTTTGAGTTTTTTAAAAAACGCCTAAATTCAAAAAATGCAATAATGTTTCAAATATTTAAGAAAAAATTCACACTTACTTCTTATATGATTTTAAGCAGGTTTCTGCTATAAAATATATAAATTTTTTATGAAAGTTCAACATTTTCGGTAAAAAGCTTCATAAATATCCAAAATTAACATATTACAGAAAATGTTGAACTTTCAGAAAATTTTATAAATTTTATAGCAGAAACTTGCTTAGAATCATATAAGGAGTAAGTGTGAATTTTTTCTGAATTTTTGAAACGTTTTTGCATTTTTTAAATTTAGCCGTTTTTTGTAAAACTCAAAAATGTTTTTTGATTGGTAATATTTTTCCTTAAAATTGACCGTGCTCGAGTAAAAAAGAAAAAAATTTTCACGTAACAATGCGCCAATTTGGACGTCACTTTTGATTCCTTAAGTTCAAATTCGTTTCTGTAGGTCCATGATTTACAAGTTTGAGGTCCAATTGCACGATTTTGGTGGGTTACATGTAAAGCGAAGAAGTGCTTCAGAGTGAAAATAACGTTCAAAAAAAAATCTGACGAAAAAATCGTGTTTTCTTTATTTCAATAAAAAAATTTAGTGGTTTTTTGCGATTTTTCACAATTTTTACCAATGTCAATCGAAAGAGCATTATGAAAAATAGTCGGGTGCAGATTTTAAATAATTCTTATTCGACTTTTTGTTAACTAGCACTTTACTGAACTTAGAGTATACGAAAACTGCAATTGTAGCGTTAAACAGTCAAATAAATATAAATAACACAGAATAAATTTAAATAATTATATTAACAGTGCAACACTAATTAATATCGCTTACATATTATTTACTTGAAATTAATTGCACTAACTTTTCGCTTCAATAATTTAATTACCCTTTCTTCGGAACTATTTTATTACTATTTTTTAAATGTTTTATATAATACTTAATTACTTATTTAATTTAATCACTTTTAAATTCAATGCATCTAATTAAAAATTATGTAATTTGTTCGTACAATTTTGTGTTTTATAAAACTATAGGCCAAACTAAATATAGTTAATATTTGAAAACAATACATATATATTTATTAATTAATAACGCACACAATATAAATATAAATTCTTTTATTATGGATATTACAATTGCAGTGCAGTTCAATTCTTCTAAATGTTGTGTTTTAATTGTTATGTAACTCTTACTCCTATTCGACTCTATTTATACATTAGAAACTTTCACTGCAGTATGCTTTTCATACACTACAAGTAAAAGTTGCGCCGATTTTCTTATAACTAAATACTTCAAGCTCAATAATTTAATGTAACACTAAATAATTCAATTTTTTTATTATATTAATTTGTTTTTAAACTCGATTTACTTCGATATAAGAAAAACATCAATTTTGTTATTTATCGATTATTACAATACCGAGTGTATATTTTTTTCAATCAATAATAAAAAAAAGTTCATGTATAACTCATTTAATCAATACTGAATTATCATAAATTATAAAACTAAAAACGTCATTCCTTCCTTTTCTCTCTATCTTCGTTAAAATATCTTTTCAAACTAATCAATCGATCACAAAGTAAAACGAAAAAAAAAAAAAAAAACGCGAAGAATGTCAGTATAAGGAAAAAAAAGCGCTTGCAATCCGCATCTTCGTCGTTCAAGCCAACGCTGATAAAGCGTCTATTTTCGAGGCGTAAAACCGCCTCTGCGTGAAGAGGGTCGCAGCACAATGCACGCTGACCCATATACGGGTCGTTGCTATTTCAGATCCATCCTTTCCATAGAGGAAGGTCGTATGTGCGCTCGCTTGGTCTCTACGTAGAAAATGCCGTTACGTAAGCTCAAGAGAGTTAGAAAGAGACCGAGCACTTAGAAGCGCCGAGAAAACGGACTCAACCGAGTCTCTATGGCTTTCTGTCCAATCGACCGATTACGTCAGTAAATACTATTTTTTTGCAATGGATCATACATTTTTATTTTTTGTTTTGAATGAGATATTTTAGTTTCAATATTACAGTAACTTAACAGAATCGTAGTTATAACACAGTTTATTTTCCAACATTTCGCTGTAATCGAGTTATAAATCCATTAACTTTCTACCAGGGTTCATTTTTTAGCTAAACGTGTGAATAGATCTATTATTATTATTGTAAATTAATTATTCATTATTTTTATTGCATTGCTAGTAAAATCGATGATATATATATAAGAATTGTGTCGTCAATTTCTATCGTTATTTTTTATTTTACATATATCGATTATTCTTTATGTCAATTTACTACACAATGTTTATCCGATAATTTATAAGATATGATTTATCTTGATAAGTTTGAAGCTGGATTTTTATTCCAAAGAGGAAAATAGTAACATATTTGTATATATATATACTTGTAGTTTTGCGATTAATAGTAAACGTTAAACCAATTATATTAGTTTAGGCAAAACTAATGAATTAGTTACCCGCAATTAGGTTTTAAGATATACACATACCGCAATTCAATGTATAATTTACTAATTGTTCATTATCAGTTAATTGGATTGAATCGGTTAGTTTACTAATCACTTTGTTATTAAACATCTGGTGGTAGTTTTCATCATTGAAATTGGATGTATTTTTGACAAATATGTTTGATTTATTTATAACTAACACAGAATAAGTGAGTAATAGAATTAATTTTTATTTATTGATAAAGTTTTATTAGCTTTGTAAAATTTATATTTTAAGTTATCTAACGCGATTGTCCGTAGTTGATGGTAAAAACTTTTTCATATACTAAAATACAATTCCAATAATTTTATCTATACATATATATTATACATTTCTGAAGAAAGGGAGATTATACTTTCAAAACACACATACATAAGGGTGTATAAAAAAACAATTGAGTATACAGAGACATCGGATTTGGGATTACGTAACAATGTGATCAACATATATGATAAACGTGTAGTTGATAATAAATTAAACCATATACGATTCCTGACCAAGTTTTCAAGGCGAGGCTGACCTCGACGGACTTAAACTACTTAAAAATCTCAGTCTCATCGATAAAGCCCGCACATACATATATATATGTGTGTATATATAAAATCGAAGTGTTTCGCAAAATAATAAACTCGATGGAGATAAAATCGAGCGGGAAAATTGACTATAATGAAATCTAGAACTATGTATGCGTTTAATCAAAGGTCTCGATCTCTAATTTTATGAAAAACATCATCATCATTATATATATTATTTTCTAACTTAAAAAAAAAAATAATGCGATGTCGTAGATATATTTCGATTTACGAGTAATATAATTTCGCGTCGATTCCGGTCAACGGAGATTACGCATTTGGGGATCAACTTTAATAAGTACGTAATAGAATTGTACAATTTTTGAGAATTTACTGCGTTTTTATAGTTTTAAAGATAATTCACTTACGTGTGGTTTCGTACTTATTAAAAATTGACTAAACGTTACTAGTAGTTATAGAGTGGCAAACTATTTCACGAATATATAGTACTCGTCAATTTTACATTCTGAGCATAAAAGTTATGTAAAAAACTAATTTTCATTTCTCAATCATCGTATAAACAAGAAACAGATTTAAAAAATGTTAGAATGTTAACAAGAATGTTTGAAACTTGAAGAAAAGTAAACATTGGCTTTTCTAATATATATACATATATATAATTACAGATTAGTAGTAGACATGAACTTCCGTTTAGTCGGAAAGTATATATCGATTTAGTGTTTGGTTACAGTGTAAAAAACCTTGTGCATCCTGTGAGTTGAAAACGCTTCATCGATCCGTATTATAAACGAGTACCTCGTAGCAAGTAGTTCGCGGTAAATCTGGCTTGAATCGGTTTAAGAGGAGGCCATATACCATCGTTGTATGCCAATTTTCAAACTAAGTTTTACGTCTTTAGATTTTACTTCAAACTCGACAGTGTTAATCGTTCTTATAATTTTCCGTTAACTCTCTTAGTACGTTTACTTATTAATCACTATTTTTCTTCTAGTCCAGTTTTTCTACTTTATCGACGTTATTTCGGTCGTTTAATCAGCTTTAAAATTTAGTAATTTTTCTCACATATCGCAACGTCAGTTTCTTAGCCGAATTGTATACGTTGTGATAAAAATTTATTTAGTTTTACCCGAAAATATTAAATTATACGTATCGTAAAAATACACACATTCGCACTGCGCATTCGCATATATATATATATATACAATGTACTTTCGCCGGTATTTACGTAATCGCTATTGGTGCATTTTGTATTCAACGTGTTCCATTTTCTTTTATTCAAAATCGGCAATGAATTTTGTAGTTTTTAAATTTACTTTACATACAATCTTAAAAATTTACGGTGAGAAAACTTGAAACATTTAAATTTCATGCCAAGAACGTATATTGAAAATTGGTGTTTCGTTTTTCGTTTCAAAATTATTAAACTTCAAATTGATTCCTATACATACATAAATGAACTTACGATCGGAATTCTAATTTGTCTAAAAAGTGAATATATGATTGTGTTAAATTAAATAAATTTTAACGAACAGTCTATAAATCCAGTATTTAACTCTCAAATTTGCTTTTTCTTTAAAGGGATGTCGGAGCCAAATTGCAGGGATTTATACCTTTCAATTCACCAATTGTATCTAAGATATTTAATTAAAAATGTGAAAAAACTTCATAAGGATAGCTTAAAACAGAAGGACCTGAAGGATGGATTTTTTAAGAAAAAATAATATTTTTTATAATAATATTGAGTAAACAATTTTGGGTCGGTAATTATCAGTAAAAAAAGGCATACATTTTCAACTCAAACATCAATTTAAAAATCTGAAAAAATTTGGATTTATTGTTGAAAACATGCCGGATGGCCTGATAAACAAGATTTTTTAAAAAAAATTCATCCTTTTGTTTAAAAAAAAATAATGCTAACTTAATTTATCGGTTCTAACAAAGCTTACATTAATAAAAAAAAGTTAATTAAAACACAAAATAAACTCGATATAAACAATATACTAATAGATATGTTCACGGTTGTAAAAAAAAAGAATCCATAAAAGAACTTTCAACATTTTCAAAAACTACCCCATAAAAGCCAATGTATTATGCATCAAATACCCTTTTAACTAAATTAGGTCGAGACTGTCGGTAACGTAGTGCACCTATTATTCCTACAGACGAGTAATCCAACAATGTAAAAAGGAAAAAATAGAGCGAGAAAGAGAGAGAGAGAGAGAGAAATAAAATACAAAGTATAAGGTACATAATAATAAAAACTACAGGCGAACAGCGATCACATCGGTTATGCAATTGTTATAACTCTCCCTCTCTCTCTCTCTCTCTCTCCTATACGAAATTTCATCCCGCAAGAGTACATATACTTTCTCTTTCGAGCGTGTAACGCCGCGCGCGCGCGTAACTAGCTAGCTTATCATAATTAGCCGCGAGGCTTATGTACTATAGTGTTTGAATATCGCCTTAACCTATCGTCCGTATATATGCTGGATTTTTCGGGTCCAAAGATTACGTAACGTTTCTAACCAAGGAGAGTGCACGGTTTGTCTATTATTGGAGGCCACGTTTACGTAACAGATGCAGCGCGTCGAATTTTCGTCGTATTTTTAAAGTAACCTAATAATTATAAACGATCATTTACTCTTTGTTTTTCTCTCGAATATATCCTAATTAATTATTTATTCTCTCGCATCGGCTCCTCTTTTACGTTATCAATGTCACTGCGTGTCCTCAATTATGTGGTATTTTTTTGCGATTAGACAATTCAACTATATATATATGTACGTAAGTAGGTATTTTTTCTACATTGAACATTTTTATTGTGATTTAACGTCTTTCAAAGGCATCGTCATTTCGTGGGATCAATAATCTTATTCAATAATCAAAATTGAAAAAAATGTGAGCAAACTAATATTTGTCATAATAATATAATAGTTATTCATAAAAATTCGAATTTAAAGAATAAATACCAAAAAAAAGAAATGATCTCTGATAGAGGTGTGCATTTATTTGTACGAGGAACGAATAGAAATAAAAATGAAGGCTCGATAAGAGCAACAGGATAGGAGGTGCCAACGGGAGCAGTGTCGTATCGGCGCCGTGACTTTCTCCGGCACGACTGCGGCCAGCGGCCGCTCTTGTACTTATCCGAGGCCTCGCTCATGAACGGGCAGAACGCTCAGAGAGGGGATACAATCCTCCTCCTCCACCACCTCCTCCTCCTCCTCCTCCTCCTCCACCTTCTCCTCCCCTCCCCTCCCGCAACCCCACCTACTGGTGACCGCGAATGCACCTCGATGCATCGCTGCAACCTCCCACCACTCGGGAGGTATCCCCACTTGGAGGGATCTTGATTCCCCTCTAAGCTTGACGTTTTCTCGGTTATATTTTCTTCTTTTTTTTTTTTACTTTTTTTCGTGTTAAGTCGCACATGAATGTAAAGTTTGATATTTGGGTTTCTCTCGCGGTCTGCAAAAATAAAATGTTATTATACCGACTAAATCGTTATAAACTAATTTTTCAACGAGTTTTGTAACGCCGCGGCGTAATTACGTGCAAGGTTCGCACATAGAATTTCGCTACGTGCATAATCTAATATCTATATACAAAATTTGTTTTGGAATAGCTACACGCTTTACACTTACGTGAATCATTAATTTGTTCGATCACTTAAAAAAAGAAAATAATAATTATTCGTTAAAAATATTTATTTAAATATATTCATCCAAGTTAAATTTTACATAAACGTTTTCATCTAACCTGTTGATTAAATAACCTGCAAACGGTGTATATATATAACACGGTTATAATTTAGTCGATAAATAATGATTTTATAAATAAATATCGGTTTCGTATGGTATAGTATATATACGTTTCAAATATTCAACGATTAACTTTTCCGGAAAAAGTTGATTACTAGATTTTCGCGGCCAGGAGGATGCAAATTGTAAACCGATGTACCTATATAACTATGTTATGGCTCGTAACCAGGAATATTACCTCGAAAATTACATCGGGTATGGGAGTAATAAAATTTTACTTGTCCACTATAATTTTGTACGTAAACCAGTTAGCACATTGATTATCAAACAACTATAAGTGAAGAAATTTAGGCTCCCCGTTTTAAAATCGTTACCACCGGATCCCTGATACAAATCGTTAAGCAGATCGTTAGCCAATTATTAATTTATTTTGACAAAGTCAGATAATTCTTAGATACTTTCGACTACAAATTATATTTATAGTTTACTTTGAATTTAAATGTTCAACAATAAAATTTTATTAAGTAATAATACTTTATAATATAGTAGGTTATACACACATGGAAATATTATTATAATATATATAATTTTATGAACATGTCAATTTTTATGCATGTTCTGGTTGTGTTCGTATTTTTTACTTGTTTTAGGTGAAATTTAGCTAAAAGTAAATTAAGCGTTAGTTATTCGAATTAGATAATTTTCGCAGCTAAATAATTTATAGATATTTTAAATTACTTAATTGCCTGATTGCATTTGCACTTTAATATTGGACAAGTGTTATTCCAATGAAACTTATATAAGATTCCTAAAAAGTTAACAACTGACCTGATTGATAAACGTTGAATAGTTACAAGTTAAATACAAACCCTTGAAATATTAAAGTAATACTTGCATCACAAACGAATCTATATACAGTATTAGTTTTTCATTTACCTGGTTCTTCGTGAATGTACGACGTATATAGTTCGAGTTTAATTCGATAACATAACATATAGTTCTTTAATCTCGCGGTACTTTAAGTTTGATGAAAAAAAAAGCGTAACTTCCTCCTTTCACATGCTTCGCATAGCTACATCACTGTGACTTTAATTTCTTCCCGGGATTCTCTCGATTTGATTACGAATCACCTCCGTTTTTTTTATACCGATAACCGAAACAATCGTTACACAAACACAGAAATTTCGGAATTTAGTTTAACGACGCCGTAATGTTGGTAACAAAAGTTACTATATGCATTTTCGTTGAGTAATACGTACACGATTATATTAGTAAACGAGTATACAGCGTAATTTTCATTATGAGTAGTTTTCTTTCACTTCCTCGTTAAATAATATTAGAAATCGCGTACTTTTTTTCCCGGGGTGAAATGCGTTGCGATGTTGCACTAACGATAATAAAATTTGAGAGGTATTTTTCATTCATTCGAGAAAAAAAAAAGATATAGTACGAAATTGAAAGTAAGGGAAGCGAGGAAGAAAAAAAAAGAATTCAATTATACGTTTGGGGGCTGTGCTGTAATCAGCATGAAGAAGGCAAACTTATTTGCTCGAGCACATTCAAACGAACGAAGAGGAAAATGAAAAGAATTTTTAAGAAAACACGTTACAAGTAATCAAATGAAAAATACGTTTAATCACTAGCTTTTGTCCCACAGTATTTAATCGTAATGTGTAAAAATAGTACAAATATGCGGATTAATAATTAGTGAACTTACAGATTGATGGAAAGGAAGTAAAGTGTTGATTTCTATAACTCACCTGAAACATAAAAGAGTAATAAATTAGATGCAGGCCAGTAGACGATAAATTATTTTTTACGTAAATCATCTTTTCGTTTTTTTTTGTCGGTATTGATATTTATTTGAACGTGTACTTAAAATTATCAGCTCCTATTTAGGATCCACAGTTGGATTGGAATTAGTTTATTATAACTGATTTTTCTTAATACAATAAAAAAATGCTATGTTATATCCAAACTTTTTTTGCTAAAAATACTTCTTTTCTTCTTACACTTTGATAGAGTTTTTATTAAATTTTCATACAATACGCCATATAATTCATCATGGATTATATACAATGTATATAGCTGTAATAATTTCATGCCGAAGAAATACGCAAACAAGTTGAAAAAAGTAATCTCTCCGAGAATAAATTATAAAAGTGGTTAGTTCACAAGCAGGCCCGAATTAACCCGAATTCGAAAAAAATACCGAAAATATAAAGAATTCGGTAAAAAAGCGGAGGGGTGTTTGTATCCTAATCCCTTCCCCAGCGTATAATGGAAGGGGGTATCGTGGAAGTGCATCAAACGCATGCGCGCCACTGCGGTGTTATAGTGGCAGGTTTGGGTATGGCGCCTCCCGGACATGCGCCGACGGTTAAATATACGTCACGGAGGGGTGGACGGCTCGATATCGTAGATGCCCCTGGGTTCAATGCACAGACGCCATTTTCACCTGTGCCATCCGAGGTTTCAGTTGTTGACTTTCAGATAGTCAAGAATAATAATATTGACCAGTTCATTTTCTTTTTATCATATGACATTGCACTTTGATAACATTATCTTTTTTTCCTTTTTTTCTCACATCTGGGGAAAAAAGGGATTCAGGGGGTGAGCTTTTGTTATTTTGTTAATGTGTAAGAGAAACGATGTTGATAAGATTATATCTTTTTTTACTGAACATTTTACAATTGTATTCTCCGGGGTTTATTCTTTTTAATGCAGATGCAAATGATTTGTTTTTAAAAATCGATATTAGGGATTTTAAGAATATGAGAGAAATGTTTTGTGTTATTAAATGTAGATCAATAAATTATAAATTATTAACTCACGATCGATCGGTATTACTTTATGGATTATTATTATTATTGTTTTCGAAGTTTTTTGTTACATACGATGAAAATAAATTTTTTAATTGACCTTGATTGTGTGATTTTTTTTAAAATATACTATTCGATAGTTTTTTAAAAGAAAAATTAAACATGAAGTTTATTTAATTGTAAAGAATTTTTACTTCGTTAAAGAGTAATCTTAATAATTTTAATTCGTTACTGTTCCGTCGTCCAAGTCGTGCACCATCAACTTTGTTTTAATAATTCCTTCCCGATGATAATTACACAGAGAAAAAATTTATAGTAAAAATGACAATCTTACCGAGTTATCGTGGGACAGACTTACTTTAGGCTTTTTAATATTTAATATTTATAAAAATAGTAATATTGATAATTTGACAATTTTGTCTCTTTTTTTCCATTTTAGGTAAATGTTATTTACGTATCAAGTAGCTTTTGGAGCAGTAGTGCAATTTCACATGTTTTTAAAATAAATGGATCAAAGATAATTATGATTTTTACGTAGATTGACAGAAGTAGGTTTAATGAAGAAAATGTAATAACTTGTAAATTAAAGGTATTAATCAAACTAGGAATTAAGGTAAAAAACGTTAAATTTATGAAACATACAGTAATTTAACATACTGGTGTAGACTACAAAAATTTTTCAATTCCTATTTTTCATATATTTTACAATGTCAATTTCATCGATTTTGCGCCTAACGTTATTTTATCAACATGTGAATATATCTTCACAGTTTCTGTGACGAATTTTAACCTATATACTAGTAACTAATCAATATACTAATTAATAAATAATAAATAATAAAATAATAATAAACGCAAAAAAGGACAATGCAGTATACTATTCACCTCGGTGTGTACAATAAAGTCAAAAAAGTGTATTCACCCTTCAGACATCAATGAATTGAAGGTATACGTGACCGTGATCCTCCTTTCATGAACCCTTACAAAAATTCGCATGCGAGAGGGTCCCCCCCTTCCCTCTCAGAAAAGGGTACACAGGGATTTGTAGAAAATCGATTACGAAAAGAGGGGTCAAACAGTTGGGGTATAGGTCATTGTATGTTCTCTCTCCCGTATATAGCTGCAGGTGATGGCCCCTCACTGATGCCTTGTTTTAGGGGTAGTAAATGGCCCGCGTTGACCTTGTCCTGACTCTCTGTTGACGGAATCGTCGATTTAATTGCAGATTAATAGATCCTATATGCGTCAAGATCATCGTATTACGTGATTACGTTCCCTTCGTACTCAATGGGTTTTCTATTATATCTCTTTTCATCTGTAATTTTACTTGGACTACATTTGTGCATCCTCGATTGTTTAATGTTTTTTTTGGAAAGGATTTTTTTTATATAAATGTTGAAGTAGTAAAGTTTAGATAGGTTTTTCCCTGTACAAACGTTAAACAGACAACAGATCTGCCTCCCGTTCTGTAATAAAGAAACGAAAGAAAATAGATGTCAAGTCACGGGGATGCGGAACCAAGAAGAACGATCTTTCCAAATGATGGACTTTTTAAGAAAATTCATGCGTACCCTCGACGACAAACATTGTTTAAAAAAATAGGTGTTCTAGTTTTTTTTAATTAAAAAGAATTTCCATATAATATTTATAGATTTATATTCGCAAGTTCGAGATTAAATTAAATTTAACGCACGATCATAATGTAACAATTAACTATACTATGAAGAGATATGTACACATATTTTTACAGACTCTGCGTCTACGATACAATAATAAACGTATAAAATTTAACCCTTTCAGATCCAATGTATACTGTAATGTACATAGATAAAAATGTTTAAATTATAACGTAAATTATTATAAATAATAAAAAAAATATTTATATAGTATTTTTACATTAAAAAGATGGTATACATATTAAACTAATTTTATACTTAAATACAATGGTGGTGATAAAATAATAAATAAAAATATGAAAAAATTGTAAATAAATTCAGGTCCGAAAGGGTTAATATAACACTATATATTTTGAAAGACGACAGCGGATTTAGTCGTTCAATTAGACGAAATATTCATCTAATTTTGAGCGAAATCGTCGAAATTTATGAGTATAATGATGCATTTCCGGTATGCCGATAGTATCTCGCAAGATACTTTACGAGTCGAACAACAACAAGGTTACTCTAGCAATCAGTGTAGACACAATTGACCAGTACTCGTTGAGCTTATCACAACTGAGGTTGAACGCCTAGACTCTCCTCTCTCTCTTTCTCTCTCTTGGGTTCCCTTTATCGAACTCGGCAAAGCAGAACACGTCACCTCCGTATTCGTTTAATTAACCACGATATACATCAAGGGTTAAGAACCTTGAACGGTTAAGAGCAACCTTGCTCGATTGTTTTTTCATTTATACTCTTTTTTATTATATTTTGAAATTACTTATAAATTATATAAAATATATTATATATATACATTTCACGGTAGATATCGTTTTATTAATTTTATGTATTATATTTTCGTTGAATATTGAGTAATAACTCGGTAAGAAGGGTTAACGTCTGTTTTCTCCGTTGCGTCAAAAAGTAAAACAAGAAAATTTTTTATTTTCATTACCAAACAGTATACATCTGCTCTAAACGCATATATCACACTTGGTATATTGTATCTCGAGAATATTTTTTAACTTTCGTTATCGAACTCTTATATGCTACATTTTCAATTTATCATTCTGAATTGAGTTATAAAATAAGGTGTATACATCTATTTGCAATTAAAGAATAACCATAACGTAAGTACGTCCCACGTTCATTGTTTTAACCTCGGTATGGAATTTCTCGTTATAATATTTTGTGGAATTAAATAACTGAAAGTAAGGGATAAACCAAGAAGCAAATGAGAGACAAGGTTAAGAATTCGTCGAAAGAATGTAAATGCGATGTATGTTTCTCGTAAGGTAATAACAGAAATATCCGTCGTAAGTTCATTCCGAGAAATACTGACTCCGTACTATTTTCCCAACTAAATTGTACCTTTCTTCTTATATATATGGTTTTTGTTACACCTATTAAAATACCCTTCACCTATACGCATACACCGCCAATTCAAGTAATCTCGTCAATGTTTAAAAGTGCAATTTACAATCTACACGGACGACTAGTCGAACGATTTTTAAGGAAGTTTCTATATAGCTAATATATTGCATAATATTACAATAAAAATATAAAGAAGGTAACGTAATAGACCGTACGGAATGATAACTTATCGACACGCTATCGTTGGCCATACATTCGCCAACCGACTTGACATTTCCGTAGAAAAATCCGTCATATATGCGAGAATCATGCATGAACACGATCCGTGGAACTCCATACAATAAAACGATCCCGTACCTCGTAAATTTTTATCAAATGTAATGCACTCTCTCCTTCTAACGATCCACTTTGTCTAACCGTAACAATATGAATCCTCGCACGACTATTTCATCTATGGAAATTTATTCATAATTATTAATATATTATAATACGAATAATCAGATGACTGCTATATATTTATACGTATACACGTCGTTTCGATCGGTGTTTCTACGTTGTCAATTTGGATAACGATCCTATTGTGAAATTTGACTGTAATTATGTCAAGGTTTGATATAGTTTGCGAAATAGCGTTGCATTTTAATGATGTTGAATATCAAACAATTGACCGGTGCGGAGACCGGTGAAATAATTGTTTAACAATTATTATTATATTAAGATGTCAGTTGCAGGTATTACCTGTATAGGTAACCCTTTTGTGTGTGTGTGTGTGTGTTTTTATATATTCTGCTGTTGTGCCTCCGAATCGTTAAACAGTTTTCTCTCGGATCTTACCTATTTTTCTCACCCCTCCCCCCTGACCGTGCGTACGCATTAATCGTTCGAAAGCGAGAATGCCAGATGTCGAGTAAAGCCAAACTGCAGAAAAAATGTAAAATAACAATTAAGCAACGCGTATATTAACTTTCATTACGTCTCTTACCGCAAATTAATAATTTATTAATGTACAATCGTGGCAAACATTTAACTCCATTGAATCTCGACTAAACAACTTAACGTAACAATGAAAAATTATATAATAAACGTATCGCTGAAAAGGTAGTAACGCTACATGCACTTAGGTCAGACAACCCATATAACAATCCTCTTTTCATCTGTTTGTAGGTCAAAAAAGGTCAAAGATCAACCGCCATTAGTAGGTAAAAAAGAAAAACAAGTGAACGATAAAACTAATATAAAAATGACTGCAGACCTAGTTCCTTGTAAAACTAAAGAAAGAAAATCGAATGTAAAATCGAGCCGATTAAAGGTCCCGTACACTCGATGTAAACAAAAGTGAGCTTCGAGGTGGCGCTCGCTCGCGGGGGTCAACGACCTCCGGGTAAAGAATGGAGGGTTAAACGGGGTGCGCGTATGCGCGCGCGCACAGTGCACCCGCAACACTGGTGGGAGAATTTTAGGGGAAGAGGGAGGGGAAGAGAAAGAGAGAGAGAGAGAGAGGGAGCGAGAGAGACAGAGACAGAGAAACATAGAGAGAGAGAGAAAGAGGGAGAAATTACACGAGGTCGATTGATGAGTTTTTTTTACGAATTATCGCGCGCGTGAAAATTCCCAAGGTTCGTCCAGAGGTTTCATTTTTGGTAGTATTCGATGTTTCGGGTTGTTAATATTCTTGGTGTTGTGAAAAGAGATTACTAACGGTGTTAGTACACGTAGTTTGTCTAATCATCGATCATGTATATTTAAATGATTAATTAAATTGATAAAAAGGTATATTGGAAAGTTCAAATTGCAGTCATTAGTTCAAATAAATAGAGTATATCGTAATAACGTATTTGTAAATATCGCATTTTTATAAATTTAATTAAAGTAAATAGTACTCGATCGTATCATTCATAATAATTGAACAGGAGTAATATATCTATCGAATGTAAATGAGTTCCATAGCCCAAGTATACAACGATATCTCTTACTGTGTAACGTCAGAAGAAGAAAAGCACGCGGGAAACAAAATTATTAACCACAGAATTGCATAACGGGTGAAAAATATCAAATCCTTCCCACTCGTTTTACAAAAAAGGAATAAAAATTGTCCAAGCCCATATCGATCGATAGCCGAAAGCCCGCGCAGTCGTGAGGGAGAGACAAAGAGAGACAGATAGAGATGGAGAGAGAGAGGGAGAGAGAGGGAGAGAGAGAATCCTCGTCGCATCGACCGACAGTGGCTCAGCTGTGCACGTCCCTCCCCTCCTGGGGAATCCTCTCGGTGGCCGGGAGAGCTCGCTCGCAACCACCTCCACTGAGGACGCGCCGGGGATGGTGCCGGTGTGAACGTGACCCTCAAAACGGGAATGCATCTACGCCCCTCCCCTCTTTCCTTCCCTCTTTCTCCTCGTTCCTCTACCCCACCTCCGCAACCCCTCTTTCGCGATATTATTTTATCGGATTTTTCGATTTATACTTTTTATCTCCTTTATTTTCACTTTATTTTTTATTATTTCGTTGCAACTGTTTTGGTTTTTAATTATTATTTATATATTATTCTTAATAGATTCACAATTTGTGTTTGGAGGTATTTTCGAGAATTTTATATAACATTTTATAACGATTCTGGCATTTTATGACACGGCCGATTCTGTTCTTATTATATAATGTACAATATCATCTATTTATCGGCGATAATAATTTACGCATTTATTGAGAAGATAAGCACGAGTTTAAATTTGGTTGACGCATTGAATATCACTCGTTAATTTTATTGTTCCCTGTACACATTTATCTTAAAACAATTCTAAATTCTTTTAAATATAAAAATACAGTATTTTATTATGATGTTAATTTAGTATCAACACTTACAATTACGAACGATATCTAATACGTCGTAATCATGAATTTTGACCATAATGCATTGTTTATTGCCGCGAGACATCGCAGTAACCAGTTGACCGAATAGATTGAAAGTCTCGACACAATCGATAATACATCATTCTAATCCTTGTAAACGAAACAGTTTTGCGATGAAAATATATCAGAACTAAAAGCAAATATGTGCTATAATATATTAATTGTTAATTACCATTTGCATAGTTACTTTGCATCAGGTACCTTGCATTCAACATTGATAAATTATTCTCTTTTGTTTATGTAATTATTATAACGATTTTTTATTGATTTAGACCTAGTCGATCGACTTCAAACTCCAAAAATATTGATGATAATAATTTACTTAAGTTTTTTTTTGTTTAAAATATTTTAGTATTAAATGAAATTTATGTATACAAAAAGAAATTAAAAATTAAACATTTTTATACTATTTATATACGCTAGAATTTTGATTCGAGAATAATATATATATATATATTATATTCTTGGTATATTGATTTAAATTCCTTGCACAAACATTCAAATATTTACAAAGACAAAGGTATAACAATTGTTTTTTTGTTCATAAAGTGAATCGAATTTTTGTTACTGGTTCTACACTGCTTCAGTTCCGTGCTCTTTTTTGGAAGATCCGGAAATAAAATGCTTCGGTAGAATAAACAAAAGTTACAAGATAAATGTATCTTTTAATTGATTTTGAAACAACGCCTACAAAATAACTAGTTTTCCACATTTTTTCATTGCCATTCTTCTGAAACCTTTACGCCAGTTTTCAGGTCAGATAATCTATCATGGAAGGATCAAAAACATTTTAAGAAATAGATATTGAAGTATATTTATAATCAAAATTTGCCTCGCATATTTTATTTTTAATTAGATTCCTTATTATGGTATAATCAAACTTTTATTCATCATTGATAAGAACATTATATTCGTAAGCTTGAACGTCCTAATCTCCAAACTTACTAGAAAATCAAATAAGTTATGAGCATTTGGAAGAAGTAATTTACGTATAACCAATATAAAAGAAATTGATTAAACTCCTTATCAAATAGACTTATTTATCTGGAATAACCTTTCTCTCTCTCTCTTGTTTCCTCTAAAGAGAGTCACCTTCCAAATTAAAGTCCAGGTCGTCATTCCATCTGTCGTCGAGTGGGACGTTTGTCGTAGCGCGTCCAAATTAATGAACGAACGTCGCACTCGTCAGGAAACAGCACAGACAAGCAGCTACGGAACGCGAGGTTTGCAGCGTGTACCCGGGTTTCGAGCGCGTATACCGAGGATTTCCGGTTAACAATCGAACTGTGGTGTAACACTGCGATGCAAGATGTCTCTAGCCTAGAAATTCCAAAATGATTCGAGAGCAACTTACCAATCTGCAGATTATTGTGCGGTTCACCTCTTCGTTCTAACTCTAAGGTTGGGTTGCTGTCTTTCAATGAATATATATTTATTTAAATAAAACAATTTGTTTGTTCGGTGATATGTATTGTATCATTTAAATTTTTTCGGTCTTTCCGAAACATAACTTGATTTTTAATTAAAGTAGGCTCTTCTTTATTTTCGTCCACTATGGTTGGTAGAATTTCCCAGAATTATAGCCTTTAAAAATTAATATTTATTTATTTATTTTTTTATATAATTAAACGACAATTAAATTTCAACGTATATGTGCGTGATTAAGTATTACATCAGAATTGATGATGTCTTTTGAGCAGCTACGGAAAAAAGAAAAGTAAAATAAAGGGTCAATCATTTTGGCAAAAGTTAAGTAGAACCAATCAAACTTTAATCGCCTGGGTTTTGAGATACAAAAGGCTCGCGGCTCGTCTTCCTTTTGGAGCCGGCGTTTCGCGGTGGTTTCGCTCGGTTTACGACGCAGACTGTCGTCAGTCTGGGACAGCATTATGCGCGTTATACGAGCCACCGACGCGAACTATATATCCGCCTGCCGTCTGGGCTCGATCTTCATGGTTGAGTGGCTCTCTTCTGGTCCTGAGTTTTCGGCGAGTTTGTCCTCTTACGGTTTGACCATTATTTTACTCAAATTTCAATTCGTGGTGAAAAATGTTGCAAAAAAGTAAAAGGATCGTAAGTCACTGGTACGGGTTATTATTTCATTATTAAATACTGTACTGCACTGTTGCTCTGAGATCGTTTACAAATTTTGAAAAGTCTAAATTGAATAGCTTATCTTTTTATTCTTTATATATTTGATGCGTCTTTACGAATACTTAAAATAACAAATTTCTTTTCAAACTCATTTCTTACAAATTTGGTATTGCGATAAGTAGTCCCTTTTCAAAATTATTATCTCTGTTCTCTTTTCTATTGTCTGCTAAATTGCATGACGGCGTGAAACAGAATTTCCATGAATATTAATGAAAATTAATCTGCAAAGGTGTTTTTAGAAATTTTATAAAACTGATATTTTCCTAGTAGAAATTTCATTAGCGGTTATTCGGAGTTCTAATTATAAACGGTAGGATTGGTCAAACACTGGTCAAAAATAGATAAGATATATGTCTACCAAAGCTGGGTAGATCTAACATGAAATGATTCATTAAATAACTCAAAATAGTTAAATAAGTAGAACAATATCAAAAGTAGTAATCGTCTTCAATCATACTTCTTTCCCCAGTCTCTAGCATTATCTCGTATCAAACCTACAATTGCGTTTATCTAAATCGGTCTGAATTGCGAAATTCAGAATCAGATATCTCAACTAATTTTTCAATCTCCAAAAACTCTGTTCAGCACCAAAGATGCGAAATGACTAGGGGAAAGATAGAATATCTTTGGAGTAAATTGTGTCATTATATATAGTGCAAGTTTTTTCTCGAGCGTGTCATTGTCGAGGTAGTCCCTTTCCTTCAATTGGCATTCATTTTATGGAGTACATTGTTGAATCGGGCGTGTACAGCCGACCTAGGTGACGCTTTTATCTGCTTCCTTAGAAAACCTTAGTTATACATACTTTTTTCTGTTGATCGTACATTTTTGTTTAGCTGGACGTAACTTTGAATGCTCCAAAAGAAAGTACAAATGAACTGGTTTTAATCAATGTCTTGCGTTTGCCTTATGTATCGTAATGTCGAAATTGTCAACGTTTAAAAACTTCGCGGTTAGTTCAAATTGAATTTATTTTTTAACTAATTTCAAATAGAAGGAAGTCCTATATTTGTTGCACGTATGCTTTTTTATATAAATATAAAATAAATAATTGTAAAACAATATCTTGATTTTCAACATAAAAATAAATCCGCAGTGGTTAAAAATTTGTTGGTCACTCCTATGTAGATTTACGTATATTTGTAGAGGTTCAACAGAGAACTTATCACCCAGATACCTAAATGTGTATGTTCGTACCAAAATTATATATGTTTGAGGAGAGAATGCATCAGTATAATTGGTGCAACCGAAATAAAGAATAATTATGAAATAGGAGGGGGTAAAACTCTACAGGTAGAAAAGCAATAATGATCCACCGAATGAGACTCTCTAACGTATAAGAAGAGCAGAGACTAAGAAGCTGGCGAAGTTCACGGTGATCCGATACGAAAACACTCGGTGGCCCCCTCCTATCGTGGTGTCAACGACCTTAGCGCGCACACGCGTCCAAGGAATTCCCTCGATATCGAGCGCCCCCTTCCCCATGCGACCTTCGCGCGATGCACAAAAGTCCTATACGCGCGATAGACTTGGTTGTACATAATGCGTGATGGGGTTGATCGTGTCGCCTGGCAACCTGCCAACTCCCCTATCTTCCTTTCTCTCTTTTTTTCTCTCTCTCTCTTTTCTATAATCGAGGTGTTCGTACGTCACTTTACTATTCACTAATTTTTCAAACTGACGAGATGTAAAGATTGCTGAGATGCTGCTGACGTGCAGAGGAAGCACAGATCAGATTTAAGGGGTCGGTTCGAATGTTGATGAAAACTAACAAGGGAAAGGGGAGATTATCGTTTCTCGAGTGTATCAAAATACAAAGCTGTCGACCAAAACTTAACCTTCATATATCTGAGCTTATTCCTGAATCTTAGAAAGATTCGAAATAGTAAAAGATTCAAATCCAAATTTGGAAAGCAGCTTATTGTAGTCAGATACTTAGTTCACAGTTTACGCAGATATAAAAATCAATTTATTTGCGAAGTACCAAAATTTAGAACAAAATTCTAATGGGATAAAATTTGCGTAAAAATAACTGTTTAAACATGTAATTTATTTATTTATATTTTCAAGTAAAAAGATGAGCTTATATATGTAATTTTAATGCATTTTTTAAAATTCATTTATACTACTTAATTTTTGAATTTTTATAGACATTTATACGAAATATTTTTAAAGTATATGAAAAATTTGATAAAGTGTATTAAATTTTTTGTAATTCTGCACGATTATACATATTCTATGCATTAAAAACTTAATTTCAAAGTACTTTTTTAAAATATATGGATTAAATTTAAACCATTTTTTAACAGTGTACGGTTGATGGTAAATTACAAAAAGAAAAGTTTATCAAAAATGCAAATTGTTTGAGTAATTGATAAAAAAGAAAATGGACCCTGGTTGGTAAAATTGAACAAGCACAACCGAAGGTAGCCCCTTTAATGGGACAGAGAAATGCACGTAAAATTGGACGTATAAAAACTTACGTGTCCAAAATTAGCCTTATGAGAATTGAAACTTATTCGAGTATAAATTGTCGGTATCAACAGTTAATTTATCGCATTTATTAATTTATATACTAAACACGTCTGCCCCAACATTACCTCCCAAATTTGAGTTTGTCCCGAATGTGGATATATTACCTTATTTTTATAATAGTACAATGTAATATACGGTTAGTAAATAATTAATTAACAGTTAATACCCTGTAATTCATTATCAGTACAAAAATATACAAGCGACTAAAATTACATCGAGTACTCATGATAACCGGTTTAAGATGAAGTAAACAGTGATGACTCGTAAATTGTGAAGGAAAACATTGCTCGTGTAAGAACATCAGTTTTCAGTTAAAACAGTATATATAATGTATTTGCAGTCATTCCCCTGTCCTTAAATCTTCGACACTATACTTTTTATAGTCCTTATCTTCTCCCCTTTCTTACTAGCGATAATGTTTCCAGCATTTAAGACACCTTATCACCGTTCGAGTATTTAACATAGATATAATGTCAGCCGCTCTCTCTCTCTTCACACACACACGCACACATACACAGGCATACATACGGTGAAAAAACCGTTCTCTCTATCTCGTTAGTTCAAAAATGAAAGAAACGATTTGTTTTACAAACTCCTTAAAGTATTGTTTACTTCGTCTCGTTAAAAAATTATGAGTAATCTAATCTTGTAATAAGGGATACACTGTGCTGGAATTGTTCTATTCTTCGGCAAAGAATATTTAATTATATGTATAGTAATTTTTTTATGATAAATTTAGATTATGCTTCAAGAAAGTTTATTTTTTCCGTACTTTATATACAAATTAATTATAAAAGTGATCAGCATTAGGTTAATCATTTCAAAAAATGCGACTGTCACATCGATAACGAACAATCCATACTCCATAATAGGTAATTACAATAATCAAGTATCCTCAAATTAACATGTCGATCCTATATGTAATATATTACTCCAATATAGTATTATATAATTATTTAAAACGAATGCGACAACGAATTTTTCGAAAAATATTATTCTTTTCTGATTAAAACTTATATAGCTAGTAATTTTGCGTTATTAATTTTAAATTCAATTAAAAACAATATCTCGACTTATAAATTTATTATATTTAATGCATAATAATTTTATCTTTTAATACTTTGCAAATTGATTTTCTTATAAATTTAAGGAAATTATTATGCTCCGATATTTATCTTCACGCCCATGGAAAAAAACCACAGCTCAAAATAACCAACTTGAGGCAAATGACATTAAAAACTTGATAGTATCAATAACAAATATAAAAATTATCTTTTTTACTTTTTGTAGGATCTTCTAAACACTTTTTCTTTCAAAAATATAGTTAGTTCCACATTAGATTACTTTATAAATAAACAAAATTTTAATAAGAATTACATTTTAGATTGTAATTTTTTCTCAAAAATAATCCATGAAAGATTTTCAGAGCACAATGTTATTATTATGTTTTAATTCAACGATTTTTTTCAATGTATTTGATCAATTATTTTCAGAGATATGAGCAATCAAATATTTTGTATAAAAATATATAAAGTTTAATAACTTAGGCAATTATAGATATTTTGAGTGGAAAAACAGTAGGGATTGAAACTATTAACACAACTATTTTTTCCTAAAATTTCAAGCGAATTAAATGCTTTTTCCGAAAACGTTCGACATAAAAACCCCAATTTTTTCACATTTATAATGTTTAAAACAAAACTATTCAATATAATTCATTGAAATGTTTACAGTTTATGGCCATTAGAAGGTTGCTTCAACATAAATTTTTTCAGCGCATTCGACTGATTAATTATCAAAATAAAAAATATAAAAAAAAATCATCTTTTTATATAACAAAAAAACTAATAGAGATCCAAATCGGTCAATCCAAAATCGATCGAATTGATTTTTTGAGTCTCTATATAATGTACATTTGGCCCAATAAAAAAAATTAATAATATTATCAAAATAATTTTTCAAAAATCAGAAATTGTCTTTAAAACATAAACTATTTGTGGAATAAATAAGCAAAATCTCTGCCGGAATTCGGAAAATAAAAAGCAAACTACACACGCGAGCTGAGCGATATTGATCGAGCAGTATTGAAAATAAGGCAGCATACGTACATACACACACATCCATACAGGCATTTTCTAAAAACACATGATTTCTACTTCTATCATGTTCAAACATAACTTATAACATGTTTTTGGCGAGTCGAAAAATTTTTCTATTACAAAGCTTCCTCTATGAGGAAGCAGAAAACACAAGTAAAATATGAGTTCACAGATAATTTAATTCGTTGTCGAGTAATTAATAATTTTAACATATTTCACATGATATACTTTGTAAATGTAAAAATAAAGAAAAAGGACAAAAAAGGAAAGTTGACGGGAATAATAGTGATGGAACGTCGAGTTTGAACAGGCGCGTGGGACGTCGTCCGTGTCCGCAGGAATTAGGTTAAACTAGCAGGCAATTATGACAGGATGTGATTTGGCCTCAGTTGTCCCCCTTCATCTAGCTCTTTCTTAACCGTCAATTTCTGCACACATCAGACTTTGGCACGCACATTATAACCTCCTCCCTCGATTAAAATTCTTTGAAATCGTGTACAGTACAATTGACTCGAGGTGCTGAAATACGACCGCTTCATCAACCAAGTTTTGATAAGTTAGAAATTTCTGTCAGGTCGGTGTATCAGAATCGAATAGGTAGTTTTAAGGTTACGCACGAGAGTCAGGGTTATTTATAACCTTCCCGACCTTGAACTAAGTGAATATTATTTTTTCGAAATAAAACATTGCCTCACAAAATAATTTAAGTTGAATTGAATCAATTTTAGTTAAATTTATGTTGGCGATAACCTAGTAAATAATGATGGGAAAAAACTTTTCATTATTAATAGAAAAATGTACGACATTCGGTCATTTTTTGAAAAAGTAGCCATAGTTCCTACTCCAATATTGGATTTGATTTCCACTAAGAAGACTGTTATTTATTAAATTTCAAAATGTTTTTTGCCGTGCTTCGGAGATATTGGTGAAAATTCTTATTTTAATCAATTGAATGTAATAGATACAAAAAATAATGAAAATCTCAGGTGCAACCAATGCAAACAAATCAATAGGCAGCTAGTATAAAGTCACGTACGTATTCAAGTTAATGATAAATTCCCATCGAACAAACGGATTCATTTATGTTTACTGTGTGTCTGTGTTATCGATGCGTGGCTCGTCAGCTGCCCACGATACAGACGGCTATTTTTCTATCTCCCGTCGAATCGCGACTATTCTTAGTGTCAACAAATAAAAATATAGCGCGATGAAAAGTTTAACATTTTTATATGCCCGGCTTGAGTCATCGCTTTCGACGTGCTTCTATTTTCACTGTGCGTTAACGCGAGAAATGCTAGGCTTGTTAAGTAATCAGATATGGTAACGTGAAATTTTTTATTGATGAACTGAAATACATTTTTCTGTTTATCACTAAATTCATAAGAAAATTTGTAAATATTACACAATTTGATGTTTTTTAATTTATTATTTGCATTATGTGTATCTTTCCCAAATTATTCATCTATAACTAAGATTTTTGTTTATTTAATGCAGTTCTTACTTAAATTTGAACTATATTCCTGAACTTTTAATAAACGGCATTATATTTTTTGTACTAATTTATTTAAAATAATTCAAGACCATGTGCATCATCAAAATAATTTTAGATGAGTTGTGCAATAGACACGTGTTCAATTCAACTCATTGTAAATGACAATGAAACCAAATATTGATGTGTTACAGACAGATGTAATAATAATCCAATTATACATCCTACTTCTTTTTGATAATGTACACATTGAGAATAGAACAATTCGTTTAAATGATAAAATTTATATTATTCGATCAATCAAACTAGAAATTTTTACACAACTAAAATTTCTCTAACAAAGTTATAACTGCAATATTGAAAATTGGTGAAGGCAAGAAACGGTGCTAAGTCACGTGCTAGCAATTAGCGAGTATATAGAGTTTTCGCATTGGCTCTCCTATTTCCGTGTTTCCCTTTCGTAATTTATGTGCGCTTACTCGTAGACCAAAGGTCCGTAGAACTATAGTCCAGTTAGTGTTGCAAAAACCAAAGGAAAACAATCAGATCGATTTTCATAGTTGTTGGGTAAAGATTTTTTTTTTTTACGCAATTTATTTTTCGCTCTCGTCTAGCCATTAGCTGATTGTAGTGGATTGGCTAACTATTTAAAATGATTAATAATAATTAATGAAATTATAAAATTAGTACAAGATACAGGAAGAACTGTAATACACCATAAACGATAACGAATTTTTTAAATTCTTCGTATCTTCTTTTTTCGGATGAAATATAAAAATTGAAAATTTGGTATTTTCTTTCGAGATAATTGAACGAGTGATAGCCCTTTGTTAAAAATAGTTTGCATAGCCATACACACGCAACCCATATGGGTTTAATATATATATTAAACGTAGAGTCGACTAAGTCGACAAGTCGTGCATCAGCTGAAGCAGTAACTCTGTTATTTTAGCTTCGTTTGTTCGGTATATAGGGATGAATCGATAAACATTTCACTCGTATACCCGGGCATTGACATTGACGAAATTCTTTTCACATTAAGGTCAATGTATTGTTACGCAATCTACGCCAACGAGTTTTTAATCTAAATTACGCGCTCGAGATAACACGCGCTGATTGTAGACTTTACTAAGTGAATCATACCGCTCTTTTAACTTCAACGTTTCAACGTTTTCTTTAAATTCAGCCCGTTTATTTGACAATCGCTCTTTTTTTTCCTCGTTCTTACTATATTTTTCGGTTCGCTCAATGAATCGCTTCGAATAAGGAACGGTCTTTTGTGTATATTGTTCGGTACATTATCCATTTTTAGGATAATACATATTTACTTTCAAGAAGTTCAATTTCAGTTTTTTTTTTATTAGTAACGAAGAATACTCTCGTATGATGCACGTATTACGAACGCACACGTGGGTGCGAGCCAACTAATACACATTTTCAACAACATTTTCACAGTAATAATTTGTGTAATTAAAGTTACAGAAACTTATATATGTACACACACACACATATAATAGTATGCACCGTCATTCCTATGCAAACACTGCCTATTGCAAGATCCTATTCAAATCCTATTATTTCAAGATAAACTATACAACATTACACAAAATTGAAAATCCAACTTATCGCTTTCAAGTATGCACACACATATATATTAGGCAAATTTATTTAATAATAGCGAAACGTTAAATGCACACTGATCATTCTATCAAATATATAAATATACATAAGATTATAACACTCATATTTATATATGTGCATGTGTGTATGGATATGTAGATGTACACAAACACCCACACACAAAACACACACACACACACACACATATATAAATATATATGTATATATATATAAAAATATATATGTGTGTGTATATATATATATATATATATATATAACGCGAGCAGTGTCAGAGAGGCGTAGAGAGCGAGTATGCCGGTGGCGGAGGTCAACGACCCGTCTATGTTTCTGTCTCTGTCTCTCTCTCTCTCTCTCACTCTCTGTGCAAGCGTACAACCAACACCCCGATGCCATACACCACTACCAGATGGAGCATATTTCTTCTCTCTTACTCTCTCGTGATCTTCTCTCATTCACCTTACTATATACACATCTCCCTCTCTCTCTCTTTTTTACTCGGGCTATATACGCATCTCTCTTTATTTCGCTCTCGGTCGGTCTTTGTATTGTGCCCGAGAGAGAGAGAGAGAGAGAGAGAGTGAGAGACCTAGGCTAGACACAGGGAGCGACAGAATCCCCGGTAATTCGTGTAACGAACCCACGATAGGCAAAAAATGTTAGGGATCTATTTTCTTTTAGTTATGAGATTTTTTTTCATAATAGAAAGAGAGAGAGGAAAAGTGTCTTGTAAGAATAATTTCTTATTTTTCTTTTATGATGATCAACGTGGTCTTTTATAGTGTTAGATTGAAGGTTAACTATAGTAACTTATAGAAAATGAAAAATTGTAAAGATGATGCGATATCAATAGTACTTTTTATGATCACAATTTGTACAGCTAGAATAATATTTATTAGTCTATCTAGTCTATAATCTCTAGTCATAATATTAATTTATTGTCTGAAATAACTAAACGAGATTAATTATAAATTTTTTATAAGAAACATTTTCCTTCAAAGATACTATACTGATATGACGATAAACATGCGAAATACCTTAGGGTAAATATTAAATAAAATTGAATCACGCTGATTACAAGTTATTATTACGATTAAGAATGATAAAGAACATTTGAATTATATCGATGCAAAATCATGAAACAATTAACAGCATTATTTTCAATAATACTTATTAATTCTATAATAGCTGATAAAAACAAAATTACAAAATCATTGTACGGGTGCATTTTTATTATATTCTATATAAGTAAAAATTCAAAATTCACGTGATCAATACTTGATGTAAAACGTACATAGTATATTCAACGAAACGCCTACACGTAATCCGATCCGATGCAAATTGGACTACTTCTTTTTACACTTGCTACATTTTAGTGAATTTTTATAGAGGAAGAAGGAAAAAGTTTCGATTTAATATTTCATTTAACGTACGTAATAAAACCAGATATACAAATAATTAGTTTTTAAGATATGAAAAAATTATGTATGTTTGTATAATTTGAAAAAGTATATAAATACTGATGAAAATTGTCAATGAAAAATACAAAAAGGAAATACGTGAACAAAAGATAGTTCTAAATAGGAATACAAACAATAAATAATATATTCACATTTGATGTCCTTTCAATATCACGAAAAATTTTTTAAGAAATTCATTTAAATTATTGATCAACATCTGTAATATTTGATATGAAGAATAAGTAAATATACAATTTTTGAATAAAGAATATAATCTGATTGTTGATAAATAAATAAAACCGTTTGTAAATCAAAATTGACCCCTGAATACCTAACAAATATACTACTGTTAAAAAATGTGTATAAAAAAATATTATTTTTCCATTGTTTTCACTTGTCTAAATGCAACAACACACTTAGGAAAAAACCTGAGAAAACTCACGAAAATAATCGAGGTTGCAAGTGCACACACTCACGTACACACCCACACACGCGGACGTACACATACACAGGCATATCCATCAATTACGTCACGAAGCCCCTATTTTTAAGGAACCCCGAGAGAAAGAGAAAGAGAAAGAGAAAGAAAGATGTGTCCGGGATTAAAAATAGTGACATCGCTCGACGGGGAGAAAAATCAATTTCTCTCGCGGGGAACGAAAAAAGCTCAAGCTCGGTTCTCGGTGGGAGGAAGAAGCGCACGTGGGGATGTATAGGGGAAGAGAGAGAGAGAGAGAAACATGAATGTGTAGGTGGAGGGGTAACAAACTCGAGTGCGAGACAAAGATGGAAGATATTCTGTGTGGGTGGGCGCAGCCGCTGGTTTTCACGGTCAAGCATATTGATTTTTCGACGACGACGACGACGCCGACGGAAGGAAGAGAACGAGAGAGAGAGAGAGAGAGAGAGAGAGAGGGAGGGAGAAGAAGAACCCAAGCGTCGGGTCTTGGAGTGCATCCAGGGGTCATTGAACTCTGGGCGCCGGGCTGCTTTCCTGGCAGGCGCCGTGTAATGCGATAATTGTTCGATCCTGAACGCCAAAACTTTTTTGTGAAATCTTTTTTTTTTTTGTTGTTCTTCTCCTTTGAGAGGTTTTGTGGATTTTTTTAACGACAAGGGATGGATAGGGTGTAGAATGTAATTCGTATGGGTGGAAGTTAGGTTATGGAAGAGGGAACTTAAGTACGTTCTGGGGTGAAGAATGTTATATACACTTGGGTTTTCTTTCAATTCGTATATAATTTTGGGGACTTATCGACGCATCGTCATCTGTAGTTGACCTGCGTAATAATTTCACAAGAAATTTATGAGAAATAAATAACGTATTTCGGTAATCCTCATTTTTACAATATTGTTTTTTGTAATATTCATTGTTAATAATTTGCTACAGCTTTTCATATGAAAAAATCGCTGCCAATTAATTAAAAAACCACGTAGCTTCCTCAGATTAACGTGTCGGTCCTATATGTAATATATTACTCAAATTAATAGTATTATTTAATTATTTAAAACAAAATATGTTATAACATTTAGAAAAATATTATTCTTTCCTGAATATTATATAGCTAGTTATAGCTAACTAAAAATTTAATGTTTTCGTGTAATAAAAGGAAAACCTACAGTACCATCCAAAAATTCATATATATTTTGAATTTATCATTTAAGACGTATTTTATTTATAGAAATTTCGTTTATTTTGTAAATATTGTAATCAGCTAAAAAAATAAGAGTAAACATTTTATCAAACAAAATATTGATAATTGAAAATGTATAACACATGCATATATGTACATTGCATTAATATATATTTAATCGAATGCTCTGTAGATTTCATTGATTTTTTAATTTTTATATCTAGAAATATATTCCATTTCAAACAGTTAGAAAGATTCTTAAATAGTTTAATTGAAACATTTTCGCCTTGTAAGAAAAAATTGTTTTTAAGAGTCTCAAAAACTCTTTCAAATTCAATATCAAATACCTCTTCAAGACGTTCAAAAAAATTCTACTTCAAATCATTTTTATACTGATATTGGCAAACTCTTACACTTTATACAGTAACAAAAAAACTTATTACTTTCAAGGGATTCACAGAAAAAGTAACACATTGAATTTTAATTTAAAAACAACTCTACTGTTATTAAATGAGAAACATTATAAGTGATTTTTATCTAAAGAGAATAGAAAACTGAGAATCTATTGAAATATAATGGTCGTTGAAAGTGCGAGAATTGGATTTTTATTTAAACGAGAATAGGTTAATAAATATTTTCTGTAAGATCAAATAGAATATATTAATTGTGAAAAATTTTTAACAGGTGCAGTGTTTCTTCACTAGGTTAAAAAATGTATTAAGGTAAAAACGTTTCAACTGATTTATTTCATATTACGGTTTTAATATATAGATACTCAATTCGTGACTTCTACACCGATTGTTTAATAAAAATAAAAAATCAGTTTATCGAAAATATTAAAAACAATTAATTCGCTATACATACCAATATTAATTATATAATAATTTTGAAGAAAGCATTTTTTTTTCGAAAATCTTGAAGTTTATTATAGTCAGTCGGTAAAGCAGTCAACAAATCTTAGTGATCACAATTACGGTTTTTTTTGTGAAATCATCGAGACGTACGGCTCGAATTTTCGAGTATATATGTATATATGTGTATATGAGAAAGAGAAGAAGAAGAAGCATCCGGATTTCCGATTAGCTTTATCAAGGTAGATGTTGAGGTAGAATGAGCTTTTCCATGGGTGAAGCTATCCTAAAGTTCCTCCCAGTAGTAGACGGATCGATAGAGCTTGACTCAGTGATGCTTAACTGATTATAATCGTCTTTTTTAATGGATCTCAAGTTATTACATTCTCTCAATCTGTACGAGAAGATAAAAAAGGGCATAGATTTTTTTAAGTGAATGTAATTTTACTAATTTGAAATTTTTTTAAAAGAAACCTTATTACTTTTATATTATTTTAATTGTTTTATCGTCGTAATACTTTTGCAAATCTAATCAATAATTATTTACCATTACTGTTATCATTACCTTCTAATATTAATATTCAAGGGAAGCTAACTAAACGAACTCCTTGAAAATAAGAGAAGAAATCAAACACTGAACTTTGAATATCGACCTTCTTAAAAAAAAGGATCGAAAAAAGTGGCAGAAAGCTTATCTCCAAGGAAAATCCAGTGGACCTCATGACAAATGGCATCCCCCTATTCGTAGGCGCCCTTGGCTCTCATCTCAAGCTCGAAAACAAACGAAGAAGACGCGCCTCAGGGAATGAAGAAGAGAGAACGAGAGAGAGAGAGAGGGAGGGAGAGGAACCCGAGACATCAAACGTAGTGCGCGCAGGAAGTGCTCGACGTTACTTTCCTCGTCTGGTTCGCTCTTCGTTTATCGAGTTTGGAGCTTTGAGCTTAGTGAAAGTGCCGCTGGCCTTTTTTTTTCTCTTTTACTTTCATTATTAGGGATTGTTATTTACCAAGTGGTTAGATATATGGAAATCACGATTGGTAATCGATTACCATTGATACTAACTTTTTTTATTCACTTCAGAAATTTTCAAATTGTGAGAAAATTTAACAAGTAATTATCAAGAAATATCTTAATAGAATTTCTTTTTATACAGAAATGTATTAGAAAAACAAACCGTGTTATAAAATTTAATGAATTACTTTATCAAAAATAAACATTTATTATTAGTAAAAGTGTAAAATATTTACGAAAAAAGAAGTTTTAAGAGATTTCCAATTTATTGAACTTGTATAGGTTAATGCAATTCAATGTCTAGTACATATCCCTCAGTACAATTCAGAAAATTGAAAATTCAACCTTGGTATATAGGGTCTCTCATTTATTAATAATTCACTCTACATATATTTTAGTCGCGATCTTAATTCGAGAATTGAACGAGTTTCTATGTACATATATATACGTAAGTTCCTAATCAGTTCGTAAAAAAAGAGCAATTAAAAGATTACTTAATTATCGTAAAATAATATTTTATCTGTGCATATAAATGGCCTAACAATGTTATCCTCCATCAATATTACACAAATGTACGTACAATAAATTATTAATCATTTTTATACCACCTTTAATAAATTTATACCCTAAACTTTTTATTTATAACAAAAAAAAGGTAGTAAAATTTCGATAGAAAAAATTTCAGTCACGCGAGATAAATCGTTTTTCTCTTGAATGTTATGCTCATAAATGAAAAACTTTACAGAGGAAACAATTTGAAAAGGAATTACATTATAAAGGTTTTATGCTTCAAAGAAAACTTTGAGTTTCCCAATTGTCTCAATGTCCAAAGTTATGACTTTCGGTTAAAGAATATCCTTCACTTTTTAAGATAATAAAGCAATTTAAGCATTTTCAATAAGTTATTGGTATAATAAATTATTAAGTACCTTATTACAAGCTTTATAAATTTTACACAATTAAAAGTCAATATAGACAGATTTATGGATTATTCGTTAGATTTTGCAGGACATCGAAATTATTAATAACGAGTCAAGTGAATTTAATATAAATAAAGTAAAATGTCAAAAATGTGTTCAAAGCTCCGTCGTATTATTATAAGTTTAATAAACTGAGTCATAAATCAATTGTTTATTCCTTTTCATCATTACGAAAATCTCAGTACGAGTAGAATGAATACTAAGAACTTAATAAGGAAGTACGATTTGGGCACGTTGGTTTTATTATAATTTTATTATAAAAATTTAATGAATAAATATGATGCTTAAAATTAAAGAGTTAACTGTCTACTTTATTATTTTTACATGTGATATAATTAGAAACTGCTAAACTAGCTGTAATAGGAATTTTGTTCATTTTTACGTTCTGATAATGAAAATAGAAATATTTCATAGGTTACATTAGCCGTTTTTTAAATAGATGGTGAATTTATACTAAAAAAACGTTTTGATTGCGACTAGAAGTATATCACAATGAAAGAAATAAACATTGGATCAATTGTTACTCTTACAAAAATGTTCCGCATTCAAAACCGATAAAAGCAAGTAAAATAGTTGACTCATCTCACAATCAATCAAAAATATAAGAATATTTAGATTATAAAACCTATCGAACGATAAAATGAAAAATATCGAAACTTCATAAAAACACACCAATTCGTCGTAAAATCCGTGGTTAGGACAATTCTTGCGAAAAAATATCGAAATTCGACTGTCACGAAAAAAAAAGGTTGAAATCAAAAGTACACGATCTCTTCGGAAAGAGAGGGAGGTTCGAGGGAAAAATAAAGAAAGAAAAAAAAAGAAAGTAGGAAGTATCGCGTAAAAGAGAAGCTCGCGATTCACGCAAAACGATCGAGGCAGGAACGCAATGTATTTCGGTGCAGCAGCGGCTCATGCACCGGTGGAGGTCAATGCCCGTCCTTACTCCCGACCCGAGCGAGATGGAAAATTCTAGGCGCATGCGCACTCAACTACCCCGTATATATCCGAGGGTATGATACTCTTGTGAAAAAAGAAAAACGAACAAACGTATATATGTGAATATGAGTATGTGTATATACGGTGGGAAAACGAGGGGCGTTTCTTTACCAGGAGTCATCTCCTTTAAACTGTCCGCACACGGTCACTGATTAACATTTCAATTGTTCGTGAATGTTTGTTATAGATGTGTTGCGCTCAGGTTATATCTACACAAGATTCTGTCTTTTTTTTTTAATTTTATACATGCAGACTTTTATTACCGTGATCTTATTGATTTAATAAATTAAAAAAGTTAAAATAATTATTCCAATTTTTTAAGTATACAACCGTTTCAAATTTATTTACAACTTCAATTCAATTATGCACTTGAATGGCGTCATATATGTTATCTAGTATAGATAAAAAAATATTCTCTTCTACGAATTTTGCTAAGTTATAAAATTTGTACAAAATTAAGGAAATTAAATTGAATGTCTTGCATATAGGTTGATGAATAAAACGTTATTTTGAAAAATACGAATGTAATGTATGAAATCAGATTTTTTGAACTACATTTAAAAATAGTAATATCTTAAACGTATTTGAAAGAAATAGTGTATTGTGTAAAACATAATAGACACATAATTTGATAATTTTAATTAAATAATTATACTTACAACAATCTAGATAAACAGTATAATAATTGAACCATCACTTGGACTTACCTAAAAACAAACAAAAGATCCATACGTATTATTCAATTAATCTCTGAAATGACTGAAGTAAGATATTTCAATTTAATAAAGTTACATAGTAGACATATCTATAAATAACATAAAGTTTATTTCAGGCTCGATGTCGTGTAAAGATGGTACGTTATTCTACTAACAATTTTATTAAAATATCAGAAGTCTTTACGTTTATGTATATACAATATCTAGACTTTTTCAAACATTTTTTTGTACTTAGATTTCAATGAAATAAGTGTGATCACAATTTTACAATTACATACAACAAAATTTAATTAACAAATATTTGGGATCACAAAATAAGTCTATAATTTTGTTGAAAAATGTGTTTCATGAAAAAAAAAATTTCTTCTTGAAAAATGTTTTTCTAATATTGATTGGTAGAAAATTATCGATTTTCACGAAAAGTTGAGGAAGAAAAAGCGGGTATTTAAATCGCTTGCAACGAAATTTTTGTAATCTTAATATTTACATTAATAGATATAAGAGGGTTGCTTTGATTATTAAAACATTGCAGAATGAAAGAATGTGTTAAAGATTTTTACTTTTTCTTTACTTTTCCTCCTCTGACTCGGGAAAATCGATAAATTTCCATGAATCAATATTTAAAATATATGCCATTACAATAAAAACGATTTAGATGAATTATTAATAATTTAACGAGGTGGCACCTGACACCTGATGATTACCGACGGAGTAAAGTAGATAATTTATTACACTTATTTAAAAAATATATTTTATAATAAATCCGTATGCAGACGCACTTAGGTAATTAAATAATACATCATTTTGAAAAGTTGCAATACGATAGATAAAGGTCAGATTAAAAAAAATTGCTATGTTCATTTTCCATGCGAACATTTTTAAAGATGCAAATTAAAATGTAACGTTTGAAATTTGTAGAAGGATAAATTATTGTATTATCTGGTTTCTTTGTAATTGGGTTTATTAGAAAATTCGCATTATCGTTTTAATAATGTCCTGATATCTTATAATTTTCTTCTAATACCATAATATCTTTTGATAAAAATTTGAAAATACACGAAGTTTTAGATACACTGGAAATGTTTTCCAGAAAACAGGTTAATAGCGTTAGGTGATGAAAAAAATTTGTTTAAAAGTTATTCTAACCTCAAAATGTGAGTTTTTTTAAGATTTTTTAACAATATCTGTATTCTATAACTTTTACTACATAACATTATATGTAATATTAGTTGTTGGTTTCTCTAAAATTTATCCCTTTGTTTTAGAATTCTTGACCCACTGTCAATGGCTCTAAACTATAGATCAACGCATTGATGTTTTAAATAAGGCGACCACGCTACAAACGGTTTTTTTCATTTAGCAATCTAAAAAAAGCTTGAAGCAATACTTTTCTAATGGCCTGTAGCTTGTAATTACCCAGCGAGCATGTAACAAGTTCTAGTATTTTAAAAAAATTACAAAAAAAGCTTTTAAAAATTGAAATTGAACGTACCATGTCAGTTTTTGAAAATCTTTTGTTATATACTAAAAGTTGAAATATTGTGAAGATAAATAGCCGTAACACAACTATTGTTAAAAAATCTTGAAAAAGCTCACTTTTTGAGGTTAGAAAAACCTTTACACACACATTAGTTTCAGCACCAATAAACTTTTTTTTGTTTTCTGGAAAATATTTTCAGTCTGCACCTAAAATTTGTTGCATTTTAAAATTTTGATCAGGCCAGTTGACGTGAAATCGCTCACATGTATAAAATGTAATTATGAATTATTAGAATTTCAAAGTCTGCTGGATTAACCGTTATATTCAAACGTTTTTAATTCATCTTTTTATGTCCATTATACATAAAATTCACTCGTGTATTAAATAATTCTTTTATTCAACAAAACGAAGAATAAAGGAAACTCATAAAAATGAAAAGAAAAATTTATAAGATAAGGATCAAGATCGTGCGAGGCTCAAATCAATTGGTCTTTACTCGGTGCACCGGCAAAGCGCACTTGTCGATGAAAATCCGCGCAATAAAAGCAGCTCTATCCATTAAGGTCGTAAACGCACGCGAGGGTTTTCTGCTTCTCGTTTCCTCGTAATGTACATTTAAGTATAATATATATATATATGTATATACATGATCTTTCGCGAAAATTTTTTGTTATCCCAATAGCTCGATTTATTTAAAAAAAAGTATCGATTTATTGCAGTTTATAGATTGTTTCAGTTAGTAAATTTTTCTAGAAAAAGGTCAAACTCGATATCTCAGTGGTATAAAAGAATAGACAGTTAATTTTCATACGATATATTAAGCTTTTATTTGTTTTTCTAATAAAAAATAAAATAAATGCAACGACCAAAATATTCAATATTTAAATTACATTAAGAAAAAAAGTTATCGTGTACGTTTTGTATACAGAGATTATAATGTTTATGTAAAATTTATATACACACTCGAAAAAAAAAATCTTGATTATCACCTACCCCAAGTTGATTAATTACTTTGAATCATCGGGATGTTCGTTAAGCTGTGAAACTACGTAAACGATTACAAGAAAAAAAGAGAGAGTATATCGCACGTAAGGCGCGCGGTGGTGACGTAATCCTCTCTCAGTAATGACCGGAATGAAAAAGAAAGGAGATGTGTCAGGTTTACGGGATGCAAATACTCCGCTATTCTATTTTCTCTGATTAATTTTAAATTGTGTTTCTGATTGTGCTGCAAATTTTAATTTTCTTTTGTTTTCTTTTTAGTTTGTCTTTTCATGGTATAGAAGATAGGAAATTAATAAACGTATTTTTATGTACTTTTTTATTTTTAAACGAATTGAAATAATTATTATTAACAATTTTATCAATTTTTCGAAGAATAACAATTTGGTTTATTATTTTTTTTTTAATTTTATCCTTCTAATGATCAAGCTGCTAAATTAATTTTAAGAGCTCGTTTTGTAGTTTTTTTGATTCTCAAAATAAATTGTATAAATATTTCGTTTTTTTAATGTTCGTGTGATATTTAAGAATAAGAAATAGAAAATTGTATAACAACTACGAGATTTAGTCGATTGACGTAAGTTAAATTAGGTTATAATTACTTTAAATGGATAAAATTTTTGAATCCAATAATTCAAAAATTTTAATTCCTATAGTTATATATATGAATATAATAAAGAAACAGCTCTATACGCAAATGTGAATTAGTTTAATCGTATATATTCATTAATACTGAAAGAGATAGCTGTATGATTAATCTTTACGGAGAAAGTCCCGAAAGTATAACCCTTGAATAATTTGAAGAACCAATGTTTCGTTAAACCAATTTACCGGTATAACGTCCAAATAAACAAGGGCTCTGTGAATTTGACGCACTCGATCGTAAAATCGTGAGTCTCAACGAGCTCGTCGAGAGAAAGAAAACGCGGCTCTACGATCGCTGAACTGTATATGTAAATATAGGAGGACCGCGACGGACAAAAATACGAGATTCGGTGATCATAGGGACTCTGTACTTCCGATCATTTTCTGGAAGTATCCTCGTGTCGTTGAACTCCCTTTACTGCAAACTAATCATTTGGGAGTATTTTTAATTTTTCTGGCGAATAAGATACTTATTAATAATTGAAAATAATGTTTTATATAGAGTATATATAATTCATTTATCTTTTCTCATAAGAATCGTTCAATTGTCTTCAATTACTTTTGAGTTATTGCAAAAATAAACAATTTTTCGAAAAATATTCGTAGTACGAAAATATATTGATATTTTTAGTTGAAATAATTGTCTTTCTTTGTCTTTTAATCATTATATACTTTATCGTACCGTGATTTCAGACGTCGTATCGCCCTTAGAAAACTGGTAGACAAAGTACCTTATACTACTGGTTGATCGTATAGACAAAGTGTAGATCAAGAGGTGAGCCAATATATTGGCTTTACGGCCCGCAACGGAACTGCGTGTATTCAAAATTACAAATTCAGAAAAATATTGTTTTAAACAGTAAATAACCATTTTACACTGTACAAACATACGGTTTCGATGTATATTTCAATAATTTAAAAAAGAAAATCATTAACATGGTACAAACTACGTCTCTGTCGCGGATGAATAATATTTTTTAAATTTATATTAAATTTTACTAAAAATGAGTATCATTGTTGAAAAAATAAATATTGTAATACAAAAACCAAAAATTGAAGTTTTTTGATGTGCCAAAATATTGGTTTTCCGATACTCTAAAGGTTAATGAATAACCGAGACATAAATAAGTAAATAAAAATACTTGAATAAATTCTGTAACACTGTTTCAACTTGTGATATGATTATGTTAAGAGATTTATAATTTTTAAATGAGCGCAATATACATTTTAGCTCAATATAGGAACATGAACTAACATTATGAGGCCTGCGATGGCTCCCAGGTTCGATTCCCAGCCCGACCGCTTGGTACAAGAACCATTGATGAAATGTATTTTTCAACATGTGCTTTCTTAACAAAAACATCGTATGACCTCTGTCGCTGATTAGCACCAGTTGGGAGCATAAAAAGAGCGACGTTCAAATAATTAAAAAATAATATTATATTAAATTTAACATAAGCATACGAGGAAAATACTTAATTAATATTTACATTAGACCTACAAAAATATGGAACTTTTTTCATTTATCATGGTATGTTGGATCATTTATAATTCGGTAGCACTTTATTAATTAAATAAAATTATATCATATATTTAAATTTACTTAAATTAATATCAGAACTATTGTCTTCAAAATTATACACATTATCAGTTAATGTAACGTATAATCAAATATATGATTATTTACATTCTATAACATGTAAGTAATTTAAAACAATTTAAAATTTAAAATAATACTATATTGATTTTTGTAAAAAAAAATATTATTGTAGATTTTTTTCGTGCTTATTACATACTAAATATTTAATATTTATTTTTCATGAAATTATAAAATTACTAACTTTATAGTAGATTTTATGCAAAATAAAATCGATCGAATATTTGGGACGTGTAAAACACATTATCCAATTCGATGGAAGTGCAACCTATGGAAGTGTTAATTACGCGACGTAAACACATAGCAAACGCTGTCATCATCGAATACTAAGCTGAAAATCCAATCGATCAATCGCTGGTGGTAACCGCAAGTGCAAATTATAACCTGCCCTATCTCGTGTCATTGCTACGCGCTTATGTAAAGAAAACTGGTGAGCTTCAATATTACGCGAGGATGTTCCACAGAATTCGATGTAAAATCCGATTACGTAACATAGTTTAAATTATACTGGTAGAACCATTGTAATGAATAAGTAAATACACGTTTTTGCTTCTGAATGTCATTATCGTCAAAACGTCTTGAAGTCGATCATTCAAATTTTGACAATATTTAGATAAATATATCCGGTACAACAATTGATTGATTAATCGATAATTTTCATTACAAATGTTCGATCAGTTTGTCCAGTTAATAATTGTTCCTTAACTAATCTGAATTTAACAATGAACGTTTAAAAGAAAAAAAAAATGCGTCCAACCAAACTTTGACTTTCACTACTTATATACATTTGATTTGCATTCTACGTATATGTAAACATTGAAGATTATGCCGAATAATTTGACACGTCTATCCGAAATTAACGCGTGTGTACATATGATGAAATAACTAAAAAAACTAGGCTTGATCGTAAAAAAATTACGTATCGATCGAAAGTAAAAGGGTAAGGCGTTTTCTACGCACTGACTGAACGAGACACGCTCACTATTCCTTGGCGAAAGTTCGGCCTTACCCTTTTTCCGCGTATAAAAATCAGTGGAATTACGTAAGGGACGGTTTTGGACCCCCCTTTTTTGCACTAATCCTTGCGATTCTCAAGAATTTTATTAATCATTGCGTAATACTTGACCGTTCTATAAACTTTATATATTTGGCAGTTTAGATTCAACTTGAATATTACAACTTATGCACATATATAATTTTATTCGCACGTGAGTATCTTTATAGGCAAACTTATAATTATACCCTTCGAAATTAATGTCGAATGTATATAGAAATATTGATCTTATATATATTGCTGCGGAAACAATTATAAAACTATATACAATCGTCGCCAGTACAATAACCTTTCTTCAAGATAAACTCCAGCTCAGTTTGTATATATTCGTTATTCAAAATATTTGTTTTATTCGCGTATTTTATAGAGACAAAAAAAGGTGCACAATCGAATTTCGAGCTATTTAAAACATTGTTTTACGCCATACATGTATGTAAGTGCATAAAATTAGACAAGCTGTTGAAAGTTTAATATAGGTTTTGATAGGATTAAAGAAGTCATTGCCAATTCGAATGGTATAAAGAAAGACCACTGAAATTTTTATCCATCTAGTCATATAGATTCCAGTTGGTGATTGGCAGTCTGCCACAGAGATCACGAAGATCGTGACGCGGAAGTCGGAGAATGCAATTTCTCTATTTCTCCCCTAGTTTCTCGCCTGTTATTTTCTAATCCTCGTTCTCTCTGCTAAGCTTTTATTGCGATATTGCCTTTTTCATACTTCTCCTCCTCCATCCCCACTCCTTCCCTCTTCTTCCTTCTATTCGAATTTATATACAAACGTCTATCATTTTTATTACGTTTTGTATACTTCGTTCTAAATTGATTAAACAGTTTTAAGTAATTTGCTTAATTATTTTCGTTTTCGAAAAAAAATAGATTTTTGATGTAAGCATATACAATTATTCTTATATCTATACCTTAAAAAGAAAATCTGCCTGCTCTAAAGTGATTTTAGAATCAAGGTAATTCATTTCTTTTAAGTATGGAATAATTAATCTTATTTAATTATCTTTTCCTCACTTTTTACGAATGAAAATTCCGCATAATTACAGAAGAATCACTTTAGAACAATCAGATTTTATTTTAGAATTGTATTCAAGACGAATTTTGCTTTAATAAAAAAAATCTATTTTTTTCAGTGAGGTGAGAAATATTTTTGTAAAACTATGTATATAACATTGTTTGACAAACCGAGAGACCGCACATTTACACAAAAATCCAAAATCAGAGTCGAACGGTGAAACGAGCCTTCGTGCAATTACGCTTTCAGGAAGAAACAACGTTTCATACTTTCACTACAGTTGACATACTAGTATGATGATATACATTTTTTCTATATATCTTATAATACCTTTGCCTTTTTGATTTAGTCCAATATATGTATGTCTATATCTGTATGTATACGTGAGGCTATTTAATATACCATTTTTTTCTTTATAAATGAAAATATCTTTACGTAACTTGACGATTACGTAATTTGCAATAGAAATTTTATACTTGCAATAAATATACAAAATTGGATGGTGTAACATTTTTGTTTAAAAATTAATTCCATCATTATTCGAAAGTAGTAAATAGAAAACCGTCGAGAATTTTTGTAAGAAATTTTTTTTTCGCTTCATTCGCGTGTAAAAATTTTTATGTAAATATTCTGCGTCCACGTTGTCCGCAACTAAACTTAGTGGAATTATTAAAATAAATAATTAAACTGTATATTTATAGATTGCATTATAAATTCCACCCACTACGGTTAAACCCTATACGAAAATAAAGTAAACATTACTATTATATTTTGAGTTGGAAAGAACAGCGGTTATATACATAACTTTAATAGATTGAAAAACAATTTATTACCGCAAAGCGTAATTTATCTAGACGGTTTTAACGATCTATTTCAACACTAAAAACAGCTTTACTATTTATCGTCATTCGCATTTTTGGAGACTTCTCCGAGAATTATAGGGATACCTATATGCACAAGAACATTTATGATCGATTTTTCCATTGCAACAGATTTGAAAACTATATACGAATATACATGTATATCGATTATTAAAGGCATCTTCGACGAAAATTGAGTCTTAAATGATAATAACTATTATTACCCTTAAATCCGAGCCAACAAAATTGTAATGTGTAATAACGAATTTAATCTTCCGTAACGTTAAATACTTTCACGTTGAAAAACTACAAGAATTTAATGGACCTTAATCTTTCTTTAAAAATTAGTGACACGTATTGCTTTATTTTTTATTTGTGTTTAATTTGAATTTTTTAAATTTTATATAAGTAAAAGATAATTGTAAATGTAAATGTTATTTTGAATCGTATTTTTCTACTACTATTTTTCTACTAATATCGATTTCTTGGTCTTTTTGTCGTATAATATTGAAGTTTTGTCTGTGCTTTCGAAATTATTACATTAGCTTGTATATAGAGCCCTACAGATAACTTTTAAGAAAATGTGACTTACGTGTCACTATCTGTGACGGGATTATCCGCATTTTCGAGAGCCATAGGGTACGTAAATTTAAAATATTCAAATTAAAAAACATATTTTTATACATTTTCAGTCACAATTATTTAAAAAACATTAATTTTTAATTAATCAAAGTCTACAAAGCGTTATGTATTAATAAGAAACTAATACTTAGAGTTCGATCTTGTGTAATTGTAAATGGTTAGTTTACAAATAATTATTTATCTCTACGAAGACATCATATATAATGTCCGTCGTTAATTAACACGAAGTTATAGAAATATTTATGCGGAGAGAACGTAAATGTATAAAAAAACATATTTAATTTAATAATTATGAATATTTATAAGATGTACATAATAATTCTAGAAAGTTTAGATAGTTCCTTACAATGTATGCTCTTGTATCACAGATTATTAATAATTAATAATGAATATTAAGTTATTCTTACATATCCGTGTATCTAGCGAATCATTAATTTAATAAGCGTTTCGACAAATAAAAAGTTATTCCAATATATTTGTACCTCTAAGTAGACACTACTTGATCGAACTACTAGTGTATCATCAGATTATACGTATACAGTAGCCACTTGAATTGCACATGCACACAGATGAGTGGAGGAAAAAAAAAGGTGAGATCGGTCGTTATTTCACATGATCGTGTGTTTAGAATGAGAGAATAGAATGAGAGAGAAAGAGTGAAAACGCCGAGGCAACTCAGGTCAGTAACCAGGTCATTTGCTACACTCCTACTGGTCACTGGACTCGACTCTCCCTCTCTCTCGCTCTTTCTGGTGTTGTCACGTGACCCCCCGAGAAAAGAGAGTGATGCAACGAGCCGAGCACGGAAAAAGTCCAGTCGCGATCGAAATAGAACGTTTCCGCCTTCAACCTGTAGGCCTCTCTTTTCCTTTCTCTCTCTCTCTCTCTCTCTCTCTCTCTCTCTTTCTCTTTCACGCGATAACGATTCAACCACTCTATGTACCATATATGTGTACGTGTGCATACTTGTTTATAATCTAAGGAAATATATCGACTGACTTCGTTCGCGGTCGTATAGACACATTTTTATACCGATAGAGATTTAAGCTTGTTGTGTAATATTTTGGGTCATCGTTGCCGTACAGTTTTTAAATAAACCGTTGGTTCACCTTATACATTAACTTATAATGTTATTATATGATTATGTATTTTCGTGGATCGTCGAGGTTCTTTTTTTTGCGTAATATTCTAATAATTTTCTTACGTAAGAGGTAAACTTGAATTGCATTTTTATTATTGATAACGATCATGAGAATAACCATACTTTTATAATCATTCAATATGTCTAATAGTGTTTAAAACGCTACGTTTTGCGAATAGATAGATAGTTTCGTTAGAAAAAATTGTGGACGCTAATTTCGAAGCAAACAATGTTGCATAATATTAAAGTCATGTACACGAATCGATGTTAAAAGAAAAACATTTCTCTGCGAAATAAAACGTGCGTGTGCGTGAAATGTATATCTCGTGCAAGTTTGCACTATAGGTAAAGAAAAATCATGCAAATAAATTTTAATTTTGTGTAAATTAATTATGAATGTAATCTTTGGCGTTTATTTGGAATAAAATGAATAATCAATCGCCGATGCAAGTCTCGATAATTAATTTCGTTAAAAACTCGTTTTTTTTTGAGCAATACTTTTAATAGAAAATACAATTATGTGCGAGATATTGTTATAAGATTTGATGTACTCTGGATTTTTAAGAGACTTGTGTATTTAAAAATTCTGTCTAATAACATTTTATAATATCGAATTAACAAATTTTACGATCAAAGATTAACTGTCAAAGAGTCCGTAAAATGTTTGAATTGTCTGCAGAAAAGTCAATCGTAATGATATTTCGGAAATTGTCGTTTTTATGATATTAAGTTAAATTAAACATTTTTTATTTTCCAACAAACTGACGGATTTTTGATAAACCAAAATTTTAAATTGTTATTGAAGTAACGCGGATTACTTTCTACTCGATTAAGATATTATAAAATCATTGATATAAATTTCAAAATTAAATTTTTAAATTTTCTTACAATTTCCTACTTTCACTGTATAATTCAAAAATGTTTATTTTTGTTATTTACACTGGATAAGTCTAAAAAAACGACATCTCTGTGCTTTAGATAAGGAAGGTGTAGTTTTAAAAAATTAATTTGCAAACGTTAGAGACGGAGGGTAAAATGTACGTTAATTCCGAAATAATAATAATTTTGAACAAAGTGATATTTTCTAAAACCCTTAAAAAAGGAGCTTCATCTCTATCGTTATTAATTGTTAAAAGAGAAAGTTTAAAAAACCGAAGGTTTATGATCATTCGGTATAATTACCGCGTGAGCAAAAGCTGCAAGAAACTGATTCCTTAACGTTACGGAGACGACCAAGGTTTAGGTTACCACGTCGAGAGATACAACCATGTCTACTTATGTACACTTGAGTCGGAAGCGGGAAGTAAAGCAAGCTCCTCTTCCTTTTCGGTGTAAAATACGACGGGATCGTTTGGATTACACTATTTTAAAATTCAAGGAATTTTATTGTATATCAATTTTTTTACGTTATGGCCTTCTTGACGTTAATGTACATATATTTGTTACTGTATATACACATATAAATTGATCTAACTAAAATTATATAACGATTTTACGTTTTATTTATGTTAATGTAAAAAAATATTATAAAATCATTAATCAGTATATAAAAACAACCATGTAAGCATGTGGATGTCTGCATCGGAAACATACAGAATTATTTAAAAAAAATAAGAAAACCTCATTATTAAATGAAAGTTTTTTAATAAAAGAGCTTTAGCAATTCATTGCATCTAAAAGATTAGTCAGCACTCGCACAGTATTTTTCTCTGAATGTATACATATATATGCACGTCCTGTGAAATTCCTTCCGCGTAATTTTAGTAACTTAAAAAAAAGGGTAACCAGAAGTGCATCACATATTTTGTGAGGAATCCACGAGTTTTTCCAATCTCATTCTTATCATCGCGACTTCCTGGATCGGTCCATCCGCTCGTAAATCCCGTCCACCATTCATTTACAAATCTTTCGCTCGTGTAGGAATCGCTTTTTTTTTTAATCATATTTCCTACGGGCTGCAATTTTTACGATTATATTTTTACACCCGAGTCATCGCTCTCTCCCACGCTTGGTATTTTTGCCATCCGACCGAACGATATGTAACGAGACATCTGACGGTTCGAGAGGGACTTAAAAACTTAAGTAATTATAAGAAGAAGAGTGATATAGAGTAGTCTATTATATAGAAGAAAGAGTTAACTGTAGCCTCGTTGCTTCTTTGGGGTTTACTTTTTATTTAATTTGACGTTTTAATCTATACGATAGTACCGAGGCGTATAAAATACCGATGTACAATACGTAAAAACGTATAATTTTAACTAAATATTTTTATCCTACAAACAGTACGATAAAACAAAACGTATAATAATAAAAACGGAATGAAAACACCAGTATGCGAGTGAAAAAAAGTTCCAAGTCTCGAGAGTCAACTCTCGTCGCACACCGAACTAAGAAATAGAAAAAGACGAAGGCAAAAGTTAAAAGAGAAACGGAGGGAAATATGAAGTGCCGTGTGTCGTTCGCTTGAAAAAAGACGGAAGCTAAAAGAAAATAAATAAAAAGTATCCGTCTCGGTTTGCTAAGATCAAGCATTAATTCTGACACGTATTTTTCATATTTCACATTCCAACGTGAATTTTCGAATTATAAGGAGTTTTTGGATCTAAATTACAGATATATATATACATCGTTTAAACCTTAAAATTATATTTTATATTTAAAAATATATAAGTTTAGATTATATGGATGATTGTTTTCATTTTGTTCATAAGTATAAGGAAAGCAAGTATAAGGAAAACTTTTGCAAAAAATCTATTTTTTCATACATAAATAATATAAAGAATATCTACTTTTAAGGTTCGACGTGTTCTGAAACAAAAATTAAGCTTCGTGTATACTCTTATTTCGTCGTAAGATGGATGAAGTCGCTAACGATAATTTATAGCGGTCTGATTTTAAATTAGAGATTCTTAGGTATTTTTCGACACTTATTTTCGCGCTTCCGGATGTTACGCGTCAAGGAATTAATTTGGATTACTAAAAAACGATAAAATGCCATTAAATTTTTCAAATAAACTTTGATGATTTGTATTCAATTTGTAATTTAATTAAACGATTTATAAATATATATACTTATTAATATTTTCCCAATATTTTATAAAAATACAATAATTTATGATATTTTGTAAAAACGCTTATTATTAATTTCTATAAACAAGAGTCAAGTCAAAGCGACAATATCCAAGAAAAAAAATCAGAACGCACAACGCACTTGACCTCAAGAAAGAACCTCGAACCTTCTCAAAATTTCACGGCTAATATCGAGGCCCGACTCATACTAAAAAAATAACACGTGGTTCTTTCTACCAGTGCTCGTAAACCACCAATTTAACACGGAAAACTCTGACATCGTCGAAATAATATAGCTGTAAATCATCGAGATCAAAAGAACTTAAATTTTGGCTGATCGAGCTTGTTGAATTCGATGGCCAGTTCTTTTTTAATACATGTTAATCGGTGGCTCGTTCTTATAGACTTCTGTAATATAATTTTATAATGTATTTTTCAGAAAAATTTTAATGAATATAAATTAATTTAAAGAAACAAGCCTATAGGTTATATTTGAAAACGAACTAATTTTTTCATAATGATTATAAATATATCTTAATTTTTTAAAGAAATTATCTTATTATTAACTTTTATATTGAATTTTTTAGGTAATTTATATGTGACATAATCATTGTAATTAATTATGAGACTCCGTACTCTGATTTTGTTCCATAATGGACTTACCGCAGGATATCTCAGGAACCATTTCAACAAATAGGCTGAAATTTTAATAGTAACTTTTAAATATGATTTTAATACCCTTGACTGGAACAGAATATCAATAAAAGATTAAATGTTTATTTAAAAAATTAATTTTTTAATTTTTTCAAATTTTTAAAATAATTTAATATAAGAAAAATTTTTGTACTACAATGTTAACACAGACTGTTTGATTCAAGTGGACTAAAATCATGTTGAAAGTTACTGTTAAAATTTCAGCCTATTCGATGAAGTGATTCCTGAGATATCCTGCAGTAAATCCATTATGGAAAAAAATCAGAGTACGAAGTATCATAATTAATAAAAATAATTACGTGATACATAAATTGGCCAAAAAATGTTTAACAAAAGTTAATAATAATATAATTTGTTTAATAAATTATGAAATATTTTCAATTATTATATGAAAAAATTATTAATTGTTAATAACGAATAGTTTTTTTTTCAATTTCAACCCTGGCTTGGTCCCGTAATTGCAAAACATTCATTCTTTTTTTTGCATATTATTATTTTTTGTAACGATTAAGCAACATTTCAGAACTTTATCAATGTCGACAGATACAACAACTATGTTGAAGTACAATGATATATACACATATAATATCCCCTCTACTCGTTAAGGTACAAAATTTGACCTGCAGTTTTGATACCCTATCTAAGAGGTTAAAAGCGTGACAACGGAAGAGAGACTCAGTATGGAGAGATCGACATCCGAACGCAGATCACTTATTATATACTTTTGCACATATATCTATTTCACTTTGTATATAACATCGTTGATTATTTGTTATAATTTAATAAACATTTGTCCACTATAAATGCAAAATCTAACAAACTACGAAACAATAGCTAAAAATGTAGTAAATTTTCAATGAGAATTAAAAGAATCGTATACAAAACTATAGAAAACCCTATGAAATTGTGATAACTATATAGTGTATAAGAACAATGCGTTATCATACATATCCGTTCTTTCTTACTCGAGAGTTCAAAAACCTTGACTGTCAAATTCCTAGTTCAAACATGGACAGCTGTAAAATCGTTCTCTTATCAAACTACAATTTTCACTTCCGCTTATAATTTTTTTGTTTGCTTTCAAATCTATCGAAAAGAAAAAAAGTTACAGAACGAGATAAGAGGTTTTTTACCTATAGACACATTGTTCTGTGATATAAAATGTTCGAAATTCAAGTATACACTGCTACGAAGAACGCATAGTAAAGAATATTTATGAAAAATATATGTGCTTATTCTAATTGAAGAGTGTAACAAGTTTAAATTAAACGTTCCGTTCATGATCAATAAATATACATCTTTAATTACCAAATACAATAACCAAAAATCAATAACCAAATACAAAACAAGCTGCTCAATAATTACATATAATATTAAATGATGTAGGTATATACGTTATGTGTATTCATTTAATTCGATGTATCTAATATAATTTTATTGAGTAGCGTGAAATTTTAAAATTCATAACGCTACGTCAGAAAATGAAACAAAGTTGCAATGTATCAAGTGGCGTGGTAGCGGTACGAGGTAAGTAAGAATCACGAGGTACTACCCGACTCCACTTTATATACATTGAATTTAGACATTCAATTTTTTAAGAATTGATTACGTTAATATAACGCGCGTGAATGCTCAGAGATATGAATATATCGTGGCATTATGATCGAACCTTTATACACTGTGATATCCTACAAGAAGATCAATCCGTATTTGCTTTAAGCCAAAGGAGATGCACTCGTTCATAGAAAACTATGTACTAATTGCGATCGATTTGTACAATTTTTTCGGATCTTGTTCGGAATTTGACCCCCAAAAAAATTATTGTTCATTTATAATAGTTTGTATTTTTTGTTGTTGAAAAATATTTTTTTTTTTTCTTAAAAAGAATTTTGTGAACACATTTCATCCAATGTGTTCAATACACAGATTGGGTGAAAAAAACATCATTTTTGGGGGGTCAAATTCCGAACAAGTGTCATTTTTTCCACCAAATAATTTACGCGATAAATAAAAAATAAATTAGCGCGTATATTACGTAAACTTTTCGCTGAATTTTATAATGTATCGTTTTGTATATATTCCCGTGTAATTTTTATAGATTTACAATAATATATACGTGTATTTTTTTTCTCTGTAAACATGAAAAAACTTTCGAGTGTAACAATTCCAATATTATGTATGTTTAAAATCATTATACATATAATACTAGACGGGAAATGCTGAATTAACCTTTAGATAAGTACGTTTTCATTTATAAACAATATTACAGATGGATATTTTCTATTATTATTGAATTTTCACAAATGTGGTAAAATTAATAATTATTGTTTATACCTTATTTGCAGTATTTTCTAAATTTTGATTTCAATACCATAACAATAGAATAACCTCTTACTTCTCGCGGTCAAACTTTATAAAATTAATTTTAGAGATATCCAATAAAATCCACGTTACAAGAGAGCAAAACTAACGTTGAATATTTCAATTCCAATCAACAATTTACGAACTAACCTTTTCTTTAATAAAATCAATTATATAGATCTTATTATAATAAGTTTGCTAACGTTGTATTTACACTTTAAATATATCCTATATGAACGTTAATATATGAATATCTGCTTCTTTCATGATTTCGTAATAAAAACGTCTCGACAGACGGATACATAGTTTATCAATCATCGTATTAAAAAAAATCATTTTTTTATTAAAAATCAAAAAAGAAAAATCTAGCATTATATTTTTTATACCTTTTCATCGAACGGACAATTTGCTATTACTCATCCAATTAGAATAAAGAAAACGCACTCAAATGTGAATTACATAAGCAGCTCCTTGATGTAACATCTATGAGCATTCCAAGAACATAAAAGTTTGACACAAAACGTTTCGTTAAAATGTTACTCGTATATACGTTCTTCATTAGATTCTTCAGTTTTATGTTTCATGAAACTAAATAATCGTAAGAGCAAATTTATTGTTACGCGAAAGAATTCCCATTGAGCGATTTACATTTTTCTTCTTTTGTAAACAAATGCGTCGTCGAAAGCGAATTATAATTCATTCTTTTTTAATCGATCAAAAAGTGCTTAATTTTGATTAATAATGTAACGAACAACATTTATAGGAACTTAAACTTCCAGGTTATTCCTTTTTGAAAATATGAAAAAACTAGATATATAGTTGAAGGGTAATCAACAGTACGAAAGTGCAAATAAAAAAAATAAACTTAAAATCAGTAATTCCTGCGCTGCAAAATAGGAAATATACGCAGAATCCTCGTAACCAATTTCTAAACAAAGTTCCCGCACTCACGTTTTTCGCGATCAAATCGGTATAGAGACAGCGAGAGTGAGAAGGGGTGGTGGAGGAGAAGGAGGAGAAGGAGGAGGAGGAGGGCAAGTGGGGTTTAGTGCATCGTCCTCGTAGAGAAAGTGAGTTGCGCCAGAGCCTAGGCCTAGGCTATAGATCGGGAGCTGCAACCTGTGGCCGTTTCGTAACTGGATGAATATACGTAAGCGGAATGTCGTGGCTGAGTTTCCTGCATCGTCGATGAAGGTAAGTTCCTCGACCGCAATTTTTTTATAACACTCATTTTCCAGGGTACCATCAATATTTTATTTACTTTCAATATATATATGTAACGTTATTTATTTTATATTTAACGCAGTTCACGGACTGAAATATTAAATGGGTTTCACTTGTGTAACAACAAGAAATGTGTGTATCTTTTTATATTATTATTATTATTATTATGTATTGGAATACTTTGGATCGGTGGATTCAAATTTAATTAAACGAACTTTTTCGTATAAATAACATGTTGTAAATTGAAATTTATAAATTATATTCAATATTTTTTCCAATTATGGCAAATGAAATCAAACTAATTTGGAGGAGTGATTCAGATTATAGAAAACCAAACAAAAAGTAATTAGTTTTACAGTGATATGAAAATATCATAAAATTAAAAGATTTTATATATTTTATTTTAATCAGTAGTACAATGCATAAAATAAGAAGAGGATATTGAACTCCTTATACGATGCAATTTGAACAGTTCTTTTTCACCACGTAACAGCCCCTTTTTGGGGGGTAAAACCCACAGCAAATTCCTACGGTTTTGTATATACGATCGACACTATAGAAATACGATCATATTCACCTTTACCTATTCAAATTATTATTTTTCATCGCATAATTTTTAATTCACGACTACAAAAGTTTATAAAAAAGATATTACACACAAAAGAAGAAATGCCACTGTAGATTATTATTCAATCGTCTGTGAAGAAAAATAATGCAGAATTTTGTACGTAGCAGTCAAGAAAATCCACGGAAACTTTCGTCAAAGAGAGGCTAAGAGAGGAAAACATAACCTCGCTCGATTACGCAAGATCGAAGCGAAAACGCACCGAGAGAGTTTCCCTGGGACTTTTCTCACCGAGAAGGCAAACGACTGCCCTTCACCTCGCCGTACGTTAAGCCAAGTTCTCAACGCGCCGTTGCCACGAACAAAAGGGTAACGCAATCTCTTGGTTGTTAGAAAATCCTTAGAAGCTGGAAGAATAATATTTTACAAATTCTTTTTCTTTTTTTTTAGGAATACCTGGTACTTTTCGCCCTAAGTAAAATTTATTTACATTTTTCTATATTATTTATATTTAATAGAGCGTTTAAAACAAATACTGTGTTAATTGGTATAAACGCTGTTTTTTAATTATATTCCATTGATCGTACAATTTTACGTCACGTATGCCTTTCTCGCGCTTTTAAACAACAGCTTGAGCAAAGAAAATAATAATTCCGATCGATTTATATATAGATTCGATGACCGTATGTATACATTCAAATGGTAATTATATTTGAAAATTCCATTCGTATAGATTTCAATTGGTATTGCATATATTTTAAAATGGGTAAGGTATATATATATATATACATCTAATAGTTATATAAACACCGAGTGATTATAAGGTAACTGAACCAGCAAATCACTGGGTTTGGAGAGCTATTAAATGACCGAGTCACGTAACAATTCATTTGCCAGGAAAAAAGATTATAAAATTGCTAATTTCGTTTAAAGGTGGCACTTTGTATTTTGCCAATAGAATGATCAATTTAAATAAAAATTACAACCATTTCGTTTTCTCATTGTTCGAATCATCAGCGTATACAAACTCTTGGAGTATCATTCGGTTACCTATTACTCGGTTAAAATAAAAATTATTTGTACGAAAAAAAAAGAAATGATTCTTATGGTCGCATCGGTAGTAAACTGTTAAAACGCTTTAATCCGCTATATAAAAATTTTTTGTGACGCAGCCATATGGTACACCGTAAAAGAGTAAAATTATTTTTGTGTAATACCAAATTTAAATTTCACGAAAATTAAATTCGTTTAATACGCGCAATCATTCGTACGGGTATATTATATGTGTATACATTATACAAAAATTTCATTAAAATTGTAAACTTCCATTAAAAGAGAAAATTTTTCAAATTAAAATCGATCGCAACGTACATACCCCACCGAAAAGAAATATAAATAAAAGCCCAATATATTTCAATCGCACTGCAACAATACCCTCCTCTATCGCACCTGTAACCCAGTTAATTTTACTAGTCTCGTAAAAACCGAGAAAGCGTCATATACACGTACATGTACATATACACGTAGATGCACACATGTGTATAAACGGTTGGGTATTGTTATATATGGAGGGGAGGGGGCGATTCGAGTTGGCGATATCGCGTGGACTTCTCGTGTGTGTATGCCCCCCCCCTCCCACGTCCTCTACCACCCCGAAAACGCCCATCAATTATATCGGGCGAGCCGATAAACTTGGCCGCTATTATATAGAGTTTACAAAAAAAATCACTAGGATACGATGTAGTTTTACTTAAACGAACTCGTTTCGATTTTTATTTAAACTTTATATGCATACACCACGATTGTTTTTTTTCTTTACCGAACCTGAATCTATACATACACCGCAGGTAAATTATAAAAATCTACAATAACAACACTTACGATTTAGCAACGCGTAATAATTAGCTATATAGATTCCTTTGTAGAAATCTCAAAGCGTTAACATTTATATCAATGAATCTAATGATTCGTATTCGTATGTGTACCTGATAAATTGATCTAGAATATGAGATAACGATTCTTGAGGACGTATATACGTATACACGTTAAAACAATGAGGTAATTAACATGTCGACAAAAGTATTCATCAGCTGAAAATTTCGATGCGTGCGAACCTTGGTAACCTCAGTGTCTCATCTCATCTATCTCGATTGTTCGATCATGGGAAAATGACACGTGATAAATAATATATATTTATAATGCAGTCATTTTTTTATATCGAAATCCTGGAATTAATTGTTATTCCTTTCTTTATCAGTATACCTCGTGACACGAGAATTTTAGTAACTGTGCTTTGGTACTTTCTCAATATTACTTCAGAGTTTCTGAAAACATGTTGTTTATAATGGTTAATCACTTTTAATCTCATCAACTTAAATTAATTGACCAGAGTTAATAATCGTGTCTATATATTATAACCGTTTAATAATGATTATTGAAATTTTATCGATCTTCCCGAGTCGAATGAGAAAAGGTAAGGTGAAAAAACTATAAATACTATTCAAGTAGGTGCGATTTGTATATGTTTCATATATTACAGAAAATTTTGGGTCGTGCATAAATCTATTTTGACGAATATTGCGACGAAATTTTTGTATACAAATCACAGTGTTTATTTTAGAAGGTATATAATTATAATTTCCTTTTTCTTATTATTTTCTTAATTTTATCCGAATGTACAGTTTTATTTATAAATAAAATCTTTTATGCAGTCTAAAGAGGGTGACATCGATCATCGAAACGTTACAAAAAAGAAAAAATGTGTTTTTCCACTTTACCTTTACTCATTTGACTCGGGAAGATCGATAAAATTTCAACAATCATTATTAAAAAACCACCGAGTGATAAAATCAAATCAACGACATGAGATTATAACCGTTTAAGTTATCGTTTTGATATTAGGTAAACCCTTCATCGTCAGTTCCTTTTAAAAATAATAAATCTGGATAAAAATGAATGAAACGACGAGTTTTGAATAATACATCATTCAATCGATAAAAAAAGAATGTATTTGAATTTTTGCAATAAAATGTTATACTTATAATCTAAAACGTACGTACTTCAAAGTTTGATTCGGTAGAATGCATTAGAATGCACGCGTCTAAACTCAGTTTGAAACTATAAGGTTGAAACACAAGTGTGTACCACGCATCGAGAACGGAAACATAATAAATATAACATTTTGAACCAGGAAGCTTCGTTTCACACCGAATACAAAGGCTTTCAGTTCTATTACGAGAAACTGTTAACGAACAATAAATCAGGCAGACTCGACGATCGGAATTACTTTACCGTCGAAGATGTTATACATTATCAATGATTAACGTCGACGTTATAAAGTTATTACACAATACGTCTCCGCGTTAACAAATTATTTGTAATATTGAAAACGTCAGAATTCAAATAATACATATAATTTCATTTGAAACGAAAAATAAATTCACCGCGAAAAAGTGAATAATTATTTAAAAATTAGCTTATCTTTCGAATGCGCTGAAAACACTTATAATCTCACTTAGGGAATCAACCCCCTTCGGAAATGTACAAAGTAAACCGCAATTCAGAAATAGAAAGGTATACTCGCGCAAATATTTATGAAGAGCGCGTTTTATCAACGGGTCGTTTTATCCTTGTACTTCTCTCTTTCTCTCCCTGGGTATATATTGTATGTGTATGCGTGTGTGTGTGTGTGTGTATCTTGCACGTTGGTTTTCATACTCAAAATAAAACCCTGTGGCATTTTTTTTTCTTCTGAACTCGCGTGTTTGCCTTTTCGCATGTGTAAGCGTTAATGATGACACGTGCTATGAAAGGCTTTTCTTTCTTTGGATTCGCATTGTCCGTTGCGATATAAATTGATGGAGGAAAACTGATTTTTCTCGTTTTAAATATTATATTTTATTGATACGCGAAATATATATATTTTTTCTGAATAAAAATAAGAGAAAAGTGCGATAATAAAAATAGATTTGTTTGATGTTTCTCAGTTTGGAAACATTATTTTCGAATGATTTACGTATATCGAAAAATTTGGTAAATAAATTTGCAGTTATAACGATCTCACTCTCGGACTCGGTACGAGAAAAGGAAAATAATTCGTATGGGTCAATACGAAAAAGTTCCGTAACGAAACAGGTATAATCGTAACAATGTCATCGAAGTAATTGAAATAAATCATACTCGTGGTCACAGATTTATATACAACGAAAGCACAAAATGCGTCGGTAAATAATAAGTTACCCAAGATTTGGAAAAGCTATTCGAACTGATTGTATCCAACAATGATATTTAAATATAAATTTGTAAATTAAATTGATATAAATCCGTGTAAAAATAAAGTATAATAAAACTAGATAATATTTTAAACGAACGTAATTAACGCGACAGACGTATTAATGTAATAATTATACTTTTAATTAAGCTGTACGAGCTAAAAATTGTCTTTATTTAAATTTAAATCAAATTAGATTGCGCGGTCTAACCATGAATTATATTTTTGTATAGATCGAAATAAATCGTTGTGATTGAATATATGATATATAGGTGATCGAATTATCTTTTAATTTAATCGTTCGTTTGAGAAAAATACTTGGAATTTAAATTAGATATTAGTGTTAATGCAATTTGTGAGCGGGTTACATAAGTACATAGACGGTGTTAAATTCTGAAAACTTTTAAATTATCGACGAAAAAAAAGGCTCATTGTTATCTTGGGAGTATAGCTCGAAATTAAAATTTGAAAAATTAGGAACGAAATTTAGTAAAATAGGGAGATGCCACGTAACTATAATGAAACTTTGATTTATCGATAAAAAAAAGATGCATTACGTATCGTAGATTCTCTGTAAAATATCTGTAAGAATCGAAATAACGTGAGTTTCATAGGGAGAAAACCCTTGGAAACTGATCTCGCGAAAGAAGAGACTGTTGTATACAGTGAGTGTATAGCGGGCAAAGTGCGATGGCCTGAACACCATGTTCGCTAACGCTCGGTAGTGAAAGTCGTACCGACGAAGCGACCGACACTCTCGCTCCTAGTTTTCTCAGCTCCGGAAACTAAAATCTTTCAACTTGGTCATTGCGATAAAACACCAAAATATTTTGCATACCGACTTTTTACAATATCCTCAATTTATCGAACGCGTCTTTTGAAGTTATACCTTTGATATATTAAGAAATTTGTTGGATTTAACGCTCAATGAATTTCTAGTAAAACGATGAAACCAACGACAAACTTCCTACACATTCCTATATTTTTTTTTAATAAATCAATATTCATTCTTTAGACACAAACAAGAATAATTCACGTGTCGTTACAAGTTTTTCTATATACATCACCAAACAAAAAGATACAAAAAAAAAATGAGTAACCGCAATCTCGCGTAATACACACCACCCATCGCGCAATTTTAATACAAAAAATTCAAGCTCCTTGGAAAATTGCATCAGTGAAAGAGAGACCCCCTGAGGCCGCGCTAGACGATCGACCGTTATGGGCGTGTATATACTCACGGTATAGGTATAAACCGCTATAGGCCAGCGCAGCTTTCTCCTTCGGTGCAAGGATGCGTAGTTACGCGAGGATGACGCCGATGACGCTTGATGTTTCTCGCTTTCCCTCTCGGTTTCCGCTCGACTTTTTTTTTCGCTTTGTTGTTGTCGACTTTTTTTTTTAAACGGGCCTTCGTGTGAACGAACTCGCTGGAAATTTTCCGGCTTTGTTTACGTCTACATGGCGAGTTTTCGGCGGTTGCGCTCTTTTCCGCGATAATTTCACGTGATTTTTTAACCGATCGATGGATTCTTCGGATTAGGATGTTAATGATGTAATCCAAATGGTATATGGGTATAAGAATAAAAATTTGAATAAAATTTTATAATTCGCATTTAAAAGTAATCTTAATAATCGAATATTAAATGAAACGAAATAATTCAAATATCCGCAATATAATAAAATATATAAATTAAGATTTCCTACAAGTTCATTTAAATAAATGACTTTTTTAAATTGTGATCATGATTTATTAACGACCGATTTTCTTTTTTCATTTCTTTTTTCAATTTAATTGAACAAAAGAAGCCCAGAGCATGAAAATTGATTTAACGCAAACTAGCGGACTGTTGGTCAATGTGAAGCACTTTGCACTGTTTACTAGAAAATTACATTTACGCCATAAGTGCCTTCGACATTATTCCTTTTTTCTTACTTTCTTCGTGTACCTTTTGTGCAAAAATGTTAGAAAAAGAATATTTCATTAAAATTACAATGAAACCAGAAAAAAAACTGAAAACCAGCGAAGTTTCTAGTAATTCTTCGAAAATTTCATATTTAATATTTTGAAAGTATATGTTGCACGAGCTTTCACTGTTTATTATTAATTTTATACCTCAACGTGTTAAATATTTCACAACTCTATATCTTTCTCGAAATTTTACATTTTGAATATTCACATGTGAAAAGTTACGATTCTATTTTTATTTATTAAACGATACAAAAGGGATAAGGCGATATTTTAAATTCTAATTTTTAATGAAATTATATTGAAACTTAAGAAGAGCTACTTTTGGTAAAGCACAAAAGTTAATAATTTTATTTAAACGTAATTTTAAATGCAAATCACTCACAAATATTTGTTATGTATTTCATTGGTTTGTACAGTAATGTTCACAACAATAATCGTACGAATGAGAAGGTATTACTTTTTACGTAAGTAACATTTTTAACTTGATTATCATTGTACATATATCAATTTAGATTATACGCAATACAAATTTCCTCATGTTATTTAATTAATTTATACTAAAAATAGGCCTCGTTAAAATTTAAATGCATATCAATTGTATTACGACAAAATGTTTGGATTTACTCGGATTGTTCCAAACGAAAGGGTCAAAAAATATATTGAACTTGGAAGGTGGAGAAACCAATTATCTATATTGAAAAGTCAAGAGAGCTCGAAACTTGAATTGACGTCATAGCGTGTGGTAAAATTCAATCGATCAATTTCGTTTGATACAATCGAAGTATATCTAGTTTGGTATGTGCTTTAAGAAAAAATGGTATTATTCTTCAAAATGCTTATAATTTCGACAAATCATTGAATAATTTATTATTAAAAAATTAAGCTCAACGTACTATACATTTTATAATAATATTAAGTGACGAACCCAAACTAAATTAAGAAGGTCATCATTGTTAAAAAATACGTTGAAAAAATAAGTGTTTAATAAAATTAAATTTAACACGGAAAAAGGTAAATATTCTAGATAACCTATGGAATATTCATCAAAAGCTCGATCTCGTCCTCTAGACTTTTAGACGTAGCCTGAAGCTATGAGCCATATCCTATGTATATATATGCACCTGCAGCGCGAGGAGACTCCCCGCAGGCTTCGAATATTTTTGCAAGCGGGCGGTCCTAAAAGCTCGCAAAAAAGATGAAATGCGTTCTGAGCTCCTGCAGATTCACCTAGCAATTTTGCAGGTCGTTCCCTCTCTTTCATTTTATATATTCGGAGTGATGAGATGTAAACCATATAGACAAAATGAAATTTTACAAATCAACAATATTGCCGTGAAATTTCATTTTTTTACTTGAAGCTCAAACAATTACATCACAGCGGCGTGTCGGATCATATTATAAAATATTATTAGAAATATTGATTTAATAACAAAATTTTGTAATTTATTAAAATGTACAGAAATCGATTATAGATGTTTAAAATATAAAGGATATGAAAACGATTAAAATTGCCCTTTACCACATAGATGCAAACACCTAAAAAATAAGTTGTGAGCAACATCGAAATAATTATCATCTTTGGCCTGAAGCTGATTAGCAGCTTGAGTCTTTAAAAGAAAAAAAGCGTGTAATTGGCGAGCACCTTATGATAATTTAGTAGTGAAAAAAATGGTAAAATTAAACGAAAAAATGGCTCGTCAAAACGCGTCACAGCGCTGGCGCGACACATAGGACGAGGCCGCGCGCCGCCGCGGTGACGTTGCCGTACCGTCGACGTCGTCGCTCCCCCCCACCCGCCCCACGTCGATCGGATAATAGTGGGGGGAGCACGGTGTCATTGCCTCGGCGCTCAGGGCGGCCAGTGACTCCATCACTGACCTAGTGCCGAGCGCGGCCGCGGAGCCGCCCGAGCGAGCGGTCGTTGAACCCCGGCAGCGCGCGCATAAGAGGCGGGGAGCGGGAAGAGGAGGAGAGCCGCGCTCGCGCGCGCGAGTCGATGCCGACGACGAGACGCCTTGGTATATACACTGCGAGATGCGATTTTTTTTGTTTTACCGAGGGACGATTTTTGGTTATCTATTGTAAACTATATTGCTTTTTGTTGTGTATACCTTCTTTTCGTACCTCTCTGATTTCGCTAATATCTCGTATTCGCCTGCCCCAAGGAATTTTAATTATTTACGTGAAAGTATATAGGTATTATGCTCGTGTTTTCTTTTGCACCGGAGCAAGTCAAGTGGAGCCATCGATACGGTTTTAAAGTTTAATCGAGGGTTAACATTGTTTTATCATTACGTTCTCAAGCTAACCATTTTTTTATTTCAAGATTCTATACCTCTTCTTTTTTTAATTTTCCTATCAATATAATATGTAGACATTTTTCTAATTTATGTATTTCACAGTTAGATACTTATGTCTCCTTCACATGTTATTAATACTGCAATAACATTAATTTAAACTATACATATATATTATAAACGAAAAAAATAACAAGTATATTACTTATCCCGCAATAAAAAGTCGTGGCTTAAAAAAAAGCGTTACTCAAAGTTACATAAAAATTTTGCCTCCGTATAATGCAATGTTTGCATAATTATTTATCTTTTAATCGTAAAAATCTTATCAGTAATTTAATGAGCGGTATTTACCATTACGTTAAAAATAACAAGAGAATATTTTTTTTCAGTGTTAAAAATAATATTATACCTATATACGTGTACTATAAAAATGAAAAATTTGTTTGATGTTACATACGTTACGAGTATAATAAAAAAAAATTAACTCAATTGACCATTCCGTTGAAATTCAAGATATACACTTCACCGTCATCTCGAAATGATCATCTTGATTAGAAATAAGAAACGAAATCATAGTATAACGAATCCGTGTACGTCACACAAGTTATTTTGCAGGCTCGCTTAAAAAATCAAGCAGTCATTCATAAAGAAATCGTTCATACATCTTGTTTGTTCAGTTTTTTTTTCTTCTTCACATTGCGTAGTCGACATCGTTTGCCTACCAGGTATATAAAGAAGTCACGGTTAAATTTCTTTAAAAAAAATATTATCTTGGTAAAATATTATTGTGTTACCGAGCAAATGTCACACTCACGAAAAAAAACAGGTGTTTTATACTTCCATGACCTTTCGTTAATTATCAAAAAAAAAAGCAACTATATTCCTTAATTTCAAAACAGTTTTTCTCGACGATTCTGTGAAAATGTAAAATAAACGATATTACCCAATTTTAGTGGAACCACTATTATAAACTCGTGATAAATCACATTGTCATCGTACAAATATATAAATACATATATAATCTAGAATAGAGAAAAAAAATACATTATCGAGTCTGCAATATATAGATAACAATAATCGAACTATGCCATATATTGATATCGTGTGTATACGTATCGATCACTTATATTTTATTTTTCAAGTATTCCATTAACTTTTGAACTCGTCTAGCCCAAATATATATACTTAAAATTAATTAGCTTGTGTCTGCATATTGCTAGAAAAATTCTTTGAAAACAACGTGCCATGAAAATTAATAAAGTTACGTTTGCAAAAATCAATACCAACTGGTGTGAAGATTGTTATATATATATATACATATTATCAAAAATCTAAAATTAAATGTCTATTTGTAGAAGCAAAAATATCAATGTCTATTTTAACGTATAATAGTTATTCTATATTTATACAAATATTAATTATACGCAAAGTAAGAAATCGATCCGATTTTTAAAACGTAAAATAACCCATTATTAACCTCGAATCTTTAAATGTAATCAATTTTCTGGTAAAGATATATGCAGCTAAAACTTGAGCTATAAGTACCATACTTTTTTTTAAAAATAAATTCAAACTATACAATCCTGGATTCTACGTATACGTTATACAATTATAAATTGTGGACGATATACAAAGAGGTCCTCGTAATATATAAATGTAGATTAATCGATATTCAATCTGTTAAATTGTTGAACTAGTAAATTTTGCAACTCTCGGTCGAGGAAACGTCGCGTAATCACGGAAGCGTCTCGCAAAATGCCGAACCGAGAAGCTTTTCACACGGGTTTTAGCGTTGCGCTCGGGTTGACGTTATATTATTGACTCATCGTCGATGTTTTCCCCGGTATGCTTTTTTCTTCTATCTCTCTCTCTCTTTATGTTCGTCGATACCTCCTGCTTTCTCTCAAAAGAGGTGAACGAGCACGCACTCTATTTATCTTATTTTAAATTGTGCGAGGGGTTGCCTTTGGGAGCGATGCAAAAATTACGTTTATCGAGTTTATACAAAACTGATTTTAGTTTATTAATACAATTTACGATTTACTAGGTTCGATGTATTGTTTTATCTGTGATTCGCGTACCGATATAAATATATATATATATATATATTGCTCGAGTATAAAATCGAACGGCGATGTATAGATAATTGATATTTACTTTATTGTACAACCGATTGGAAGAATCTCACGCAGTCGTTACATTTTTTTATATCCATCATTCTCGACATTTTAATTTTATCTTTAATTCTACATGATATATTTATTGGGTAGTAATAGGTATCGAGGTGTAATTCAAATTAGAGCGAAGTGAAGTAAATATGAAACACTTCGGTGTTATCCTGGTCGCTTTGTATGTACAAGCTCACAGGAAAATTGTATTTTTTTTTACAAAATGATTGTAATGAGGCAGAGTGTATTTACGAATGCGCTTGGAAAGAAGTCAGCCAAAGGAACGTTGTTATTAATTAGTACAAGTGCAAAACATCATTCAATGTAAAAAAAAAAGTTCTCGAAGAATGTATCGCGGTAAGGTCAACAACCTACGCGTCTTTGTAAATAATTCACTTAAAATGTAACTTTAATACATTGAAATATTAAAACAATTATAGTGACATAGTTAAGGGAAAAATCTATGAAAAAAAGATAGTTAAAATATTCTAATTAAGTAAGTCACAGTAAACAATCAAATAAAATAATTATTAAGTTAAAATGTGAATAATAATTAATTGAACTAAATAATTTGTATTACAAAAATTTTAAGACCCAATCGACAATTCGATGTCGAATTATTTAAAATGCTAATGAAAAGTGAAGTAAACATCGAGCAACATATTATATAAATTGTTTGTCATTTTGAATAGTACGAAACGATACCCCGCACGTGTTGGCTTAACGAGTACAAATTGAACGCTAGAAAGGAAAATGTATAGACGCCCGGGTGTACACATCTATAATCCACTGGTGTGTATATGTACATGCCGGCCGATGATGCAGAACGATATGACGAAATCTGGGTCGTCGCGTTGATGTGAAAGAAAAAGATTCACGAGGAAGAGATCGTTTTCAATGGGGAAAGTCCTCGCGCGGATGCCACTTTGACACACACCCACACACATTTACCCGATTTGCTATTTACAATATATACGTTGTATGGTTTATGTGAATTTTAAAGATATGATACAGGAGATTCTGATATGTGGGAGGTGGAAGGAAGTTAATATTTTTCAACGTAATAAATTATTTTAATGGAGTCGGTTAAGCTATAGCCGTATACTTGAATTTCGTTCTGTAAGGAAAATTTTGTATTTTAATAAGGTAAAGTTTAATCCTTAAGGTAGAATCTTAACGAGTATATACAGATATTTAATTCATAATAAAATATAGTCTATAGAATAAAATTAAAAGACAATATTACGATCGATGTGGTCATGATTTTTCATATTTAACGCGATTATACATACTTCCTGGACTTTATAATCCAACGTTATAATTATAGAGTATCCGCGAATCGATGAAATAAAAGGAACTATAGGTTTAATCGCATCGCGGTAAGTGCTACTTATGAAAAATTAACGTTTATTTTTCTCGCGCAATACTTATCTCGTTTCAACTTGTAAAAATGTATGGAAGATGAACAAAGGTTGTCCATGAAGTTTAAAAAATTCGATAGTTCTACTTCGAAAGCTCGTGTAATCGTTTTTGTTTTATCAAAATATCGTAAAGAGACTGATCGTAACCTTGCCACTATAATAAAAAAATAAATCGATAAAGCTCGCGCAAGCTCGACGATTACAATTGAAAGCTCAAACGTAACGTAGGTAGTTGTATAGAATCTTAGAAGGGTAATGAAGGGTAATTTGGAAGAAAGAAAGAAAGGAAAGGGAAAAAATGAAGGAGAGTCTGGCGGCTTCCGCGTGCGGGAAGAAAGAGACAGTGAAGAAGTGAAACTCGATCCCGCGGTCTCAACTTCCTTTTCCTCGGTCGTGTATATACCGATGTAATAGACGCGCGCGGTCGATGCTCCTTTATTGGATGCATCAAGGAGAGATGGTTATATACCAGTTATCGGACGTACACCAATCGACCTTATGCGAGATTGTTCATTTTTTTCAAACTTTTTATCAATTACATAGATAATACCTACAACGTAAACTGTTCGAATAGTTTGTATTCTTTGAGTAGTTCCAATATTCATGTATGATCTTTTATTTATCTAAAAATAAAATGCCTCTTTGTTGAAAAAAAAAAACAATAATAATAGTAGTTACGGGTTTAGGAAATATTTGTGGATTGTTTGAAATTGTACTATTATTTCTTCTTACAATGACTTAATTGGTTGATTATTTATTTTGTTTTCAACTTATTAATCAATATACTTGTGTCTTTCAATCACAATAATAAAGTTTTGAAATTATTAAATTACCCCATATTGCATACAAATGTTTTATGGTCAGTCTGACTTATATACATTTAATTATTTGTATATACGTAAAAATTTTAATTCATTTTAATTATCGTGAATTAGATCATCAAATTGTATTTTTTTTTTTATATACAAGTATACCGATTTTTTTCTCCATTTTCACTGAAATTTCTTCTTACGTAAACCATCGTGTTTTACAAGTAGTTACACTACAAACTTTCTCATTTTAAATGTACATGTGTATTTATGTGAGCCTATACACGCATACACACACGCAGAGACATATATATATAAGGAATATATAAAAATTTGTGAAAATATAAAATATAACTTTTTTAGTTGTGTTTATCGAAATTAATTAAAAAAAATGTTTAATAAAAATCCGACTAACAAGGAGAGGACCAACTCTGCGGGAAACAGATCTTTATCAAATTGTAGTATTATGTATAGGATATTTTTTCTACTATAAAAATATGAAGAAAACCGGAGTTATAGAATCTAATGCCCTTTCTTACTATAGATATAAGCAAAAAACGAAAAACCTCGCGAAAAGACCATTGAATTTGATCACTTATAACTCGGAAGCAAATAGATATATGCTTTCAAACTTAAATCTAGAAGAAAACCGAGATCAAGCAGATTTGATAAAACAAGGATGCTCAAATATCTTAATTTGGTCAAAAGTTATGAAAGAAATGATAATTTAGCGATATTTTGATAGATATTTTGAATTAAAAATGTATTAATTTACAGTTCATAATTCCGGATTTCTTCATATGTTTAAAGTAGAAAAAATATCCTATAGAGGTTGGTAAGGATGTGTTTCCCAAGGTTGGTCCTCTCGTTGTAAGATGCATTTGCCTCTACGTCGAATTTACAATCAAGTACATAATCTAGTGATTATCGTTTTAATACGTGAAATAAGTAGATAGTAAAAGAAATAACATACTAATAAGTAATGTTTATAATAATTAAAAAAAAAAGTAAAAGCTTACATTTTTGTCGCGTCGATGATCTGCCATCAATATAGACGCCAGTGCAGCCACAATCCAGGCTCGAGTCCTCACAAGTCCACCAATTAACAAAACAAAGAATAATATTTATTCGTAACTTTATATCACTAAAAATCACTGTCCTTCGAATCTTCCTTTCTGTTTTAATGGCCGACCACGCTCACTACCATCATCGTCGTCATATCCACGATCGTCGACAACATCGTCCGTCCTTTTTTTTAGCGTATCCTCTCGCACTGACACGACGCTATATCCTTCGGGAGAGGTGAATTTCCGCGGCGTTCACAACTGGATAAAGAGAAACACAGAATTTCGGGCGTGAATATGTGGGGAAATTAGGATGACGTATCACTTTCGGAGCAGGCATTTTATATAGAATGAACATTTTTCATTTTCACGTTAGATTTTTCAACGTATAAATATATATGTAACAAGGTAAACCATTGCACCGTTTATCCCACTGAATGGTATTTCAAAGATTTACACTCGAAAAATAAGTGTAACGGTGTATTACGTAATTAACATCATCTAAAACAATTCATTCTAAAACGAACAGCTACTCCGAAAATATCAGTAAAACACATAGCGATCTAATAAAAATATATAATTGGTATGTCGAGCGGGCGCACCGTGCGTTTTAATCGAACCGAAATTCACGTATGAAAAAATAGCCTATTCAACTATATGTATACCCAACGACGGCGAACAAAAGATGAAAGAAGAAAAAAAAAGGTAGATTGTAAGCCCCCCCCCCCTCCGAGAAATTCAAGTCTCGTGGAAAATCGTAAGAAAGAAAGAGAAAGGAAGAGAGACAGACGTAACGTAGAAAAGGGGGTCGAAAAAATCGAAAGGCGCGGGAAAAAACGGGAGTTTTCACTTTTAAAATTCCTTCGTGCGCGCCACCACAATGCAACGGGATTCCGCGCGCGCGGTATTGCTCGTCTCCTCCTCCCCTCACTACTTTTCCTTGCGTTGTACCGTTACCCGTTTACTCTCCGTTTCAATACGGTCGAGCCTATAAACCTGACTTGGTGTACCGTTGGATGGCACAGTATACCACTCTTAGGTGAATCGCCTTCGATTTCCCTTTTTTATTGTCAATTTCTTAGTTATTTTAACTTTTTAACATCTGCAGATAAGACCGCCGAGGTAATCTATTTTTCTTCATTAGAGAATTCGAAAAATTATCGATATGTGCACCCACTAAAGATAAACGTTGCTAATTTGTTTATATAATTTTAATGAATAATGCCCTATACGTACCGCGTATATCTATAAATAATTAAAATTTTTTTAACGCTTAAAATTATTATAGTTACACCAATATCTGATATATAAAATTTTATTAAAATTATGGTTTTAGCACAAAAAATGACCGCTATTTATTAACAATTAATTGCACGTTGATTGGGTTATTAATATTTATAAGTTGCTTAATAAATATATATATGTACATATACGAAAAATATAGAATCCACGAAAATTAATTATCTAACTTTAAAAACAAACACTAATCCTCAAAGGAAAATAAGCGGAGGTTATGCAATGGCGTAGAGGAAAAAAGAGCTTTCGCGGCAATGCAATTTGAGCGTAGCAAGAAACGAGTTTTCCGGGTGCAGCTTCCGCGTCGCCGGGCTATAAGGTTCGTACCCGTGCGCGCGTACACTTCTCTCTTGACCGGCACTTTCGCCCACCTTAAATACCTCGAGATGGCATCTTATCACGAACCTCCCTCGCGCATTCAAAATTATCGATTACTTATTTATTATATACTATTTTTGATTAAATTATATGTCGTTTCTGGCGGATATAAAGCTTTCAATCCTATTATTATACAATTGAAAATTAAATAAAAATATATTTTTATTTTTTTATCTATATATATTTAGTATCAATGTTTAATGTTAATAAAAATTAATATTGCGATCCGGGACAAAACGTATATATCCATTTAATTTAAGTATATATTTGTGAATATTTTCCAAAAGGGATTCAAATTATTTAACGCCTCACTGACAAAAATGTGTGAAATTAATCTGGTGCATCCCGAGTGTCGATCCCGGTTGATTTTAAAATGCTAAACACGATCGCGGCCTCTTTAACAAGTCAGAGCACTTGACCTTCGTCGAATATTTTGGTGGCCGAGCTATACACGACCGATAAGTAATTCAACTTTAACTGGCCATCCGCACTGCGTTCTTTTGCCTTCTTTTTTTTTCACGTGCGTTATATAGCTTCTAATGCGATAACATTTGCGTTCGTTGACACTTGACCGATCCAACAAATTTATTTCCTACATTTTATTCTCTTCGTTTGTGAGACAAAATTTTTTCTCTTTGTTTTCACGATTAATATACAATTTTGTACATTAATCGATTAAACGCGGTGTTTATTTATATTATTTTTTTATGCATACACTTTACGACACGGAAATTCTAGTAGTAAAATTTAACGATGTAGTGACATAATATAAGAAATGTTGTATTTTAATACTGTTTAGTGTCGTAGAGAAATGTTAAAAAAATGATAAGTATACTTTACGAAATTATGGGCAAATCGTGATCGATAAAATATTTATGCAGAACTTTACTGATAAATATATGTAAAAGATTAAATTTTTTATTTCATATTAATTATTTTTTTTCAATGTTATGATATGTTACACTAAATTTTTTATACAAATTTCCCATGTCTTTTTAGCGGTGCTCAACATTGAGAGTAAAAATTTTGCATGTTTAATGAAAAATTACACAGTAAATTATTCGCGGTTAGCAATTTCAACAAATATATTGATTTATTTATTGTTTATATCGATACATACTTATTATTACTATTTAACTCATTCTATACTTTTATTTTTTAAAGATTCAAAATCGATCGAATTTAAATTGTATTTTATTCTAACGAAGGTTTAGTTATTTTTTATAACGTGCCATCCACTAAATTTTGAAAACCGATAAATTTTGTGAATATTCCTCCTACACTTTTTATAAAAATTAAAAGAAATATAAAAAAAAATCGTCTAAAAAAAATTCACATAATATACAAATAAAAATATAAACTTTCACTTTCCTTACACTTATCCTCAAAAAACCAATCTATCCATATAGCGCGATATACTCTACAGAATAAATCTTAATAAAAACCAATCGCACACACTCCGCAAATAATCACATCGCGATGATAATAACTTGACACTCATCGATAAAACAATGTGAAAAAGAAAATATGGAAAAAAAAAAGAAACAGTAGAGAAATTATAAGAGAGTAAAAAAATAGTCACTACGCGGATTACCACCCTTAAAGGGCCTTCGATTTGATTAATTTATATATAAAAAATACTTTCCACAAAACGGGTCTAAGAGATAAAGAGAGACAGAGATAAAACTAGAGAGCCGAGGACAATAAAAGTGTCTACGAGGCCGGGGCCGCGGCGCGTCTAGCCGCGAAACTCGCGGCTTGCTCTATTCGCGGTCTAGTCGGGGAGAGAGTAAAATGAGAGAGAAAGAGAAAGAGAGAGAGAGAGAGGCACCCTTTCTCCGCTCGCTGCACTGAGAGTGCAATGCTTCTATACTTCCTTGTTCGAATGTATATATGTGTGTGTGTGTGTGCATAGGTATGGGGATCGGATGTAAGCGAAAGCGTGTCGCGGTATCAATTCTACGCTGTTATATATCTATATAGATTTGCACCTTTGCTCTTTTCGAGTGAGTCGTTTGTACTTAATTATCCGTGCGAAAAATATACGGTCCTCATATTGATCAATGGTATATTGATTATTTTTGGATATCGAATATATATTTAGATATATTATTGACGAAAGTTTAAAATATTTTCGTGTAATATTTTACAATTTAGGACATCGAGTACAAGATAATTATAAAATATTATTTATTTATTTATTCATTATTGTTACGATTAATAATTTTTAATAAAAAATATATAATACAAAAATTATTGGCTGTATCTGCATATTTTCAAAAAATTAATAGCTTTTACAAATTGTATTTCGTTCACTTGCTCAACTAAGGATTCAATTAAACCTCAATAATAATTCTGTGTAATAATAATTATTATTATTGTACACGTACTGTATCATACATGTATATTAGAAATAATTATGAATTTTAAACCTTGATCGCAGTTGTTTAAATATTAATTCATTGAATTTATATACATTTCAAAAAATGAATTTGTTAATTAAAACGTATAATAAGTGAGCAATATTTAAAAATAATAAACAAAATAAAGTTTCTTTCCGTTGCTAAGTTTCATTAAATCTTGTGTATAATTATGGTGTAATTCATTAATAAAATTATAAAATAATAAATATTTAATTCATTGACGAAGATATCACGTATATAAAAATTATTAATATTAACGAATGAAAATTGTATAGGTATGCTACAAAATCAATATATACCTAACCTCAAAATCTGAACGCCCAACATAACAATAGATACATATATTTACTTGTTCAATATATTAATTAATCGCGCTATCGCCCTTATTAAAAAATGAAAAAAAAACATAAGCACTTAGTGCACTTTGGAATTCCAATCTATACCCACATTCTCAACGTAAGCATAATATATATACATATATATGTTTCACTTCAAGATCGAAAAGAATAACAAGTGAATTAAAATCAAGCAAGGAAATTTCTTGATATAATGTGACTCAGTAGTTAAAACCTCACTCCATGTGTCGAGAGCTCACACGTATATACGTGTGTATATATGTATATATGTATATGTATGTGTGTGTGTATGTACGTGTATATATATATATATTGAAAAGTCAGAATTATCTATGTGATGACCTCCGCTTCTCTCTCTTTCTTTCTCTCTTCCTTTCGTCACTTTATCTTTCTTTCGCGCGCGGCCTCTCCTCCTTAAACAAGGCCGTGATCTTGGTTCCTCATTTTTACGTCGACCCTTCGCCGATATTATATATTCTTCCTTTATAGATTCGTTATACGTCTACAGTAAACGGCAACCTCCTACTTTTCTTTAGTTTACGCTTATTTATATTTGTTTACGCTCGTTTGTTCTTCCGTATTTATCGTTTTTTTTACTGGATTCTTTTATTAGTTCTTGTACGAGTGTTTAAGTTCTTTCTTATTTTTATATTTTCACGTATTGAACACCTACTCGCGCAACTGTTGTCATTCGCAAGAAGAATTTAAAAATCTAATTTGTATTTTACTTTTTTATCTTTCGATTCCAATAACGCGTATTATTTGGTTCGAAAAGACCGATAAATATATTCCACACGTATATAACACATGTCACCTTTCGTTCAATTAATTTTTGTTTTAAATATTTTTCTCTATTTCAATTAGTTGTACAACAGTGATTACTATATAATTTTTGTGCGAGATATTTTTTATCAATATTATTGCTACATCCGAATGAAAAAATGATTATATTTTCTTTCGTTCGTACGACAAAATCTTTATAGGTTTCGAAGATACCTCTTTCCTCGCAACGATCGAAAACCAAAATGTAATTTGACGGAACACACCTACCTATACTACCCCAAGAACTCCTAATATGGATTCTTGAAAGCTCGTTCTCACCCAGGCATGTGCACACGATCAAATCTAATGATAATCACATCGATCCGTTAAAACGTAAAGAATGAAGTGTAACTTCGGGAACGGATAGACTCAGCCAAAATATATACGTAAAAGCACACGTACATAGTAATCATACAACTTGCCAATGATCTCTATGTATACACGTATGTGTCTACACGACCAAGTGTCACTGCTAACCAACGAACTTAAAACCACCCCTATTGTCCTTAAATTAAAGTTATACTTCACTATCAATAATTTAAATTAAAAGAAAGTAAAATCACTTTTCCACTGTTGACGGCACCAACAAAAAGATACATCAAAAATTATTCACATATACGTACATCCACACACACATATATACATATACACATATACATACATACATATATACATATATATATGAATGTGTAATATGTATATATATGTATATATATATATATATATATTTATATACACACACACGCGTCACAGAACCGAGTAGTAAACTGTCACCGTAATATATACATGTACGCGTATACATATATATGTATGTATACGTATATATATGTATATATATTAGTTGTCCACTCGCGGTTGTCACCCCCGGGGATGAAGCTCGCCGACGACGTCGTCGAGAGGCTAGAAAGAGAGCGGACTCTCTCGGTATACTAGCAGCCGGCAGCAAGCCGCTGGGGTCAATGACCTGCCTCGTCTCGCGCTCGGCCCAGTACGGAACCCGCTCCCCCACCACACCTACCCACAACGTTTGTAAGGGAGGGAGAGGAGGGAGGGGTACGAGAGGGGGGACAGGAGGGGGTAGTGGGTACACACCCGCCGACCCCACTACCGTTGCGCGCGTGCGCCCCGCTTTTCTGCCCCTCTCGCTCTCTTTCTCTCTCTCGCTCTCTCTCGCTCTCTCCCTTCCCATATATGCTACGTATGTCGTATACCATACACACACACACACATGCACACGCGAATACAGAGAAACACCATGCATATACGTCTTTGTGTATTGTTATGTGTAGATATAGATTCTTTCGGTTTTTTTATTTTCTAAATTTTTTTGCATCCTGTATATAACTATGTATTCTTTTTTTCGAGAAGGTGGCATAATTTTGAGTAGATTTCTCTATGTGTATATGTATGTAAGTATGTAACTTGTTGAATTTTATAATTTACTTGTAGATTTCTTTGAATCATTATGGAGCTTTCGGTTGATTATTATTACAGTATACAGAATCAATTATATGTTTTAAAGGTATTTGTAGTATTTTCATACGTTGTTATGTGGTATGTTTCTATATATCATTAAAAGGTATGGGTAAGTAAGAGAAATTATAACGTTTTCTATTAATATTTTTTTATTACACCTAAAAGCGACAATTTCTATTCTGTATTGCCCGAAAAAGCAGAGAACCGCAATAACGAAATATCCGTGATTAAGCATATAGTTTTGAAATATTTTCAAGTTAAACATAATAATTGTTGTAAGTTTTAGAAGAATTTTAAAAGTTAGAAATACTATTATTTTCTCTACAATTGAAATAAATGAAATGCATAGAGTTTATTTCAATAGATTTATTGGAATATCAAGCAATTGATATTATCGATCTATATGTTGCATTGTAAAAGTTGTATAGGCTGTCGTGTATCGCATCCTGAACAAAGTGCCTTTTTCAATACAGGAATAAAATTAGAAGCAAAAAACTATAAGTATATTGTAAATATATAAAATAGAAGTAAATTAAGATTTCATTAGATTTTTGAATTTCCAGACGCATATTCCGTACAAGAGTAAATCTCGAGCGCGGTGATAACCTTTTTTGTTCAAACTTAACTTTGCACACGAAAAGCAACAGTTGAAAAGACTATGGGTGATCGATATGTAATGGCTCAATGGTAATGAAATTTCGACTTTATCCTGAGAAAAAAAGAATGTATATACTTATATATATGCGTGCAACAATGAAAATAAATATATCGCGGTGAAAAACGTACGTAAAGTAAAAAAGTACGGTATAGGTATAGATGGGGATAAGTTAGAAAAAGAAGAGTGTCGATGTCGAACGTCGAAGACGCTCCTCGGGAAGAAAAGCTCAAGGGGTGGAATATATACAAGCGTGCGCGCGCGCGTTGCTCGTCGGGGAGGTTATATATATGTATATACCTATGTACCGCAAGGGGAAGGGAGCACCAGGAGAAAAGTAGGAGAAACGATTTGGTGGGGATATATATAGGGGAAACCGACGATACTCAAGGCGGGTTCACTGGTACAGTGTACCCTCGGCGTGGTGCAACGCTCTCTCTTCCTGATTCCACGAGCGCGCGTGCGCTCTTTCATTCTCTATCTCTACCTCTCTACCTCTCTCTCTCTCTTTCTCAATTGCTTTTTACGGGTGCATGCTTGCGCTCCAATGCAGCTATATAAGCACGAAGGATGAAACTCTTCTTCTCTTTCCTTTTTTTTTTCTTCTTCCTTTTCTTATGTATGCGTTTCGCTTTTAATGCACGCGATCGCCAAGTTGTTTACTTGAGGGAGGACCCATTCCCTTTTCGTCGGTTTACAGTTGAATCAACCTTCTTTTTTTTTTTTAGCTATGGTTTTTCTTTTTTAATTCAATCGATGTATAACTATATAATATATAAGCAAATATATTTTTAAATTTGATCGATTTATTTACTATAGGCAAGTAGACAATTTATTTGTTGTACGTAATTTGGTAATTAATACAGGCATTGTCAACGGGTACTTCAATGTAATTACTGGTGTTGCGATGTATACTAATCGTAATAAAAGTATTAAATTTATTTAGATTTTAGTAAAACCTGATCTTTGTTCAAATAGCGTTATTACCTTTAAAAATGTCTCGTGCTAAAAATATTTCATAATTTTACAACATTCCCACGTCTGAAATACATGCACCTAATAGTTTGTGTAACAATATCCGTTGAAATTCTTCTCCAAAGCTTTAACAATAAAACGTAATCATCGAAATAAATGATCTTCCACATTGCAACTGTATGCATATAATAAAATCGTTAAAAGAAGAAAGACGATTCTTCGCACAGAAATGATTTAACGATAATATTTCGAAGCTACTCTTTGAAATCTTGTATAATTGCAGTTACGTGAATATATACATAAAAATTTATATATATATATATATAGTGTATATAATTATACGTACAACCACGTGTCATTATATAATACTATCATATATATGTATAATTAAACACAGATGTAAATATATATATATGTGCGTGTGTGTGTGTGTGTGTGTGTGTGTGTGTGTGTGTGTGTGTGTATTTGTGTTAATATTATATAGCTACAGTATATATTTATGTTTAACTCGCACATTAGAATATTACGGTGGAACGCGTATTATGTACTTTGCTCTCGTTGGGATTCAAAGTTTACTTGTATATATGTATATGTATTTTGTTAAAATAATTCTATATAAATTTTTGGTCATATTATTGTAAAATGTATACTTAGACGTGTAGCAAATTCATCTTAAAACGTAATGATTTATAAAATTCTTTTTAGTTCTTTTTTTAAGAAGACAATTTTTATATCCCTATAGTAGAAATATGGCGATTTTAAATGGTTTAAGGTTAGTAATAGCCATGTTTTAGGTCATAACTAACCATTTCCTATCGATCTTTTGCAAATGCCTAATTTATACTTTAAAAATCGTTTCCATTTCTACTAGGGATGAGGTTTGTATAATTCAAATTTATTGATCGATCAATTAACACACGATCGTTTGGTTATCTGGAATTATTAATTAATCAACTTAAAAGCGACCTTGAAAAATCAACCCTCCAATGTTAACAATACCAAAAGAAAACCAAGCCACGTGTCGGAAGAAAAACTCAAGCAACAATCACCCACGATTATCTGAAAATAGATATATAGCTACCTAGACTTGTCTTGTATCTAAAAATATACAAATAGACATATACATATATATATATATACTTGAACTTTTTCACACGACTCCACAAAATTTCTCTGGTAAAGAAAAAGGTTGAAATGAAAAAAGGTCAACGCCAAAGATCCTATACATATATATACATACATATATCCATGCTGATCTGTCCATATGTTAAGAACATAAGTTTTTAAGGTCAATGGTTACGAGGGAGGAGGTCGCGGTTTTATCGTCAGGTTTCCTGCGGATCCGTGGGCGTTAGATATATCGCCTGGATTATACGTACAATTTAGATTTATACGTACTCGATCAAAGTGTCGTTGTTAATGTGTATTTTTCTTATATCGAATTTTACACCAGGAAAAAATGTATAGATTTTACTACGATCACCTAAGGTGTAAAATTAAATAAAATTTTATTTTGTAACTGAATATAAAAATTTATTAAATAAAAAATTTAAACGAATGTATATAATATTTCTTCAAATAATATATAACAATTAATAAACATTAATTCACTTTTCAATAATAGAACGTAATTGCCAGGTATAAAAAATTTAATTTTTTCAAATTGATAGAATAATTGAAGTGATATATTGATGAACAGAAATAAAAGAATAAATATCTTTAAATTGAGGGATAATAGATTTTCTAACATTTAATTTATATATAATTATATATACACTGCACTATGTATATAAATAGTATATGTAAATCGCTAAACAACGCAATTACTTGTAACAATTAATAAAATATATTTGCATTGAAACAACGTTATGTTTATTCAATCGATTCATAAATTAAATATTTATAAGAATATTGTATTATTCTTAAAGAAACGCGTTGGTGTTTTATTTTTTGTTGATATATACGACAAATATTGCTTTTAATAAATTATATAAATAAAACAATATCATATACTGATTTATATACTTTCTTATGGTCAATGGACTATTACTAATTAAATATATAATTTAAAATACATCTAATATAGTATATTTTATTGATTTTCATCTATATACAATAGTACCATGCATTTATAAGATGTGTAATATAAAATGAATTATTCTCTAATATATGGAAAATTGATTATTACGATTTATATGAATGTGTAATATTAATTGTTATTAAGATTTTTCTTTAAAAATGTATATAGTTAAATAGAAGGTTATATTTCTTCCACAGTATGTACTTGCCTAAGAAAAAAATCCATTACTCTAGTTATTTGTAATAACGAATAGATATTTAATTGTTTATTTAAATGCTTCTTATAAGCTCGACTTAGAATATCAGTAGTTTTTCAAATTATCCGTTAACTTTAATTTTAGCTATACTTTGAGATAATTTTTGAGGATATTACTAACTGTTCATGTATATCGCTTTTAAAAAATCCAACGGTAGAAAAAAAAGTTCATTTCCGCATTTAAATTCTTACGAATGTGAGAAATATAAAGAAAAAGAAAAAAAAAAAAGCTGAAGAGAAACAGAGAAATAGAGCGTGAGTGCTTTATAGGACATTGACTTTGAGATATCGGCGAGGCGCTTCGTTGACGAGGCGCGCGAGAGACAGAGAGACGATATCTCGTTTGGTGGCTTATCGCACTTGTTCGCCGTATATACTTACCTTATCTTCCCCCCGCGCGCAAAGTTGGCCTTTTCTCGCGCAATCCTCTATTACTTCGTTTAATTTTCTTTTTTTTTTCAAAGTTAAAACTCATTATTTCATGTTGATTTATATATGTGCAGGATCTAAGGTATCAAGTCCTTTCCACCATTTTTTGAATTAAGTTGGATTTTTACTTTTATTAATTTACGTATACTTACCTATGTTAAAAGTAATAATTATACGGGATGAAATATTTTCGATTGATGATTTTATATACGTTATTTTGCCTTACGGGACATCGATACTTTACAAATAATGTTACAGAACGTTATTTGCGACAAAAATTCACACGAAAATTTTAAACCTCGTATTTTTGTTGTAACTGATTAAAAAAAAATCGTTCATCCAATTTAAAATACATTTTTCATAATATATATTTCATTAGAATGAACTTTGATCTTATATATATATATACATGGGTATAATTATATAAGGTATATTATCATAATTTGGTCACACCCAAACTTGTCTCGGAGAGATAAGATCATGTTTCTTCTTGAGTATCAAACACTTTGAAAAATGAAAATACTCGAAACGTTTACTTCCATCGAAGACTTAATTTTATTGACAAAATGTACATCTTGCTTTATTCAAAACGTACCAAAAATGATAATAAAAAAATTATTTTCTTCAAACTTTCAAGTGTAATTATACATACTATAATACTTATAAATTGTTTAATCTAAACATATTTTGTTTTGTTGTATATTCAGTTAATACCAATTTATCAACAATGTACATTTACATAATATATACGTGTATAAAGTGCACGAATTTAAAATACGTATTTATATATATATATATGCGTAAAATTTATCTTCGATGGGGATTCAAACTCTTTTCTACATTTTTTTTCGTATACACGTTCATAGAATGTCATTATCACGCGATAATGACATCAGGACCGCGAAATTACGCGCAAGGTCGACCCCTCCTTCCACCTCAGATAGCAAACACATATTCATGCACACACATATACCTATATATGTATATATTACCGCACACCGGAGTTCAATGACCCACTCGATCGAATTTCTTTTTTAATCAATCTGCACGCACAGTTTCGCGTTGTTTTTACCGCGTGAGCGTTTAAGTTATTTGACCCCCTATATTAATTTGTTTCACACAATTGTAAGGATGATGTCACCAGCTGCTAATCCTAATATAATTATACCGTTCGTTTAGTATTTGTTATTGAGATTTTATGTTAAGAGTGATTATGTACAAATGATTTTGCAATCACGACAAACGTTTTCCTTATTTTTTTTTATTTTATTTTAAATGTTAAAAAATTCTCTTCGCTTACATTGACAGAGGTTGATGATATTAAATCGACAATATGTATGAAAAAAAACATAAAGTTCCTAAATTGTCATTTATGTATCAAATATTCTTACGGCTTATTTTTATAATAATCTATAATATTAAATTAACACGCATTTATTACGTAGCTTATTCATTTTTTAAATTTAAAATAAATTTTCTAATATTTGTAACAGGTTAAAAAACATTTAATTATATCTTATTTGGATAAGATAATAAAACTGATAGAATGCACTAAAATTACCGTTAGATTTATTTAATTTAAATTTTGTCGTTAGATTCAGTTAATTGATTGTATCATCACGAGAATTAATTCGTATATAGGTATATATCCTAAAAAGCAAAATAATAGTTTGATTAGAAGATCATCATATCAGTGACAGTTAAGCGCACGATTCCTTCAGTGTTCCAAATGATCTTACTTTATTTATATTAACATTTATTAATCGACAAACAAAATATAAGAGTACCATAATTTGTCTGCAAAATTGACGAAGTGTCGGAAGTATCATATCGATAAACATACATGTTTGAATAAAGTAAAAGAATGAGAGAGTCACTAATAATCCAGAGTTGAATTTAGCCGATGTGCCGAAAATAAAAATCCTGTCATCAGAGAGGCTCTGCCCAAAACCGAATGGAACGGTGCATCGACCTTTTTCCTACGGTTCTGTATACGTGAACTCGAAGATGCCGGAAAGTAATGGTATATAGGGGAGTTTCGAAAAAAAAGGGAGAACATTCAATGGGGAAGAGGGAGGGGGTGGGGAGTAAGGTACGGAAAAAGATCAAGAGTTCTCGTTGTTTGTTAACTGTCTTGCCTATACGCACAGTTCGTATTCCATTCAGATGTATATTTCACTTTATTTTCGGATGGAGTTTTTTCTTACTGTTACTCACGTTCTTGTGACATTTTGAGATATTTTGATAGTTCCTCGTGATGAAGAAATTAGTGTGTAGATTTTATATATATATATATATATATATATATATATATATTTGATTTTTCTCGTTACGTGAATCATTCGGTGAAGTATCGATTTTTATTGCGTACATCTGTGACCATACTTTTTCAATTTCATCTTCTGTGTTGGTTGATAGGAATCGGAAAGTGAGAGAAAATATGGACATTTTTGCAAATGTAGTTCCGAAGCAATCCGAAGAACATTGGGAAATTTATATACTTATGCAAGTTTGCAAACTTTACAATAATATTGCACTTGTAAGGGGTTCTGGTTTATATTATCTGCTGTATATATGTAAATTATCTACAATATCTAGAAATTGTTCATCGATAGATAGTAAAATTCAATATCAGATTATTGTTGTCCATTAAGATTATTATGTATAGAATAGAAAAAAAATTAAAAACATAAATTTTTAAATTAAATTAAGAGAATTGCTGAAACATACAATTATTTATCGAAGAAGAATTCTGTAGCAGGAAATTGATATTTAGAGGATTAGATAGTATTTAACGGTGTATGTGATGATAAATTTTTTGATGACGCTTGTATCAAATGACTTACACTTAAAATGATTATTAAATTTTTTATATGATTTTGGTGTTGTTTAATAAATAATTAATATATTTATTAATATATTTAAAGAAATTAAACAAACTGACAAATAATCCAATCATTATACATCTATAATAAATATTATAAAAAAAACAAACCATAAAAATATAGCTATAACAATTTTTTATTATTTCAGAGTAACATACATTTTTAAACATATCATAATTATTACCATTATAAACATGAATAATAAAATTTGTATTTTATCTGCGTTAGTGCAAAATCATTATTATCTATAAAAAGGTAGGTATGTATATTTATGAAAATGTAAATTATATTGCATAAAAAATAAAAAAAGAGATGTCAACAGCACGCGGGGTTCCCAAGCGGTCACCCATCCAAGTACTAACCGCGCTCAACGCTGCTTAACTTTGGTGATCGGACGAGAACCAGTTTTTTCAGCCTGATATGGCCGTTGACGGTAGTCTATGTTTAATTATTGTACAAGAAGTAATATAGACTACTCTATTTAAAGTGTCTATTTTAATTATTTAAAACCTAATTATTTCCATATTAAAGTAATTATTCAATATTAATTATAAAAAAGTACATTTGTGTACGCATTTTTAATTATAATAAAATAGAACTATCTCACATTATTCGACTGATGATAATTCGAAATGAAAGTAACCTGCAATACCGACTGATGTAAATTTCGAATACTATTTATCGACAGAATTATACTAATTTAATATTTACATCAGGTTACATTTCAAATACATTTGATTAAAATGGAGTGATCTGTTTATTTGTTACTCAAGTGATTTAGATGTGAATAATGTGTAACAAATTTTTTAATAAATTTTTATATAATTTTAGTGAGACAAAATATATTAAAATCTTCCTTTTTGAAAGAATTATTAATAGAACTGAACTTTTTAACTAAACTAATCTTGTAATTATTAATTAATTAAGTTTTACCAAATTTTAGTTATTTTTAATTGATTAATAATTAATAATCAGCTATTAATTTGAATTAATGTTAATAATCGAACCTTGTGATACATTTACTATATACATATAATAATCTATTTGGTTGGAAACGTTTTGTTAATCGTGAAAATCCTGCAAATATTTTGTAAAATATCTATTTATATAAGTTTATGTTAACTTAATTATGAGTACAGGATAATAAAAAATAAAGTTATTTTGTGTCTAATGATGTTTATTTCTTGTGTAGATCTACTGCTTCATATACGCTTAAATACAATTTTCTATTACAGAAAATAAAATATATACGAAACTTAGGTAATGTACACGCTGTATATTAAATTTATAAATAAATTTATTATATTTTTTTAATTAAAAAAAAAATATTTTTTTCTTTTCACGGTGTCCAAGTGGTTAAATATACATATATATTAATCTCATGTTGCGGATGCTAATAATAGCTTGACGAAAGTATAAAAGGAAAAAAAATACAACGAAAAAGAATACAATTCCTATACAAATATATATACGATTAATCTTACAGAAAGTTTCTTTGATAACATCTCGATGACAATTCAATTGTACATATTGACGAAATAATACTTTTATTTATTTTTTTTTTCCACGGGAGATTAGACTACATTAAAAATCCTCGTATCGCACTCCTTACACTCGATTCGCATTCGTACATATACAGTAATGAATTCTAGGATGATGCGTATAATCATGTAGTTTTTGTTAATGGGTGATGTAAAAACGCGCTCGCATATAAAGGCGGTCGAGAATAAACAATTGTCATGAATTGTGCACACTTTTTCTTTTCTTCGCGAGTGTGAAATATTTCTGTGTGTGAGTGTGTGTGTGTGGGCACGCGCGTGCACGTGTGGTTACGGGTGTGCGTATGTGTGTGTGTGTGTGCGTGTGCAAGAAACGCATGTATATAGATATATATATAATTTATCAACTTTGTAAAAATTCGTGAGATTTCTCAAAAAACTCGATGCGATTCTTCCACACAAAATAGTCGATAACGAGGGGTTATTTTACAATAAATCCAAGCGACATTGCGAACAAAAAATGTTACTTTTTCTTTTCTTGTGCATTATCTTTGGTAGAAACTACTAAATAAATATTATCCTTTATACGCAGTACAGTTTATCTTCCCGCACTCTCAAGAATACATTCTCGAAAAGAATTTTCGCATCGAGTCACACTCGACACTTCCATGTCCCTATTTATTTTCTGGATCGCGCACAAAAGACGATAATTAACCGATCAGGTAGCAACAGTCGTATATTTGTGCAAGTAAACGAAAACGTCATATAATTGCTACACATATTCTCAAAAAAATGTTTTTCTCTTTTTTTTTTTAAAGAAAACGAAAGGATAAAACTGTACAAAATTATTTGAACTTACAGTGTCGAATTTCTTCATTTTTTTTCGCTAATTATAGTCGAGCGCCTACGTAATGATTATCCTACTCAATCAATACAGTTGTGATAAATATCTCTTTTTTTTATGCCTAATCGCTAGGTAGCCTCCAATGCACGCGCATAAAAACTTCTTCACTTCTCCCCTCAAAATCTTGCAGAAATGCTTTTATTCTATTAATATATATATGTATATGTATATATATACTTTATACAAGTAAGTGAGGATATCCACGCACGTCTGCAATATTTTGTACATTTCTTTAGCGGGTCGATTTCAAACAAATTTTACATTATACATGACTTATCTATGCAAATGGTCGTTTTGTTGTCATATTATTAAATTACGTTTGTATAAAAAAAAGTAAAATAATAATCTTCGATATATGCGATAACGAAGAGAAATTTTTTGCATGTACAATTGTTCATCGCGTATAATATAAAATAATTTGACGAAATCGACGCTAAAAAAAATACTCTTCCTTCGACGTCGTCGAAGTGAACAAATATAATCAAGTCCGTTCGATTAGGTTTCGATTAATAAAACCTACTTTTAACACAACAAACAAATCGAAAGCAAGAACTGACTTGGGTACTTCATTGTTAATATTTATAATAGTAACATTATAAAACTATATTTGATGAAGAACATCTAATACAAAGATGGAAAAAATCTTTTTTATTTAACCTTTTCTTGTTTTTTTTTCTTTCTTGTATCCGTTATATTTACTATGATTGAAGTTTTATATTATATTAAACAGTTGTTTACTTCTCCTTTTTTAGCATTATTTTGTTATACCATTAAGTAAACATGATAATACTGTTAGTTTTAAATATTATAGTTTATACATGTATAACTTTACATCATAATCATAAATAACATTTGCAAAAAAAAAAAGAAATATACGACTATTATGATAGAAAGTAAAAATAATCGAAGTAACTGTTATCAGTTCTTGGTCGAGAAGAAAACAAAGCAATTAATTTTTGCTAGTTAAAAAATCAGCGCGCGTATATACGCAATTTTCACCTCTGGTTAGGTTATAAAACGACATAAATGATTATAATAGAAAGTAACAATTCGTAACTTATTCTCTTAAGATAAGAGACGGTTATATAATAAATAATAGTGTAGTAAATTTGTCGAAATATTGCATGACTACGTCTACATCAAAAACTGTACAATTTAAACATTATTTTAAAAATACCATAATTCAAATTATACTAGTTCGCACGTCGACGAAACTCATTTAAAACTTATATGATTGTAATTAAATTAAAAATTGCATTAATAATTTTTCGAATAATGAAAAACAACATCTAGTAAACGCACACCGTGTAAAGATTAGTTTTTTCGAAAGCCTCTAATCGTTCGAAAAGAAAAATGTTTGTACAATTTTGAAATCACTCTTTCGTAATACCGCACGACTCGCAATAAGAATGAACGACGAATAAACATCGTTAATAAGTTGTAGGTTGCCACGAGTGAATCAACTACGTGTATCAAAATCTATTGTCCATTTATTTGAGTACTCTGGTGGTCCATTAAAATAGATTTAAAACATCTAACTCGCTAATTTAGTAATTCCAGTCAAATCGCTAGTTTCATCATCGTTTCGAGTCACTCGGAAAGTGAATATATATTACAATGCGAGCTAGCAATAAATTCGTAACCGTAAGAAGAGCCTAACGTATTCTGTTAGAATAAAAAAAGAAGCCTCCCTAACCAGAGACGAAAAAGATAGTGAGCATATCCCATTGTTGGAAACTCAACTCAACAGGATGAACTTTTGAGTTCACCAATGTCCTGTAATAATGCAGTAGTGTCATTATTGTTAGACGCTTTGTTAGCATTACTACCGGCGTGATAACGTTCCCTCATGGTGCTTAATGCGGACAACAGTCTTGTATTCGACGACATGAGACGCGAGTTCGCCGCGTCTAACGCGGCTATCTGCTGCTCCTGCGCGTCGATCACGCGCTGCTTGTACGACAATGCCGCTGACATCTTTTGCTGTTCGCGACGCAGTTCCTCCTCCACGGATATCAACCTGTAAATTATTATGAATATTTTAGATTCATTTCTTTTTCCATTATTTGTGATGCAGGTGCGATATTCGTGTATAGTTAATTTATCGCTTGTGGGTGTACGTATATATTTCATCACATTTACTTTTTATGTACAGTCATTTTCATACATTTAGTTTACTGTTTTTTTTTTAAATATTGATATCGTTTGGTTTGGTCATCAATAAAATCAGAAGTTATTGGTACTACATTTTTTATGCAAGGATCGTTATGTAAGTGCACAAATAGTAAAATAAACTTGCATAAATGTAATAAATTTAATGCAGTATAACAAAAATTTATTTTATCATGTTCAAACGACTAAACATTTTGAAATGTATTTAATAGTTTAATTGATATTCGCGAATACAAATTTTAATGTAAATTTTAAATTCGAGAAAATCAAATTTTTTATAACACAGTATAATGTGATTCAGTAATCGCATTATTACTCGTAATTAAAACTGAGAACAAAAGTATTACTATTACTAAAGATTTTATGTGCACAAAATTTGTATAAAGAGTGAGCAACATCCATAAATTTAAAACAGTACATTTTTTCACTTAAAATTAAAAATATTCTAACTATATAAAAAATAGTATATAAAATTTTACGTGACTTACTTTTACAAAGTGAAAAAAAAATAGTTTGTGACAAAATGTTAAGCTTAGCCAAAACGACAGTAATCATAATTAATGATACAATAAATACTACTAGAAGCATGAGGAAAAAATTCATCCTATAAAAATTTAAGAGAAATTCTATAAATGTATCTTACAAAATAAGAAAAAAAAATAAGCTTCTACAATAAAAATATATAATGAAAAAAATTCAGTCTATGCAGGAAACACACATCACTCATCATAAACAGCACTGAATATATAAAAAAAAGCGTAAACAAAGTAATCATACAAAGTACCATTGTAGATATAATTGTGTTTATTGTATATGTGGCTTAATGAATCTTAGAGCAGAAAGCAACAATTACCAGTAAAAATAAACGAAACGTGGATAGAAAAAATTCTTACGCAAACACTTTTTGGTGGAACGAAGAAGCAGTATTCGTGTTGAGCGCACTGTATTTATTTGTTTAAAATAAAAAAAGGTAAATAAATTACACGTATATATGTATAATCATAACAATAAAAAACGCTAAACACGTGACAAAATATGTAAGCTTAAATATATATTTTGACCCTTACACCAAGATCCAGATCAAGCCAGAGTACAGCAGATAGAATGCACAGGAAAATACAGTTAATTTAAATATTATAAAGTAGTTTAATTTCGTTTATTTTTTTCATTTTTACATTTTAGTGTATCAAGTCACTTTTTTTTATTTTAATCTGGTAATTTAATCTTGATTTTTTGATGAACGCAGGTGAAGATAAGAAAGAAAGAGAGAATATTGGCATTAGAAGCATTGATATTTGAGACGATGAAATGACTTTACTTGGCTACAATGTATTCAATAATGATAACTATTGATTTTTTTTATGGAGAATCCCTTTTCCTTTAACCATTTATAAGAGAAAATTAAATTGCGACGAAGGTGTTTAATCGAAATCTAAATAATGGAATAATAGTCAGAAAATATTACATTGAAATAAGAATGCAGTAATAATTCGTACATGTATATCACCACGGTAATATGCAATCTTAATATATTAAAAACATTATACTTATTCGTCCAAATGTAAAAAAAACACAACAAATAGAATACAATTTAAGTAAAAACTAAACGAACAACGTATATAAGAAATTTTTGGTATCACATCTACTTGAAAAATTGACACTTGTATATGCTAATATACCTCCTCACCAGTCACAATAAAATATTAGCTCAGAGCTAAGCATTAAACATAAAAATAAAAAAAAATAATAACAACACTCGATAATTAGTATTAACTAATTATTTCAATATTAGCCACATCCCAAGAAATTATTGTTAGTCGAAGATAGGAATTCCAATAGAATGAACGGCGAAGTTAGGAATTTTAGGTGCTGCAAAAACAAACAAAAAATGAGTTATCGAAGATTAGTACCTTGAAATAATGCTCTTCATTTTGGTGTCAGGACCAATGCCATCGACATCAGCATCTTCGGCTGCACCCAAACGGGCACGTAATCGGTCAACGCTGCTCTGCAACCTCTCAATTTCAACCTCGTACTGGAATGCGAATAGAGCAAGAAGTTTGTTAGTTACATGGTTAACAGAGGAAGAGATAGTAATATTACATTAATCTTGGTGTTATTGACATTGTTAATGTAAATTAGGATACGAGCTTTTTTTTTATTTGTTATGTTTACGTTACTTTTTTCTTGTAGTATAAGAGTTATCGTATGATTTATTGCTTTTAAAATTGGACTGAATTTCATCAAACATCATTTGGTTTTCTTACGTTAATTTTATATTTGTGTAGTACGATGGAGTTTCCACTATGTGATTACCTTTGTAAAATGATGTCAAAAGATGTAAATGTGCAAACTTTTTGTGAATATAATGTTATATAAATATGTTTTCTTATACAAAATAAATGTGAATTTTATTAAAGTCGATGCACTCTAACATACACGTTAAATAGTACGTTAAAAGATTGAATAGCTCACCTGATCGATACTCCTGTGACTTCTCGATTTGCTTCTTCTTGTAGCACAACTTTCATCTTCGCTCGTATCGGACAAATCTCTCGTCGAGTCCAAAGACAATCTTCTCCTTAATTTGGTGCAACACACGTTATTTTGAGTCTGTTCATTATTTCCCGGCCTGATCGTCGAATTGTTCTGCCTCCACTGATGCGTCTGAATTCCATTTCTCTGTAGATTCCTCGCGTTCTGTTGCAACGGTGGAGAAGGACTCAAGTCGACTCCCCTGACCCCTTCGACTCCTCCATTACTCCCTTCTCTTTCGTCAGAACTGGTGCTACCTCGTCTCCCGTTCCTACTATGATCGTTCATATGGTAAACTGGATTGGCAAAAGCCAAAGGCGCATTGTTGAGTATGTGACCATTGGCATTGTTACTGGTGAGGTCCACGGGACTCGAGCTTTGACTGTACGCTGCGAAGCTTTGATAACCCGATGAAGCAACATTGCTCAACTGCGAAATCGAAATTTGCGAACCTTTTTGAGATTTCGACTCGCTCACCTCTTCGTCCGCATACCTCAGTAAGTCGGACAACTCCTCTAAATTGCCATTGGCTAGTTGACCATTACCACCTGTCGTTTTGTGGTAACTGTTATTGTTTGGTTGATGATTAATCGAGAGTGTGATGTTCGAAGGTGGATGACTGTTAATCGTTGTCTTGGATACATTGTTGTAATTTTGCTGATGCGTTTGGTTTGCGTTCTCCTCTTTGTGGCAGTGATTCCTGCTCGCAAACCTCGTCACATTGTAATTGTTGTGATTGTAATTGTCCTCGCATCTGTCGTGAATGTCGAGATTTTGAAGCCTGGAGATATTGTGCCGATGTTGAGGTAAGGTACTGTTGTTCGATTGGTTACTGGTGATGTTAAAATTTGAATCCTTGAGGTTGTTGTGGCTCTCGGATCTAGTCGGGCTAGCCGGATGATTCGGGGCTTGGCAGTGATTCACGTTGGCCAAGCTTGCACTTGTGGTCAGTCGGTAGCCAGGACCGGTTCGGTTGCTCGGAAACGCATTCAAGCGCTGATGGATTTGCCTAGTGATCGGCGTCGGCGATCTGTTAATTGTTATTGCCATTTAAAATTTTAGCTATTACATTTGTATAATTTGATTATTATTCGTCTATGCAGAATATTTTTCAAAGAATGGTTTAAGTTTCTATTTTGATGAACTAACCGATTAATGTATTGTAAAGAGGCGACGTTTCGATTGATTCCCTTCATCCTCATTAGACTATACAAGTTTGACATTCTATCCATCAAATCATCGTTTCTTAAATAATTTAATTGGCTAGTTTGTCAAAACCGAGATTTAAAAATTAAAAGAATCAAAAGAATTTTATGTTTATTTAAATCCCAAATTTTTAATATTAATTTACTTAGTATCAAAGATGAATTGTATGAAAGTTTCTATTTAATTTATGTTTAAATTATCTGTCAAAATTATAATAGAAGCAATTGTAATAAAAATCAATAAAATGTACCCACCTTGAAATAAACGCAGGCGGTTCCAGCGGATAATCTTCCGAATTGATCTGTAACTGAAGTTTTCCATTCACAGGCATATAAGCATTTCTTGGCAAAGTTGCAGCCCTGACAACATTTGGACTTCGTGTACTCGCGTTATGACCTAATGTATTGCTTTGAATAATTTCAGTGCTGTCTCCGGTGGTGCCATTCAACGTGCTGTGATTGCTACTAAGGGTTGAAGTTGCGGAGATAGAGAGATTCGTGTTACTGTTATTTATCGTTGGATCGTTGTACCGAAATATATTGTTCTGGAGATTTGGATAACGGATGGTGGATGGGACTGGACTTGGACCGGGTTGGTCCAACGCTTGAGAAATCCTGTCGAGTATTTCGGGTAACCTCGAAGGAGGTGATGAGGGTGAGTTTGATGAAGTAGCAGCGACACTTTCACGTAGAAGAGCATGGAGAAGAGAAAGTTGCTTCCCGAGGTCGATGTATCCGTCGTACTCCAGGGAGTTGCTCGGTGCGTCCTTGGGTAAGGAACTCTGAAAGATATCAGTAAATAAATATATCGTCTGACTGTTTTTTATTTTTATAACAGTAAAAAGCTTATTTAATGAAATAATCATATTTAATTCGTTATGCTAAAATTTTTACAAGAGCAAACTTTTAATATGGGATGAGTTGTACGTCTAATATATATTTTATATGGGTTTTATTTATTTCTTAAGTGCATTTCAGAAGCTGTAACTTCTATACATGATTTGGTCTATTAATGTGATAGGGACCAGTTTAAAACTCTTGAAAAATCCTATTTTTGGGGGGTCTAAAAGAAATTTTAAGTCTACCGATAATTTGCTACAGATTTCGAACAAGCATGTTATATAGACTAATCAGAGAATTTTTTTTTAGTGTATCTTATATAGTACAATAAAAGGTTTAAAATATTTATAATCTTTTTTTTTATAAAAAACATGTATAAAAAAATTAATAGATATTGAGAAATTAAAATTTTTTATTTACTACAGCATTTACAGTAATTTAGATGGAGGTCTAAAATTGTAGTTTTACTCTATCCAATATATTTCTAGCAGATAAGAGTCATAAAAGAAAAAAAGTCGACCTGCTGACATGACGTGAACTTATATATTATTATTCATGTATATATTTATTACACTACATATATTTATTCAATTTATACAATTTTCTGGTAATGTAATTTTTAAAGTACCGGTTATCATTGTATCATTAAACGTAAACGTGCATTAAGATCTAGAAATCATATTTTTATAAATTTATACCGTCAATTAATATTTAATATATATCATCACAAAATTGAATCTATAAACATTATTAAATTAATATAAATTTCTCGAAATCACGAGCAAATAATATGATGTCGCAATAACTCTTACCATAATCCGCGAGTTTTATTACATTTTAAATATAAAAATTGGAAAATGTACAAGTTTTATGGACTCGCGGAAAGCCACCGTTAGAGAAAATCTTAAAATTTCTTTGTCGACTCGTCGAACTGGAGCACCGCGAAACGTTTTATATAAGTCGCAATCTTTCATACAAAAACCAAGAGCACTGAATTTAAAATACGGTAATTAATACTTACGCTTATTAATTGCAAGAAGGTCTTCATCGAAGGCGCCTCGCGTTCCAGAACGTCGTTCATAAATTCCATAAAGTTTTCCTTTCCCTGGAATCTTGTGAAATTGGCGAGGGTCTGCAGAGTTTTGGCTACCAACGTCAAATTTCTCGCGGCTTTCTCATTCGGATATTCTAGAAATAAAAGAAGGTTGGCTTGAATTCTACTATTTCCCGAAGAAAAAAAAAATTAATATTCAGGTATTACTCGATGATTCGCTATTAGAGCAAAGAATTTGCTATTGCGAAAGAATTTTAGTGGGTAATACGATCGTTACGAATGTGGTTTAACGAGGACATTAAACGAATGGAATGTTACAGTTTCTGTTTTCGAAATTATCTCGAATTATAGGTTTGCGAAGATGCTAATTTTGTTTTATGCATTAGAGCTAGTTTAAAGCGTTTATAATTGTAATTAGGGTGATCTCTTAACTATTACGATTATATACATATTTGGTAATTATATTAATTAATGTACTAACAAATTTAAGTGCACATTAAATATTTAAATTACAAATTCATTATAAATTCGTTATGAATTTAACTAATAATATAGGTTGTATAAATATTGAATATTATCTCCAAAATCATTATTTCTCTTTAGCCAAAGAATTCTTAAGTTTGATCAAAATAAAATAACGAAATCTTCATAGAGCAGAAACTTACCATGCGTAATATTAAAAAGAGAGGGACTGAGAATCGCAGGGCACAAGAACCTCAAGAAAATCGATGCGGATATGAGGTTGTCAGCCATGTCTCCTCTTCCCATTTCAGCAAGTCTCTCTCTAAAAATTCGGAAACATTCCCTTAACTCGACAGGGAAATGTGAATGACTCGAAAGAATTCGATTCCACGCAAGCTCAACCGCCGCTCTCAGGTTTTGTTGTTGTTTATGAAGCGCTGCGACCGAAGCTACCTTGAGAGGATCAACTTCGCAATCGCCACCTTCAACAGCTCCTCGTACCACGGAACCTAAAGTTTCTTGTAGATATCTATCACCGGTAAGTTTTAGGTATGCCTCCATTGCTTTTGTTGCCAAACTGTTACCACGGAATGTCAATCTTTCGTCATCTGTACAAAAAATATATTATATAGATTCTTCTTTACCGACAGAGTTAAACACATTCGATTATTCTTTAGGAGAACAGGTAAGTTAGTTACTAACTGCTCTAAGTTAAGTAATTTAAAAAAAGGCGATATATCAGTAATCACGAAAGCTCAACGATCAATTTTGAAAATATAATTTTAAGCCGCAAGCTACACTTACCGATTCTGTGTATGTCCATCATAACCAAATCTGCCAAAAATTGTGGCGCCCTCTTTTCCCTTTGCATAACCGCAACAAGGGCAGTGGCGATATCTTCTTTAGCTTTAACGCCGATCACAGGTTCGAGTTTTTCGCAAAGAGCCGCGTAATCCGTTTTGAGATACTCGAGGAATTCTTGGTATACCTGGACTGGTAGAATGTCGACCGATTGGAATCGACACTTTACCCGCAAGGCAGGAGGATCTTTTAATGGTCCCTTGTCCCCTACCACGGGATACCATTTTTCGGTCAGGTATCGCGACGTCACGTTGTGTACGGGTATATTCACTGAACCTGCAAGGTTTTGTTTTTTTTTAGTATTATTATTAGGTATTGTAACAATTTTTATGGCTACCTATTTAGACGTTTTAAAATCGTAAATAATACATTATACGTATCTAATTGATTTGTTTACGTAATTATTTGCTACACATTGTCTGTAATTAATAGCGTACTATCTACAAAGTGATGAAGATGCAAAAAATTATGAAAAAAAAAAATTAAATTATTATAGAATGATATGCACGAGACAAAGGTCTGAAGCTATCTGAAATATACGTTATGGGGGAAAGTACGATGATACAGATATACATCTTGAATTTTCAAATCCTCCGTCCCTCTACTCTTCTTTTGTGTAAGTTTTTAAAGTATATACGTATATATCAGATTGTACAAACTTTCGATGAATAGATTGAATGAGGGATAGAACTTTTCCTTTTAAATGCGGAAATACGAAAATCGTATTTTTCATTCAAATGTAAAGAAAAGAGAAAAATCTGCTACGTACTAAGAAGGTCATTGAATACATATGTTCAATTTGCCATAGTAGTTTTGTAAATTATTGTTAGTGGATTATATGCTCGTAATATACGTAAATTGATCAAGTATTTTGCTCAATTGTCGAATAATTTACAGGTAAACGTTATTAATTATTATTAATTAATTTATTCCAATATTCGTAGCGAACGTAAATTCTGACGTTATATTTGTCAATGAAATATACGATGTACAACTGCGACTCCAATATCAATAATAAATTCAATCATATATGTTTTAATCGTTTCCTTTTTTAATAAATCAGTATAGCCATTTTCAACGAGCCCTCGACACCCACTAAGGAAAAAACCCCCGAATTTTATCATGATCCGATTTTCCCTAAAACCAATCGATTACAGACGTAAATACATATAAGAAAAAAACTGTCAAACCGTGTATAGGAAAGTATAATATAAAGTCCCTGGACAAACAGAATAAGGAGAAGAATAAGGAAAAAACTTACCGATGAGGACGTTCTTGTCTCGTTTCTTCTTACGGTCGGCTTCGCGATATAAGTTCACCTGGATGGTATTGACGGCAGGCAGGTGGTTGAAGTCGAATCGTTCGCCCCAGAAGCATAAGTCGGCCTTGAGTTTCGCGGTGGTACGTGCGTAGAGGGTCGAATCGAGGCATACCTCGCAATAGTAACGTTTCTTCGGTGGCACGCCTTTAGCCTCTAGCAGCCAGATTTGTAAGGAGTTGTCGGTACGTCGGGTTTGCTCAGCCTCCGGCTGCACCGATTTACGAAGGCTGTCCAGACATATCCCGTTTTTTATTTACTTTCATTGTTATATTATTATATTGTTTCGCGTTGATTTAATCAACGCATCAAAAATAATCACCTTTTTTTACTCGACCATCAAAATGTAAATACGCGGGGAGGTGTCAATATTGTTTGCGACAAATGAATATGGATTAATTATGAAGTCACTTCGATATTTTTCGTATAGAAGAAATTTTTCTCTAACGGGAGTTTTAATATGTCGTGTATTAATAATTAATACATACAGTCATTTGTTGCAAATATATTCCTTTTTTTTAAATCAATAATACCCTGGTGGAAATTCAAAAATATTTTATAGTCGCCAAAGTAGTTTATAGGTATAAAATATAGAAATCATAATATTTTGTAGAAAATGTCGATTAAATACCTATTTTATTGGTATAAAATAATTATACTATATTAAATAGCCAAAAAATACATTCAAGCCATTATTACTTTGCTTTGGGATATGTAAACGAGACACTTATAAAACTGACTCTTGTATATATTTCAACAGAATTTCAACGTTCTCTCCATTATTATTTGTTACCGATAGTCAACTAACTAAGCATTGAATGTGATTATACTCATATATTTTAAACAAACGCATAAGTTAAATTCAAAGAACTTATTATTTACAAAACACTTTTTTTTAATCTCAATCAAATTTCTAAACAATGCGATTGTTTGTTTCAAAATTAAACTTATCTGTATAAATAGTTCTATTAAAAGAATATATTCTTCGGATGATTCGAAAGATAAAGTAGGAGAATGTGTGGGTACGTTGATGATAATAACTTAAAAGAGCCAGTCACCCGAGAATTTCGATGGTGTTGTTCAATTGACTGTTTAAGTGTCAGTCGGTTTGATGCTTTATTACGAATTGTTATTTTACTATCGTAAAATTTACAGTTACTCGGATATTTAATACATAATTATTACGTTCAATTTTTCCGTAAACGTGTATACATCAACGAAATATGGTTATAAAGACGCAATTGTTGGAAATTATAGTTAAACCTTTAGAAAAAGTATTGAAATTTGTAGATATGGTTTGATGATTATAAAATTTTAAACTAATGCAGTATATAGAATCCAATGTCAAAGTTTTCTTATACCCTTCCCCCCCCCCCCTTAAATCAAAAATTTTTTTTCAGAAATTGTTAAAAAAAATGACCAAATATATAAATAAAAATACAAATTTCGATGAAGAAATTCATTTTTTTTAATAGTTCAATAACCCAATAACCCAATAACTAATAATTCAGTAATCCGTTGACTAATCATTATTAGATTATTGCTTATTAAAAAAATGATTTTTGTTATCGAAATTTATATTTTTATTTACAGATTTGGTAATTTTTTTATAGAACGAATAAGATACTTTATTTTATTTTAGTCTAGGACATTACGTTTTGCCGAGTTTGATAAGTCTAAAATAAAAGTGATGTGGTTAGAAGTATGTTATTAATAATACCTATGCATCCACTGCTCCTTTTCGTGAGCAGTCCGGCAACTGAAGTACTTGGCACCCCCATTGCTCGGTGTCACTTGAAAGCAGTGAGGTCGTCCGAGTAAACTTGGATGTAGCGGCGTCACCGCTGCGAGGTCCATCGAGGTGACCGCTTGACCACAGAGTAACGACTCGTGAGATCGACACCCTCGAAGACCGGCACCCCCACCGATTCCAACACCCCGTTGCTTCTGCCGTTCGAGTTTGGTTACACTTTTCGTCCTCTTCAGAGGATTCGATCGGAACGATCGCTTCGAGAAGAAGTTCTGAAATTTCATCGTTCACATTAATCATAGTTTTTAATAAATTTTTTTTATAAATCAATCCACACGTTTAACATTCTACTCAATAATAATAGATTTGTCTGTGTAATTAATTAACTAGATACTTTGAAGAAAGAAACTATATTAAATTTATTGAATATATATAATTAAATGTATATACCCGGTTAAAAAATCCATAACTTGATAAATAAATGTTACGGAAGTAGTAGTAACGATAATTTTACTTTTCACATGTACAGTGAAGAATGTCGAGAGTATAAAGAAAAGAGAAGAGAAAAAGGAAAAGTAGACAACTCTGTGGACCGAAGGAGGTAGCCCGACTGGCCAGCGGTAACGTCGGTTCCTCCAATGGACACTTACACGGGTGAAAGGTAGGATATGTGTATGTATATGTCGAGAGGGGACGGCAACTAATGGGACGAGTGCGAGCCGTGGCACACTTGGGAGATGCTGACAATCGCGGTAAAAATGGAAAACAAGATCGAGATGCGCTTTTCCAAATGCGCGGCATTGTTACGGTGAAACTCCAGAAATATCATTTCTGATAAATTTCGCTTTTTTCTCTCCCTCTCTCTCTCTCTCTCTCTCTCTCTCTCTTTCACGATGTATACAATAGAAAAATATTGTATGGTATACAGAAATATATGTTTCGAGTTTTTGATAAAATCGCGTAATGCTTTTTTCGAAACTCGAATGGAACTGTTATTGGGAAAATATAAGATTTCAATTTCTTGATTGAGTATGCCTATTGAAAAGTTCAACTCGCAGCAATATAGGAATTGATCTACTTACTAAAAAGTTAAAGAATTTTAAGATAAAAGTAGTGAATTAAATACGCGTAATATTAGTTTAATAAATATAAATAATAAAACGTTATCTAACTGTCAGACAAACAAAACTAATAATCCCTTTTATCAAGACTGTTCATCACCACTTTTCATCACCTCGACCAAAGCATCGATCAACTATATTTTAATTCCTCCACAAAACAATCTTAATACCTTAATACTAGACACATTAAAAGAAAATTTAGAAAGTACAATCCCGCGCGGCCTTGATAATCAAAAAATTAACTTTTTTTCACGTTCCAACAAATCACGAGAGGCGAGTAGCGATTTCACTTCGAACCATTTTAGAAAAGTCTTCTTCCACTTTTTTTTATGAGGAAGTAACAAAAAAATGTAGAACCAGTTTTATCGTAAGTTGCTCTATAATATATGATTCAGTAATTGAACGTATTTCGCTGGTCTCCAAGATTATTATGATAGCTCCATAAGAGTTAACCTCATTAAATTTATTTATGACACTAAAATTAGGTTGAAGATATTATTGTAGAATTTCTCTCTATAAGTTATTTGTCATTATTCTAAAGTGTAATGCTAATCGTTTGATAATCGTTGGTTAAATATTTTGTATAAGTTTTCGAATGAAAACACGCGTGAAACCTAATTTTTAAAAGAAAATATATCTCTAGTTGGTTATCAATCAGTTGCTTATTCCACGTTTAAAGATAAGAATATGGTGTAGCGTTGCTCATTTGTATAAATATTTGTGAATTTTATGTATACCGATAGCTTGACTACATATTATTGTTTACAAGCATTCGCTTCCTCAATTTTACGAGACATACGTTGAATTCAGCATTCAATAGGTAAATAATTCATTCAATAAATTAAGTTCAAAATTAACGTAGAAACTACTGTTTGTCTTGAGTGCAATTTTACACTGATCGTAAAATAATGAAAATTCAATCATCTCTACTCTCAAATTTAAATAAATTTATCCTTAGTGATATAAATAAATTTTCTTGCATACGTACACCACTGCGGTTTTATTTGCCTGTATCAATCATTCAAAATGTTTGTCACAATTTTCGGATACATTGGCATTAAGTAAATACTAATTCAATCTCAATAACCATTTATGTTTCTAAAAAGAAATTAATGACAAAAGTTCTATCATACTTCTCTTTATTTCCAATCACGCGGATATTTAAAAAAAAAACAAAGATTATTCGTTATAAAACGAAATAGAAAAATGGAATGAAAATTACCCTGGCGGTGAAGTAACCGATGATCGCGCTGACAACCCGATCGTTTTCCTTAGACTCGACGCACATCCTCCGTTTCCTCATGCGTAGCTTCTCGATAATACGAGCGAGCTTGTTAATGAGTCTACACTTCCTATGGCAGCAGTACATGTAAAATGTACATCGCATCCGATGATTCGACGGATTCTTAACACTTTAAATCTTGTGTTTTTAATGATGTATATAAAACGGGAGACCCGAAACCTCGAGTTTAAAACGAACGAACGTAACGTTGCATAACCATTTTCATGTATAATTTAAAAATACACTCATTTACGGTTGAATCGCATTATTACGCTTAATAATCATCGATCGTTCAACGTGTAAAAGAAGTTTTAACAATTAAGTAACAAACATTCAAATACTTTATAATGTACAAAGGAAATGTGTATACATTTCTTAATTTAACGATTATTCGTGACTATAATATTTCTTCAAATGTACGTCAGAACGGTGTTATTATACATACATGCGGTATCTAAATATAACAATACTCGTGGACGATAAATAAATAGTCTGATAATAATTTTAATATTTAGTTAAAATGTGTATATATGTATATATATATATATATATATATATATATATATATATCAGTTGTTTGGAATGACGTTACTCTGTAATTACGATAACACTATATTTGACTATGCAACGTTAGATTTTTTAAATGTACTCTATTTTAGGTATATCAATTTGAAATAAACCCAAACAAATTTTCTTTGTATTATTTGATATTCATTTAAAAGGGTATATATATATATATATACGTATATTTTATTTACCAAGTAAATACTCTTATTTTTTTATAAATAATTGTCAAGATTAAATTTTTAATCGAAAAGTTTTAGATGTGCGAATCTTAAAAGTAAATTAATTCGGAAAATTGATTAATTCACCTGACAAATTCTGAGTAAATCTAAGCAATAAAAAATGGTACAGTTGATATATGTAGTTTTATTTAAAATTACAAAAAAAGAATTGAATAAATCATTAATAAAATTTACTTCAAAATGATAAATATATAGATTTGTACACTTAAAAAAAGACTATTCTCCACACGAAATTCTTCACAAAATATGCACACACACCTTGATTACACCGTGGGTTTGCCGCTTCTTCCAGTAGCTGCCGTCAATGAATAATAATAAGAAATAAAAGAGAACACCGATAATAATCTTGTAAGATAACCGAGCGATAAGCCGCTCGCAGACACGAAAATTTTCACAACGTCGTTGGTCGCGAGACTGAAAATTCCACCGACTTCCGCAGGTATATTTTCGTCACCTCGTACGAGAGGAGTAGGGGAGTATAAAACCTCGAGGCGGAGTAAATACGTCACTCGTGTGGGCGCGCACAATCTTTTTATTAACAAATATTAAATAAACACTTAATAAATTATATAATAAAATAATATAAAAATAACATATATGTATCTCGAATGTCGTATAGTTAACCGATATCGTAACAACACTTCGCCATTTCTTGCTTAGTCTACGGCTCGAGGCCGACTGATCTGCAGATGCCGCTTTTGTGACCGCGCGCGCGCGCCCGAAAAAAAGAAGCGGGCCGGCCCCTTCCTCGGGTCCATTCAGGTGAGTCCCAGGGGTCGAAGTTGTACCGAAGACAAAAACGTCTTGGAGGGGTTTCTCTCTCAACTGTCGGAGAGGGGAAATACGAAAGAGAGAAAGAGAGTGGTTTTTAAATTTTTCGCTCTGGGTTTTCGCTATAGGGGTTTACTTTTGCGAGGTATATATATATACGTTCTATTTGATGTTTAGGGATACAGATGTTGCCGATCTATGTACCCCAAAAAGGAAAATTTAACTTATTTTCAATTAAATTTTTTATTGTCTTCGATCTTCGTCTTCATTGTTGTTCGATCGAAATAAATTGTTTTAAACGTGCGTTATATTGATTTTACATAATTTTCTAGTAGAAACAATAATTTATATTTAGACCACTAAAATTAATAATTAATTAATCTAAAAAATAACAAAATTACTGTTTGAAAAAAATAATAAATTCTAAAGAAAAAACGTATAATTACAGCTAACCAAGAAAACGCCGTTCTTTAGAATAAAACTTCACACGAGTTCATAAACTCATGCAATGTTAGCAGAAATGTTGTAATTTTTTTTTTTCATTCATCTTACAAGTTTTTATTCTTTTCCCAAGATTTCTATTCACATTTTTTTACAAACTACCTTCCGTTCATTCAAGTACATTACATAAGCGTGTCGCTAAACTGAAATTTCTTTGTCATACCTATTGTTAATAATAATTGTTTCACATGTTCCAAATTTGTTTAAAACGATAATCACCAACGACTGACGAAATGAAAAAAAAAAATATTTTCCGACCAATAATTCAAATGATTCGAAAATCCGTCGGATTCCCAAATCTGTCGTTAGTGACACGCGCGCGTGTGTATTGTATAAGAATCGTCGATCGTGAGATGAGGAAATGCCTCTAAAGAAAATGTGACAAAACAGGGTGACTTTAGGTTTTTCAAGTGACTCGATGGGAGATTTTTCGGAATACTATTTTTCCGAGGGCTTGAATGAGAATTAGATGGGGCGGGCCGTACAACATTAGAATTATTAATGAAATTTTCTTGAATCTCGCTCGAGTACCTCTCACATCCGTTATTTTTACCATTACCATATAAGGAAATCAAAATTTCGATATGCCTTTCAAATTTAAAGAAATGTTAAACAAGTATTATTAATTCAATTAATTTATATAAGTCAGTTTTATTGAAATTTTGTTTAATAGATTCCTACATTATCGGCGTTTAATTATGGAAAAAGATGAGAAGAAATTTATTAAAGGAAAAAAAAGGTAACGATTAACCATTATTCTTATGTAAATTATTTTTAAATTAATTAATATTCCTAAAGACATACATATATTGTTCAATAGCTTGAAAAAATGAAATATATCACCGTTTCCTATCAGTATGTACCAATTAAATTAAAAAAATTGTTACATGTTACATTATTTATAAACATAAATAATCTAAAAATGTTTAAAATGTTATAATGAAATATATGTTGAATACAAATAATTTTTAATACAGCAAAACTTATGCAAGTGATAGGCGTTTCTGGGGAGTTACTCATAAGCACATCTTATCAGTAGACCGTGTGGCCTAATGGATAAGGCGTCGGACTTCGGATCCGAAGATTGCAGGTTCGAGTCCTGTCACGGTCGACCATTTTTTTTTTCGTTTTATTTTTAATCGTTGAATCCGATAACAAATTAATATTTATTTAAACTTTTCGTCACGTCCGGCATTTTTTTTCGTATGTAACACATTTATCTTTTTTACAACATATTATATTTAATATTTTTAATAATTTATAATTAATTTAATGTGATTTGAAATAAAATATGTTTTATTAAATAATTATAATTGCGTATACATTAAACTAAGTGACTTGTATATATATATTCGGTTAATCTATATTCTATCTGAATATTAATAATAATTATAATACAAAATCTGTCGATTCATTCAGTATTATTTATGCAAAATGAAAGGTATAAAATAATCAACACAAAACGGCTCCACAAAATTCCTCCCGATACCTGCAAAAAAAACCGTCAAACGTATTATATATGACAACACATCCCCGAATTCGCACAACGGCAGAACCAGTTCTCCTCCCTTTGTTTTTCACGAACCCTTCGCCTCGGGTTTTTTTTCTTCGTCTCTGTCGCAAACCGTCGCATCTTCGAAGAGGATTTGGCTTTTGACTCGCGCAGTGAAAAATAAGCAAGCGAATATTTTTCCGTGCGATTAAATACAATATGAAAAGTCGAGGTACATATTTTATTGTTAGAATTATATGCTCGAGATATAATTGCAATTGTATAATTTTTAATGAAGATTAATGGATTACCCGTATATTATTAAATTCCATCTCTCGTACCTATTTTTATACTTATAAATTTATTTTTTGTATACCTTAACTCACATTAAAATTGTGCCGAGTATTCGAGTGCATAAAAATATTAATATATAATTTTACTTATTTGAAAGTTCAAATAAACGAGCGTTCTTTTAAAACATTAAATGTTTAACGTCATTTTACATTATTGCATTTATTAATTCATTTCAAAAAATTCATATAGTAATATGATATGAATATCTTTATGAATTTTTTTCTCTGAAACTATTAACCTCAAGAGAAAATTAATACAGATATTTTTTATTGCAAATGAAAAGTAGAATTTACTAGTAATTTTTAAATTGTTAACTATCTTGAATTGAAAACATTTATGTTCATCGGCAACTGACAGCCATGTTGAACTTTTTTATTTTTGTAGTTAGCTTTACATAAAATTGAGTATATCATTTATTTCATTAATTTTATTAATAAGTCACTTGGTACATACAAAGTAAATGTAATTAGAAGTATCTGTGATTATTTCCAGTTATATCAATTGTGCCGAACAATGTCAAAAATCAAAATATTTGATTTTTTAGTGACTGAAGGTTAGTAAAAGTGCAATAATATTCAATTAATGGTTATAATTAAAATTTCATTGAAATCATGATATAATTTCCAATTTTAAAGGTACCTATCATTTTTTTGTAGGATGCATATATTTTGAGTTATAAAGTCATGAAAATTGGTCAAATAAGTGCAAAACAGGAAGATCTGTGTTTTTTTGGTTATATCTAAAAATTTCTTTACATATTCTAGGTTCAAAAAGGAGTTACTGCGTAGCAGAATATCAATAATTTTTCATCTGTCGATTTGACATGGAATGTCCCATATATATATAGAATGTTATACTTGTACTATTTTTGTTTTGCTTCTCCTCTACAAGAATATAACAAACCTTGACAATAATCGATCTCCGTTATATTAAAAAAATAATGATACAGATAATTGACAAGTTTGAAAAACATGTTTCATTATCCAGTATGCGTATTAACGTATAATCGTACGGATTACACATTTATAAAACGCGGATTAATACAAAAACTTGCAAAACTTCGCAAGAAAGTTAAAAATTCGATGGGTATTTCAATTGAAACGTGTATACAGTCTTTTTCATCGCAACTCTTGAAAAATCCATTTAATATATCATTAAAATTGCCGACAATAAAAATAATTCTCGATTTCGAGTATTTAAAGCCGAGCATTCCTCTGATCGATAAATCAAATGAAACTCAACAGCTCGAAAATACTGAATTGAGAAGGAAAGCGTTGGAATCACGAACAACGGGGAGTATGTGCGTTTGAAATATATGTGAAACGAAATATCTGCGATGCGAACTTCAGAATTATATATAAGGGTCGAAAAGGTGTATTATACGATCAATATTTTTCTTTTCTCGACTGTTATATAGATTATGTCAGAAGCTGGTCAATTACTGCCCGATGAAATTTTTATGCGTCCGGTCTTGTACAGATATAAACCGAAGGTTTTCGCTTTTTTTAGGTTATTTAAAAAACATCGTTTTTTATCTGGTAAGCAATGATCTCATAAAACGATTACCAGGAATCCCCAGATTATGGAAGATTTTAATTTTGAAACATTATTTTAAATGTGCAATTTAATCCTTAATGTCACTTTTTTTACCCAACAATCGTGAAACTAATTCATCTACTAATACAGATTAACATATCTGAAAAAATTTGTAAATATTAAGTTTTTTAAAAAATACATTATAATGATCTTTAACTATCTGTTCTTGGTGGAGGACATTATGAGTTTGAAAGTTAAAAAATAAAAAACATGCATAATAATAAATATAAAGACCAATTTTCAATAATACAAATCAAACAATAAACATTCCATCCTGAAAAACATCGTACTAATTATTTCCGATCCCTAAAAAAAATTCACTACAAATCACTGCACGTGCTAATTATCGAGAACAATTGCCAAGTAAATTCGTGGCAAAACAATGACGTGATCGAGGAAAGGAAAAAAAAGGTGGGTAAAACCACCTGCAAGAGACACGTCTGAGCTTCCGGTCCCTGCGATCAATCTCTCAAAATTCAAGAGATCGGAAGAACGTGAGGAGAAGCATCAACCCCGGATTCCGTGAGGAGAAAGAAAACTTAGGTATAGGTATACAGACACAGGAAACAGTCCCTAAGAAACGAAAGAATGCGTTTCCGCCGATTCTCCCGGAAAACGTATCGAGGTAGTGTACTGTACCTACTTCTTCTCTTCTTTATTTCCTTCGGTTTGGAGATTTTGAAGCGTGTTTCGAGGTTTAATGGGTTGAATAATACCATTGTCGACGATGTAGTATTTGTCATTGCTAAAATCTGTGCGTGATTCGATTGTTGCATACTTCATTTATTGGGTTAACGGAGGGGGTTTTAGTTTACTGTACCTTCCGAGACATTAGGTGGAAAATTGGTAACATATTTTGGATCGTTACTTTATTGTGGTTCGGTAAGGTATACTGTTATTTATTATTGGCAATATTTAACACTATATACTTTGCTGACTTAGTTTCATAACATATATATTGCTCTTGTTAATGAACTGAATGAGTTTTTGTGTTTTAATCGAGCAAATAATTTATAATGATTATTTTTTCTCGAAAATATATATACTTATTACAGTTTATTTATTCATAAAGAGTTTTGTAATAAACTAGTAAATTATTAATTCATAATAGTAATAATACGAAATGACGTGCATCAAAATGATAGTAAAAACTAATACTGCAGCTGATTATATGAAAAATATATCTAGAATTTATTTTTGTGCGTATATTTAAAATCTCAAAATAAATGTATACATATTTTAACCATCGATTACTAATATTACACATTTATGCAACTAGGTATAAATTAAATTTATACAAGTAATGTGAACCATATAACATTTCAGATTTACCTTGATTATTTTCAAAACGTATTTTCAAAATAATTGTTTATAAGATATAAAATAACACGAAATATAAATTAATAAACAATGTCAAATGTAGAAGCATCGGTACTAACCTTGAAATACCAACAATATTCCGGAATGATTTTTCGGTTAGCATCTGTCAGAATGTCTAATCCCTGCGTAATCCATATGCATATATACGTTTGAAAATAGCAAACAAAAGAGAAATTCAAGGTAAAACACGATCAGGTCTCTAACGAAATTTCATTGTTGACCTGAAGTTAATCTGATTCGGTTATTAATCTCCGAGAAATATGAATTGTACCGTACCTAATTTCTTGCTAATAATCTAACGATTTTTCAAATTCAGCCTAACGTTATGACGAACGCGCAATACTATACCTAAAATTAATGAGATTCGTTATGGCCCATACGCGTGGGAAAATAGAAAATATTGTTTATATACCTTTTATACTCGCCAAAAAGATACGTCCGAATCTGAATATTTGTATACTGGAAGAGGCGATACACCTTTCTAATCGAAACTGACTGAAAATGTTTATCTCTGTTAGATTCAACGGACGAAATAGAAAAACAAAAGTAACACGAACTAGTCGTTTAAGATGTCGTACATGCGAAAGACATAAAAGTGTCTAATCAACGTGGAGTCTCGATGATGACTAAAAGCAAGGAGACGCTCCTGTGGCACTTTATTAGGCTGTTGGCGTCGCGGAGCGCTCTAATTAAAGCCGCGGAGAGAGTATATATCGACCGAAAAGTCCCCCGAACCTCTTGGGTACAACGAACCCTTACCTCCTGAATATTCAACAACCTCAAGATGCACAAGGAAAAATTAGCGGATTCGATTGATCGTATTTGAATTACCTTTTTCACTTAGATTACTAAGATATATTTCCGATCAACTATCGACCGTGTTAACGTCGCCGATCATCTTGTACATTTTAAAAGAAAAATCATCGTTGTATAAACTATAAATACATTTTTCCTATCCGGATAATTCGGTTTTCTAACCGAGACACCTTTGTCAAACACCTCTTCCGCCGTGTTTTACACCGATGCACCCAAAATTAAAAGTAATGAATCAAGCGTAACATATTTTTACGTGTACACCAAGAAGAGACGCGAGGTATAATAAAAAGCAGCGTGTGTGTATATATTCATTGCCGTGTAATATCGAATCGATCAAAAGTTGTGTCATCCACATTTGTACTGGAAAAGGTAAAGAAACGTTGACACACGATACTTCATATGTGTATATGTATGTATATACACGCGAAAAAATAACTCGAATGAAACCGGTAGACAACTCGTTTGTCTCCCGCTGACTGTACGTAATCGATCTCGACCCTCAAAAAAGCTACGTATGAAAAGCTTCGACGCAGGTTAAATTTCAGGTTCTCTCATCAGAAAAAGCGAATGGAACGAGTATTTTGCCAAGAGTGAAAAATCACCTGTGGACCCAACCGCAATAGATCCTCCCTCTTTTCTCTACAACAATTTTTTGGCTAACCGGTTGTATCAACGGGGTAGAGTATTATTCTGTAATCGATTACCATATTGTTAAGATTAGGTAATGAAAGATGTTTTGTATCTATGATTGATGTCCCAACGTATTGAAATGCGAATGACGGAAAAATCTACTGATTAATACATTTATCACGTTGGAGTAAAATGCAAAAGAGATGCATGGTAATTGAACAAGCGGGATCGATGAGTTACTTTACAATGATAATTCGTTTAAACTATTAGTAACCGCATTATTAAAATATATAGCCATTACTACAAAATTTAAAAGGCAAGAATAATCTACAATTTTTATTCGAAAGAATATTGTCATCTCTAGTCGTTCAATATAACCCACGAACGTTCGATTCTACTATCAAACGTATAGTTTATCATTTTTCTTCGAGTACGAAAACAAATGTAACGACCATATAAATCAACGAACGAGAATCCAGCAGACTGGAGAAGAGAAAAATATCAGTCCCCACTATCGTTTTTCAATCATCCACCCAAAACTATCGTGAGCGAAGAAAAATATTCGACGAACCGGTTATATACATATATATGCAACTGTTGACTTGCACATGCACGCACCGAGAGTAATCGATTTCATCCCTTCGCATTGTGATACTAATTTCTTCGTACCCTTCAAGAATATTCTACAAGTGATTTCTCAAAATGAAATGAAGTCGTTGGTACGTGCACGAAGGGGTCAAAAAAAGGTAGGAATACAATTTATTCGTGAACAAGTCTCGTAAATAAAGTATTTTTTTATGCATAATGTAGTTATTGTCCCCTGGAGAAATAATCAGCGGGAGATATAGATTTTAAATGAAAAAAAAATTTCCGTTTCAATGTCAATGTTATGTATTCTATAGGCTTCAATTGCATGGTTTTTAATATGTGTATTCGGTTATATTATTATTCGATGCATTGAAAATACAGTTTTACCTTGAGAACCGTTGGAGATGTTTACTGATAATTTAATATAAGCAATACCAAAAAGACAGTATTTTTTCAAATTAATTGATTCAGTAGCATACGATTATCTAAATTTATTGGGTGACCAGTCTCATTGAATCGTAATTACTCCACATCGACACTCGACGCGCATCATCAATCAAATGGAGAGGAAAATGGAAAAAAATAAATAAAAGCGAATCCATTAAAATCGTAAAAATTTACCCTCAAAACTGACCATCCTTATGATCGTAATCTTAAGTAAAAAAAAAAGAAAGATGCGTTCCGTGAAAACAAACGAACCAGTGACCCGTTAAATATTTTGACCGTTTTTCCACGTCTCGTATATACGTCCGTTAGGAGTGTACGTAGAAAAAGTTTGATGAACCTCGGGTTCTTGATGTCTATTCAGCTGCTGGTCTTGAGCAACGCTTTCACACGGTAGACGAGTTGGCGGGGTCCAGGTGAATTTGCACAAAGCGCCTGTTGAAGGGATCTGATCGATGTGGGCTTATAAGACTCGTTTTCAAGGCTCCATGGATTTTTCTCGATCGATTTTTCTCGTTTCCCCCTTTTGGGTCAGAGTACACGCGAATATGATAATGAAGTGTGTCGGAAGGAAATTTAGGGGGTTGGTTATTCTTCGAGTGGAACGCACGAGTCACGTTACGTAACGAGATTCTTCTTGGGTGGTGTTTTTTACTCTTGCAAATGTATTACTTCTCTCTCTCTCTCTCTCTCTTTTTCAATCGTACAAAGAGATCGGGTGATTCAATTCCTTCTTTTTACTGATTGGGCTATCGAATCCTGAATTTACTGTACGTACCTCATTTAAATAATGAAATTTGGATTAAGTGGATGAGCTTCGAAGTTTTATAACTTGATTTACGTTTCGGCGTTGTTTACCTTAATTGCATTGTCGACTCCCTACAATATCATTAGGTAACTAAACTTTTTAGTACTGTAAATTTTCAATTCCCTTAAAACTCATATTATTACATGGATTACACAGCCAAATCTCGTACGTTTTATATTAAAGGTAAAATGCGTTAAAATATAATTCTTTAAGTGGATTATACGGTAGACTGAGTAGAATTTTTTTTACGAGTCGCAATATACCAAAGGAATTTGAAATAGCTAGGTATGCGGTACTTACGACAATGCGATTGGGGGTGACGTCGAGTGGCCGTGCACCGAGTACGGGGGTGGCTGGAGCACTGCCTCTTCTGCATGCCTTCTCATATGAAGTGTCTGAAACAGGTGATTACAAAGAATTCGTGAATATCATTATATTACATTTATATGTTTACTTCCATATCTTAAAAATATTTCTTAAATTTACATAATTTATTGTAAAGTAAAGCAGCTCTTTATAATTAAATACGGGTAAAATTAACAAACAAATAGTAATATTGAATTAATAGTATACAAAAACTCATCTTTTAAAAAAAAGAAAAGAAAAACAATTCGAAAATACGTATATATTATATCGAACAATGAAAATGACACCTAAACCCCACATTTCTAACCGTACACGCATTAAAATAAATAAAGACCTGGAAAAAAAGTGGAGAAAAGTTTATGATCTCTCACCGACACTCCTTTTTTTCATTCAGTTCTCATTTTTACTTTCTTGTTAATTTCTATTGAATTATGTTTACTTTGGGGTTGAATCCCAACAAAAAAAATGTGAAAAAAAGTAAACCGGGAAAATTTATTTTCTCCACCTAATTTTCACTTCACGAGGATCAGCGATTTTCGTGGCCACTAAACAACCTCGACGACAGCACACCCCATTTCCCAAGCGAGGAAGAGAGAAGAAAAAAATAACAGTAACGCGCAAAGTGGGCAAAATAGGAAATATATGCCACGTCACAATAAAAAATCACCTATCGAAAATCCTATCCAGAGGTTTTTTACGCATCCTATTCTCACGCCTCGGAGGTGTGACCCTCGACGCGTAGCAAAAAAAATGGAAACGCGGAAAATTAGAAAGTGACAAGCAGTCGGACAGCTAGAGGGAAAGATGGAGCTAAGGAGGGTGAGAACTCGCTTGTGGATTTGTTGAAATATTAAGTTTTATATATTCACACTCAAATTATTTAATAATAAAATAAATATTATAATTATGTAACACATATACTTTTTATTGTAAATGTATTAATTGAATATTATCGATTATTGTTGTCACATAAAATATATCAAAAATTATAAATAAATTTTAATAATAACCAGGTATATAAATAAATATATCTAAAATAGTCAAATTTTCATTCGAATTATTTAAACTTAAGAATAACTTGATAAAAATATATATATAGCGTCAACAGTAGAAAAAAACGTAAAGAAAAATTGCACAAACGAAAAAAAGGTGGCAGTCGTTGCGATAAACATGTGCCAACGGTTCGACTCAAATCAGGCGTGACTTTCTACGACTCACAATACGGATGTATGAAGGGCCGTGGCTTTGAAAAGCAAAGGAGAGCGAAAGAACAAGCCAAAAACGTGTAAGAATCGAGACCCTCAAGGCGGTTGTTTTTTTCTCCCGCAGGGGAGGAAATGGTGGAAGGGATTAAGCCGGTGATTTAGGGGCAGTATTCGCGGGTAAGACTATTAAACTGTAGTATCGTTGATCATCGAATGCGATATGATTTTATACTACGATTGCCGAAATAAATGGCAGATTTTTCCGGTACGTGTGGTAGCCGATGAAAGTATGATATTTTTTTTAGTATCTTATTGTAACGAAACTTTTATTTTCTGGTTATAATACTTTGTTATAATAGCTTAATTTTTAAATACATCTATTTATTATTTTATTTAAAAGTTACACGATTAAACATTCTGCAGAAAATGAGTGAAAATATTCAAGAAGATTTTATCCAACCTGAAAACCTCGCTACGACTTTCCTTTCGTATACGTATACATTTTTTTTTAACTTTACAATGAAACAATACACAAACGCGACAAAGAGAGTAAAAGCTATATACGAGCTTTTTTATTTTCTACGCTTCGTTTTTTGTATTCATTGATGATGAATGACGAAAATTTCTAGTTTTCTTTACTTGCTTCTTGGAGTTGGTGGATAACGAGGCTTCGCGGTTTTGTAAAGCTACGTTTCATTATTTTTACGCGTGCTAATGGTAAACTAGTTTGAATGGAAAGGAAAAGCTCAATTGCACGGAAATAACGTTTGAAATGGTAATTATTCTTTTGATTTGTTGGAGTTTGTTCATTACCGCAAGACTTTATAGACACTGGTATACAATAGAGTAATTTTTCAACTTCTTTATGACTACATTTGCATTTCTTTATTTACAGCCTTTTAAATCCTTTTAAATAATACAAATGATATATTAATTTGTTTCGAGTATACAAATATATTGTGAATTCTTGGACGAGTATAAAAATTTTTAACATTTTTAAGGTTATATGATAAATAATTGTTATAATTATAAACATAAAATGTTTATAATTAAATAAATAATAGAATAACTAGTACAATAATAGACAGTATAGTAAATTCAATAAAATATTTTATTGAACGTATGTCTAAAAAAATAATTGTTAGAAATTAAGAAATGTTTGTTAAAGGAGAAGAAGTTTTAACTGTAAGAAAGATAATAGGCTTATTTAAAACTATAAAAAATATATTACTTAGTTTCTAACAGATATTTTTTCAAATGTACTGAATAATATTTAATTGAATTAATTAATTTTTTTCACTATTCCGTATTAATATATAAATAAATATTACAAAAAGTTCATATTAACAACAAAGAATCATACATCAGTATACGAATGAAAAACTGAAGATTTATAATCCAAGAATCAAAAATGTGTTGATGACCTCGCCAAAGATGAGGCGGCCAAACTCGACACTTACGGGAAAGTACGTTATGGTCCAGTGACGAGAGTTAATTAACGCCCTCGTCGTTGAAGAAAACCGTCCGTAGAGCACGTATGAGACTTAACGGATTTTTATGGTCACACCGAGACTCGATTCATTTAAATGCCACTTCGCCTTTGACTCTCTGGTTTCGCTTTCTTCGTTTCTCCCTTTGCTTTTCTCTACACTTCGAATTTTTTTCCATTGACGGTATGGATTTCATTCAATTTGATACTTTTTGTTGTATCGATTGTATAAAGAAAGTGTGATATTTTTGACACTTTACCATTCTGAATATGAATGTTCAATGATAAAATAATAATCTAAATTATTTATTTATAGATTTACATTGAAAATACGATGTATTACAAAATTCTACATTGTTATAGTAAAGCAAAGACTTACATACTTGGATTATCGCAATATTTATTATTTTTACTAATTTTTTATGTAAATTACAATAAAGAGATAACTGTATACGGATGAATATTTTTTATAAAATACAGTATAAAAAATTACGATAAACCAAGTGTATCCCTAAGTTTGTGTACAATGTAGTAATGTTCATTATACTATTTTTCTCTGTGCAAAATGAAAACCTTAATTCTTAACTTTGATTAAGATTTTTCATCATTTTAATTTTTAAAAGGTCATTACACCATCAATTCTTAATTAAAAAAAATTAATTATTTAGTATACACTCGTCATTAGTACACACATACAGTTAGAGTCTGAACCCTTAAAAGTTAAGTCCTTATACAAGCCTCCTCAATCCAAATGCAAATTATAACTTGAGTCTCCCTTAATACTCCGCTTCGAAATTCTACTCGCAATGTAAAACAGTCGGCTGTTTAACGTTTCGCAATTGTATGATCGACGCACGTGCTCGGTTAATACGTGTAGTTCATGTATACGTTGTTACGTAAGGTCGAGCGTAATATAACCATTTAAATTATACTCTCAAAACTTGAAACAAACTTTTGAGTGCTATAAACCGACGCTGTTTAAATTAAATAGAACCAATCCAAGTAAATTAATTTACTAACCAAAAACTATTTTTCAATCATCTATTAAAATCAAGGATTTACATATTTAGATAAGACATTAAAATTATGTAAAATTTCCATTTGTTAAATTAATTTAAACATTATTTATTTTATAATTATTTATTTATTTTGTAATCATTAATAGATTATTGAACAATATTTTGGTAATAATATTATAATACGCTTCGAGGTAAGAGTAGCTTCGAATATAGCGATAAAGCTAGTTCAAAAGAAATTAGCCCCTGACGTACGGCAACCAAGAGAACACCGGTGCAAACTCGGTTATTTTCCAACAGGGGTCATATTTAAAAGATGAAGATTAATGTTCTGCGCGTTTACCAGTGCAATAATAAATAAAGGAAACGAATAATCCAGATGAATACAAATCAACAACACTTCCGGCATTTTTCCATCTAAAGTGGTCCAATGGGTTTTAGTCTAGAGCCTTGCATTTACCAAGTCATTATATATAAAGGATTGGAAGAGGCTGCGCGATTTAAGGTTAATGGACCGTGAGTAACCTGGCGCTTTCCAATTGATGTGCTACTAAATTAGTCCATTTTTTTCTCCCCTCTTATTTTTCGAAGATTCGTCCCTATTAGCCGCAAGCTATGTTTATACTTAAACGCTTCTATTTAACATGGTCTGATAGACGAATTAAACTACTATTGGATTATTTAATCGAAGAGGATGAATTAACTCGAATTATTGTCCGTTCGAAATTTATAGACTAGATTGTAAAACTTCGACATATTTATGTTGGAATAGTGGGAAGTTTATAAAAATATTTTACAGGCATTTACGGTCGTGTTTTCGAATCAAATAAACTTAAATTAAAATAAAACTCATTACCGAATGTTAAATAGACTGTTCTATAAAAATATTTGTTTGAAACTAAGAAATATTTACTCAAAACGAAAAAAAATTTTTTTTAAAGAAATGTACGGTATTGAGAACTATAAAATATTTATTAGTTTCAAACAAGTATTTCGAATGATTGATTTACATTACACTTCTTTTTTCAGTGCATTTATGGCTTCTTTTCTGGAGTATTTTATTGTTCGGTATGAATTGTCCGCGTAGAAACTTTTTATGAAATACCTAACGAGAATAAAGAAATATAGCTATTATACAAGAATTTATAAATTTCTAATAAAAACATGATTTAATAAAAACAAACTAATAGGATATTTCCATGCACTATGGATCTCGAATACCTACAATCTTACAAACGCAAGAAGAATCCAACGAGCGTATGTATGTAGGTATCTATAAAAAGTTGGATAAAAAACTGAAGCTAAACAGGTGTTCGACAAACTGCAAAACCAAATAAACGACATCGAAGATAAATTACAAAGTATAAATTTTCCAAGATGTCGTAATGAGAAAAACTTAACGAACTCTATACCAAAGCAGTAAAAAAATATATATTACTTCTGATACATCATTCGCAAGAAATCTTGCGCAATTAGCTCGGTGAAATTCTAATTTTCAATCAACTTCCTACATATGGGATCGATGGTTAAAACCGGTAATCGCATTTACTTACTATTAACTCAACAGGTGGCACTGATCGCGTGTGCGTGTGTAAATTTTAGGGGGAAAAAATGCGAATAAACTGCAACGAGTGATATTCGTTCAGGACGAAATCGTAAAGCCATACCTGTCTCTTAACGATCAAATTGTTGGACATAGTTATCCTGCTTTATTGGATATATTACACGATGATTGCAGGATGCGCGTAATAAATATGTAATCTCGTACGATACCAAATTTTTAATCGTACAATTAATGAACTGAAATTGACGAAGTTTCCTTGTTGTTTAAGTGATTTCCAATTCATGAGATGGATTAACTGTATAGAGGATGCGCGTATAGGGATTTTTCCTCAATGGATATTAAAAATTTTGTGGTTAAGAATAAACGGACATTACTTTTATACGATGTTAAAGGATTTGAATCGTTAACATCTTTCCCGCTAGGATATTGAAATAAATAATGGATAATTTTTTCTCAGGTGACGTTTAAAACTTAAATGCAATAATTTCTCCTGAAGCATGCGGGAAAGCTTGGTACTTTATTGGAATGTAGAGGATATCTACTGATATTAAATAATCAATAACAGTTGAACAAACATTTACAAAAAATCTATTCGTCTAAAAAAATAAGATTTATTTTTACTAGATCCGTGAATAACAAGTAAAACGCAACTTTCGTTCAAAACACAATTGATAAAAAAATTTGATAACTGCATATAAACACAAGGATATAACCTATATCTTGCTCTGCTCAAAATTATATTCTAAATATACATATTTAGGTGTGTTGAACAATTCACCATAAAATAACCTAAATTTTTAACATACTTATATAAATTGTATGGCCAAGAAAAAGAAACAACGACAATCAACAACAAACGATAATAAAGAAAAAAAAAGATTTAATAAATAATAATACATTATTTAGAAATCTTAGATAACTGCGTATAGAGATGCGAATACTCTAACGATTTCTCTGAGTCATGTATGTACTACGCACATAAAACATTGTTTATCACGCTGGCAAACGTATATATACATTCCCACCGGAAAACGATATATAAATATATAATCTATGACCGCACGTGTTTGTATCTTGGCATTTATCATCAACATTTATACCGTGAACAGCAGCTACTGATGATATTAAAAATTTTTATGATTCCCTTGTTATATATATATATATATATACGCTCCGATGTGTATACACATTTTTTTGTTTGTTTATAGCTTCGTTTATATCGATCATTTATGATTTAGATTATTAATGGAATTTTTTTTCACGAATGCACTGTTTTCTTTTCAGATTATAATTGTTGAATAATAACTGACCTATTTACGCGGATGTGCTGTATAATTTTTGTTAGTAATCGGGAAAGTGGTATACTGCAGCATCATGCGTAATAAAAAAAAAGTCGAATTTATTCTGTCTTTGTATCGTATATTATGATCGAATCAAATAATTTTCTTCTTTTTTACTAGATATATTTTAGTTTTTTGGGTCTCTCAATCGGAATTTAGCAATGGAATCGCAAAATCCAATATGGCAGATCCAAAATGATTGCAAATGTTCATATGTCATCAAATCAAATAACTTTTATGATTAACAATGGATTTTTACGAAACTAGGTATACAGTTTACCATTTTGACTTCTAAAAGTGGAAATTACCGAACCTAAAAAATATATTGAATTTTCCCTTGTATGGAGATAATTATTTGTACTTCTAATTTTAACACATTTTAAAACGTCTAAATTAAAAATTTTTTAATTTTCTTACAAAAGTTTTCATTTAATGCCTGCATTACAAATGGGATATTTCAATATCTGAAACTGAAATTATCTAATCTAAAATACCAAAAGTGATTATAGTAGAAATGATAATAATAGAAAGTGAATTAAATAGGCAAACCGATAAATCATTAACTGCACGAGGTCATAAAAGTATTACATTTTTAAGGTAACGAAAGTCGAAATAACAAAATGAAGAAAAGAAATGTAACTCTGAGGGTGGGCCAAGGGGTTGTTGATTTAAAAGGGATGATAGGCATCAGGTCACCAATAGTAACTACGTTAAAGGGTTGGTTAATGATCTCCCGCGTATACCTTTCTACTTTCTTTTTTTTCGCTGTTGGTATGGTCTTTCACCTACTGTGCGAGGCTCGATTGCTTAATCTATCACGAAACATTTGATCGTTATAAGAACACTCCCATTAAATTTGATAGGTTTGTGACTATTGAGTCAGATGATTTCGATCGTTGTAACGCAATTAATTTCGTTATATTTCTTTTGTTACGGATTACTGTTTTACACGTCTTTCTCTTCAATTATCTGGGTCCGAATATTGAAACTTTATAATATATATTTTCTAGCTCAACGAAAAAGTGAGTACCATTGTATATTTATACTTTTAAGTGGAATACCTAATTTAAATTACTCTACACATATATAAATAACATATGTATAAAATAATATGTATTTAAAAAAGCGTATATGTATATTACAAAGAAGATAATTCATAAAACAGATAGAATATTGATATTTAAAAATATGTAAGACCGTGTAACGAATAACCTATCTGATTGCATTATCGTGATTAAGCAAAAATGATAAGTGCGTAAATATAAAAAATTAATGGTTGTTGTCCCATCACTTTGAAAAATTGTCCAATCAATCATTGAAATGATTAATTTAAAAGAGTAACTAAGAAATTCTTTGGTTAATGAATCCACAAGATCGCAGAAATTTCATATCAGGAAACATAAAGTAAGTAATAAACCTCATCCATCCTTCAGTTGGTATCCTTCTCTCAATCCCCATAATTCTATCTTGCCTTCCACAGCAGCTGCAGCAGCTTTCACTCGGTTACACATATAACATTGAAAAAAGGAAAGAGCGAAAGGAATAACTGACAGAAGAAGGGGAGAGAGAAATGATAATTATTAGGGCAATTGGCATTCAGAATGTAAAAGTGACATTGTCCCTCGTAGGCGTGGCTGAATAACCCTTTCGGACTTCTCTCTACAATCGTAACGATTCCATATCTTTCCCTCTCTCTCTCTCTCTCTCTCTCTCTCCCTCTCTCTATGTCTCTTTCTCCTTCCTACAAATGTTACAATCCACTAGAGTTTAACAGTTTCATCAATTATGAAATGTGGGTGAACTTTCGTTGGGTTTGCACAATCGTTTCATTCAAACGCATGACAAATGTAACGATTGATCATATGAAAGTGGGTGTAATATTACCTGACGTGTTAAATGGATTATATTTTGTAAGTACGATCTTTCTTTTATTGAGGTCTTACTTACAACGTTAGGTAATTTGTAGTTCTGACATTTTTTTTTACATCCGATCATTTTTGTTCGGATTAGAATGAACGACGAATTGATACAATTTGTTGATTCGGATGAGTAATAACTCTATATCTGTTCATTTCTATTCGTAACTCAGTAACTTGAATGAATAATGAGTCTTTGATACACAAGTGGTATTAATAAGACCAAGCTTACATTATTTTTGTTGAATATTTTGTTGTTGTTAAATATCCCAAAATAACATATTTTAGTGCTAATATTTTTACAGTGTTAAAGAGGCAAATTATACATAATGACAATAGATGAATTGTGATTTTCAAGGTCGACGATTTACATTCTTTGTTGACGCAATGCGATCGAGATCTAGAAAAACCACTTTCTATAAACTAGAGGCACGATCTTTGGCATTCGCAGTAAATTGATTAACCTTCTATATAGTTGATCGATCGAAAGTTATCTGGAAATTATGAAATCGATGATCAGATTACACAAAACCACCTTGACAATAGATTGAACACTAATTTTTTTATCGCGTATAATTTATTTAAGGTTAGGTTTCTCAATATGTAAATCCCATATCATTGATATGTATGTATGAAAATGAAACACGTATAGGTCAACAAGTTCTTTTTTACACGTGCATCTTATGCAAGTCACCGAGAGTGTTTTATTGTATTTGCATTTTGAAATTTCAATCGACGGTAAAAAAAATCAGTTAATTTTGTAAACGAAGAGAAAATATATGTATTACAAAATGACATTATTTTTACTAATTAGTAAATATATTTAAACTGTAATTAATAATAAATCAAATGTTCGACCTGTCTTAATTATTAATACAAAGCTCGTTACAATGTGCTTTTATGAAATTTGTAATATTACTAGAAACTTACACTATCGGCGTTTACGGCAATTATATACCAAATCTGTGTTCAACGAGTCGAGGCGCTGATCATTTCACGCTATGACTTGCGTATCGAGAAATAACATCTACTACGATAAAAACGTCGTGTGTTCCATCCGTAACAAGAGGAGAAAATGTCTATTCTTAAAGTAGTAAGCCATGAAAAAATTAATTAATACACCGCTATAGAAGTATTGATTATTCAATCAATTATCGCCAATCTATAAATAAATAGAAGTCAATTGTTTATTATGCAACAAATTTAGCTAGTAAATCGTTGCAATTGACTAAAAAGAAATAGTATTTATCTACATAATTAATAAATAAAACTTAACTTTTAACGAGGATGACTACAATCGATTCACCTCGAAATGCATAACGTTGATTGAGTTAATTACCATTGCGATACGTTGAATCAGATTTTAGACTGTTAAAAGTGAAGGTTATATACTGACAGTTTTCAATCTCTCGCGTATTGAGACACTTCCTTTGTAAATATTCCGTCTGGTTTATACCATAATTTTCGATATGCAGTTCAATAATCGTATATTAGTTGAAATGACACTTCCGCAATTATACGTAAACTGTATCCTATAATGGGAAATGGAAAAAAATTCTGTCACTCTCTCTGTCGAGAGAAAAGCATTAAACTTACATCGCTAACAAGATGGCGTTAAATTTCGCACCGATGTATATACGTATCGATAGATAAAACCGGTAGTTCGATGTAAATCCAATTTAATGCTCGAGTTGAGTTAATATTTTTTTTTCAATTCTATTTACTTGTCGAGAAAGTTTATACTCCCCTCCCATATACACATACACACACACACTATCTTCCAAAATTCACTTGTCTGGAAAGTCAGTAAATTAAATTGTGATTAATGAGTTGAAATGGATCAATAAATTCCTTTTACTAATCACTTCGTCCACTGTTCACTGATAGAAATGTTAAAATTGTATTCTACACCGTAGGTATAGTGAAAGAGAGTGATGAAAAGGTGGATTAGGAGCTGTTCTCAACTTTTTTTTTAATTAGGAATGGAATATTTAATTATTACTACAAATAATGCTTACCTTTTAAGGGGCAAGCCTGGGTTAAAATTGAAAAAAAGCTATTCAATATTAAGAATTAATAATTTTTCTTGTATAACACTTATTATTATTAACTTTTATTTAAATTTTTGGTCAATTTATATGCAACATATGACTATTTTATTTAATTATGAAACTGCGTACTCTGATTTTTTTCATAATGGATGTACCGCAGGATATCTGAGGAACCAGTCCATCCAATGGGCTGAAATTTTAACAGTAACTTTTAAATATGTTTTTAGTCCACTTGATTGAAACAGTCTGTGTTAGCATTATAATACAAAAATTATTATTACTAAATTAATTAAAAAATTGCAATGTTATACAAAAAACAGCTAAATAATTTTTTATATTAACATTTAGACTTTTATTGAACTTCTGTTCCACTCAAGTGGATTAAAATCATATTTAAAAGTTACCCTTAAAATTTCACCCTGTTCGATGAAATGGTTCCTGAGGTATATCTTGCGGTAAATCCATTATGGAAAAAATCAAAGTACAGAGTCTCATAATTAATTACAATAATTATGTCATATATAAATTTTCCAAAAAATTTAAATAGTTAATAATAATACAATTTATATATTATGACACTGTTCAACAACCTCGAGGAAAGTATAAAAAACATCTTCCACAACAGTTTCATAAAATTGGGATTTTGAAGTTAAAATATTATAAAAAAATTAAGAAATGTTTTCAACTAATATAAAAAAAATTTTAATTGTTAATATTAAGGGAGTTCTATCGGTCAAAGAGTTAACATAGAGATTGTAATGAAAATTTATACAAAGATTAATAAAGATACAAAAATGCTTCAGTTAAATTTTCATAAGCGTTCAGTGCCTCAAAGCCGAGAAAATAATTAAAACACGTAGCTAATTTTAACACGCAGTCTTATGGGAAACCCATCTATTTTCAAGATATAAAAAATATTAACATTCAGATTCATTTAAAACTTTTTTCAATATTACAAAAATAATAGGAGAACATTTTCCAATGTTAAACATATTCGATCAGTAGTTGTAAATAAGAGAAAAAAATAGTTTTTGTACTTTAACAGACGACATAACCTAAAATGGTAAGAGAGATGATAATATTTGATGAGTGCGAGAGAGAAAGAGTGACATTGACTCTAGTCAAATGCGACCACTCACTGCTTTGACTAACTGAGTACCGATAGAACTCCCTTAAATAACTTTTTTCAATTTTAACACAGGCGTGTCTCCTTAATACAAGGTTATTCCATATACTTTAATTATTATAAGTTTATTAACATATATACATATATGTAAAATAATTGAATGTTAATACACAGAGAAAAAATATTGTAGTAAAAATGACAATGTTGTTTAGCATAATAGAGAGACATACCTGACAAATGAAAAATATTACTATTTTTATAGGAAAATTGACTGCATATCTATTAATATTTACTATAGATCTCGCATAAATTTTTCTATATAAAAAATAGTCATTTTTATTATTTGCCAATTCTGTCTCTCTATTACTAAACAACATTATAATTTTTACTAGAACATTTTTTATAGATATATGTATGTAAATAAGTATATAATTCTGGTAAAAATTATAAATTTCAAATTCCAACTGAAACCTTTACTTCGAAATTTATTTAAAACAAAAAAGTCCATCAAGCTTAACAATCAGGTAAGCATCTTAAACACGCAGGAACTCAAGTCACCTCCATATATTCGCAGACCTCTTGATCTTATCTACAAAGGTAAAGACGATTGGTTTATATATCGAGGAAGGGAGAAAGAGTGAGAGAGTGAGAGAGAACGAAAGAAGACAATGGACTCTCGTAGACAACTCAGCTCTAACAGACGCGAGCGGTTTGTTTGATACTCTACGAAATAGACTTTTCCTTTTTGCATCTAATTACCACTGGTCAATGTCTAAAGATAACCAAGTTTCATTCAGTATTGATACGAGTTATCTAAAGAGCCTCGTATAAGGAAGAGCTTGACCTTTATCAGTGAAACGATAATATTCAAATTGATATTGTTTTCCATTAGTACAACCGGGGATTCAGATCATTCGGCACGAATACTTTACTACTTTATTTTTATGCATTTCCAAGTTGAGAAGCTATTAAATTCCATAATTATTAAGTAATTAATCCTTGATTTAGTCGCACATAGGAGATAAAGGTATATATTAGCATTTAGAGTATACCTTTAAAATTCCTTGTGTTCAACGACGCGCTCTTTTTTTTCGTTTATTGATTAGTCATAACAGTGCTTCGGGTAATAGAAGAATATAAAATTAAAGATATATATATAGTACAGTAATGATAGTTACTAGATTAAGCGGAAAAATGTTTGTGTACTAAATACGATAACCACCGTATGTTTTTTTTTATATATATACCAAAATAAAATGTTATCTAAATTCAATTACCTGATACTCATTGATATACATTCCCTTAATTAAATCGCATTATATTCTGTAATTCAATGTATAAGAAATAATAAAATATTAACCTTACAAAATTACTCATACAGTATAACCACAACTGGCCTGTGACATAGTCAGACAATGGAACACACGGGTGAAAAAATATAACGTTGATAAATATCTTTTATGTATATCAAGAATGTTTGACTGTCCGCGAAATTTATGGAGATATTGCGCAATAATACTTCATTGTGTGCGTAATGCATATGCGGTTAATGAACTGAAAACGGGACGAGATTTCTGGGCTGGGTAATGTTTGCCTAACGCAGCGATAAACTCTATACGTCGTCAAATCCATACGAGATTTCCGTTTGACCGTGTAATGATATATACCTTGTTATACTTTCTATACCAACAATCGTAAATTGCCGGTTTCGGCTGGTCGCTACGAACGGACATTCCACGTGTTAAAATTCGGTTTTGTGTAATACTTCTTCAATTTTGATAAATTTTTGTAAATTTCACTTTAACTTTCACTAACACGCCGAAAAGCAAAAATTTACTCGACTTTTAGTAAAAATTTCTGTAGTTTTAGTAAAAATGAGTAGACTTTTATTGAAAATTGACAGAAAGTTTAGTAAAAATTGACAAATATTGTTTAGTAATTTTTTAGGTTTCGTCAGTCTGTCACCGCGTTAGTGAAAATTTAATAAAATTTACAGGGTATAATTATTACTATAATTTTGTTTACCACGTAAGAATAAATCCGTCAAATAAATGGAAGTAAATAAAATACATCTTTGTTCGTATGTATGTATCGACGTTTAAACGTTAACCGTACATCGAAAATCCCCTCGATCCATAACTCAAGTTTGAACTCTTAAATTTGAGTAAAACTATACACAAATCAGCATTAATTCCTTAATAACAATCGCGTTTCAGCCAAAGTGTACGTGAGGAATATTATTAAACTTAACCCGATATAAAAGAAGAAAGGTAAATATATAAACGGACCTAAAATGGCGGTATTCAATTTAATCAAACGAGTCCCTCGCGGCTCCTTAAAACCCTGGATGAAAAATACCAAGTTGAAGTTACGGTATGATTTATGTACCTGCATGATTTTACGTAAGGAAAGTTAGTGCGGAGAGAAGAAGCGAATCGCGCGTAAATCAAGGCCTGGCGATCAATCGGCCAATTTGGCCGGAGGAGTAACTATAACCAAGTCGCCGACACGTCAGATGAGTTAGACCGATATATACCGGAGGGCTGTTCAAGCCTCCGCTTTCTGCGCTAATCACGTGTATGTACAGTAGCTGAAGAAACTAGGAAGTCTACGCTCCTGATCCTACCTATTTTTAGTCTTCGTCATTCAATGGAAATGTGTATAGGTATATTCCGTATTTTGAGGGTATGAAAACATTTTAAAGAGATATTTTATTTTACAATACGGTAAACTTTGTCCATCGTGCTATTGAACTTTTTTTAAAAACAACTTTAAGGAGATCTTAAATAACAATGTGAAAAAGTCGTCAAATTACTAGAAATCATCAACCTCGAGCAAAAAATTTAAAATTCGTAATGTACCTATATAGAACGTGTGAAATATAATAAAATGTAAATATATTATAATAAGATGTAAATAAACTATACATGTAAAAATGTATATGGACTTCAATAATAAATATCTGATAAACATGTAATTGTCGCTAATATACCTTACAAAGAGGATGCGCGACTTGAAATAATAAATGATCAAAAAAAAACTGTGGTTTTAGAATGCTACAACCATATGTCTTTATCTATTATTTTACAACCAGGAACACTGTATAACAATAAAAATAAAAAAAAAATAACCACAGTAATTCTAGATTTCAATAATTACCTTGCAGCGGAACCTCCACTAATTACATATACAAATGATCATTCACGTAACAGGAAAATATTGAGTATGTGAACCTACATTCTATCGAAACTATAGAAAATCGACTTCCTTGTCAATCAGAGCAACGTATAATACCTTTCACCTCCTCAATTATAAATCAGCACATATTTTCATCACACTCGAAAACCAGTCCGTATTTGTTCTCATTACGAAATTCTTAATCCAAATGTTTCACAAGCTATATTGGCACGAAAAATGTGTGCGATCCGATCGTGCGAAATTTACGAGAGAGGCGAGAAATTCAATTAACCGTAGATTACGTTTAGATGCCTCTTCCTTCTCATTTCAAAGATGGTTGTACACGTTGGAAATTACTTTCTTTATTTTGTATCGAAAGAGAAACCGTCCGGAAATTTTCCAACCTGTGAATTTTATTCTCACAATGATAATCTTGATATTAGTGGGTACAAGGTTTAGTAAGGTTAATTCACATACATGGTTCTTTCATTTCGGTTGATTGATGATTCATTCGTTAGTTAAGAATCTTTATTTATTTAATAACTACATTTTAGCATGCCATTCACAACAGTCGGTAGACATATATGTACACATAAGGAAATATTATCAAATTAAATGAAATTAAAAAACAATTTCATTTGGCGAAATACACATTTAGTTTATGAAAATATGTATAACCAAGTGATGAATTACTGCAACTGATTATCTTTATACGTTAAACTAGAAATTCCCGTCAAGTAAACATGAAAACTTGAACAATTGAATACAAACTCTTTAACAATATCGCCGAATCTCGACAATCTGAGGGTACTAGTGAAAGCCACGTCAACGATAAAACGCTATCCAAATTCGACGTTTCATCACGAGGGAAAACCGCCTAAGGCTAATCCACGGCATTGTTACAATCTGTACAATGGAGGCTTCGCGACGTAATCGACTTAGAATTCGCACAAAGAGCTGAAGGAGCTAAAAGATTATGCGAAAGCACAGGAAGTGTTTCCGGAATTTCGTTGTTGAAATTTCATTCGTAAATGGAATTTAAAGATAATTTTTCGGGTGTTTACGCTTATTCTCATTTCTACTTTGAATTGTAATTATATTTGTAAAGCTTGTGCGTTTGATAAACTTAATGTATACAATTTAATTAAAAAGGAATTTTAGAAGTTGAGTATGCAACTAAATTTAATATGTCTAGTTCGTGAAAGGAAATAACTGCCTACATTTAAAGACGGATAAAATTTGATTTTTATACGCTGGATTTTGAATAATAATTAAAATTAAATTATTAAAAATTACTTTCCAACGCTTAGGAAGTGACATTTACTCCTTAAAGTTGAATTCTTAATTTACTGCCTAAATGCGATTTTTACTTTTTATATAGGATGACTTTTTACTACCTCGGAGTGAATTTGAATTTTATTTTTCAAACATAATTCCATTAGGTGTTCATTTAATATAATAAATAAATATATAAACATTTATTAATTGCACCCACTCTATTATTGCAATTTTGATAATATCAAGATCTTTAAAAGTAAAACAAGCCATATTTGTAATTAAAATATTGCAATGTTTCATCGACCAGATTTACTTTTAAATATAGTTCTAGCATCGCAAGGTCTTATTGAACGTGTCATTATAAACAACCATATTTAATTGTTTATTTGCACTCATTAATTTTAAATATTTATATAGAAAAGAAGTTAAACGAAGCTTTTGCAGTGCATGTACTTTCCTTATACATCATTAAAACAAATCCGTTGGAGGTTAAACACTCGTAACGCCATTAAAGACTCACCTGTAACAAAGAAAAAGAAAAAACATTATTATGTTGCAGCTAACATATTTAATAAATAATACTTATTTATATACTTTAAAAATATATTATTCCTCTAATGTTTCTCGTTAATCAATATAAATAAAAATATATACATGAAATATCCAAATATAGTGATCTTCAGCTTAAAAATTAAGTAAACATTAACCACATGAAAATGTCTATTTATCGTTGTAATATAAATTTAGAGAAAATCTCATTTTCAATAAACCAAGGATCCATTAATCTTATCGTCTAACTCGTTAAACCATCACCAAAACAGCAGCATACGGTTAGCGTATATAGACTAGCATTAATACGACCACGAACGAGTTGGGGGGGAACAACGAGTTGAAAAACGAACCGACCGGCTGTTCTGGACCTCATGCTGACAAAAGTGCGAAATTCGCACCTCTCACCTTCATCCTTATATACGATCAATGATGGATTGTTCAGGAATTTTTGGGTTTCTAGGTTTATCGCGTAAATCCGATATTTTGATGGAAATTTCACATTTTCTATGGTATTGCAGGATTTTTCTCTATACCGAATTTTTCTATTATTTATGCATTTTATGGTACATATATGCATTATACATCTTATAAGTATGGCCGTTAATGGTAATATACTGGATGTTTATATCAAATACTAAATTTTATAGTATTAATTAATCATAAATAACGAGTTAATATTATTATTAATTCAAAGTTTATTTGCCGGCGATGTGCAGTATAATTTTTCTCATACGCTACGTAGTAAAATTATAATAAACCTCAAAACTTTCAAATTTACTATCACGCTAACAATATTCATGGCTCGTGAGCGATGTAAACTTTAAATATATATATAATAGAAATTTTTTTCCACGAAATTCTGATTATCGCTCGAGTTATTAAATTCAAGTGTGGAATATATAAGGCCACTTAAAAAAAAAATAATTTATAATCCTAATAAAGTTGCCGCAACACGTATTCTATAAATAACAAAATGATCTTAATATATGAAGGAAAGAAAAACCAAAGCTTAAAAAAATGTTTAAACTTAACGAGTAAAATTATCTTAATAATCTGCTACAGAAGGTATATAACCAAATCCCGAACTAATCAAAATTTTTCAATAATTTAGCCAATTATCCAAACGCAATATTTCTCGAACAAAGAAAAGCCGTAAATATTTGAATGATCGCAAGAGAAAATTGCATTGAAAATGATAGTCGTTCATATACGTACTTCCCGTTTCGCGCGCGCGCACGAAAGACAGAGAGAGAGAGTGAGAGAGAGAGAAATCGAGTTTACTCGTAAAGCAAAAATGTCGGAATGTAATGTTTCGAATGGCAGAGAAACTACGGGAAATCTGCGAAAACGCCGACAAAAAAAACGTAATCGTGAGCGTGAATGTTTCGAGGCTGAAAAGGAAAGGCTTGTTGTCCTTGGTCTTGATTCGTGATAAATGGAAGAATTGATTGGTAATTGAGTGTGTTTATGAGGAAATGAAGAAAATTGTTATTTGTATTATTTATGATGAGCGTGCGGATTTCTTAATTAAATGTGCCTGTATAGGACCGACGTTGTACTACGAAAATTAATTTGCGCGTGTAATGAATATTTAAAATATACAAAATGATTAATTAATCGATTACAGTTTTATAGTGTTTATTAATTAAGGATAAGTGAATGTTGAAAATTTGTATTCCCGAAAAAAAAATGAAAACACAAATATATATGTAGATAACACTTAATGCGATCAATTGGAAAGTCGCTTAAAAACCCGTTAACTTATGTGTACATAATTATATCGGGTTGTAGCCATAGGCATTCAAGAAAGCTTTGTCAGTTCAAAAGCGTTTTCGCGCTGTTTGAATTGAAATTTAGTAATCGGTCCGATAGCTATATAAGCAGAAATGGTTGTCTAATTTTCTAATTGCGGGCTCTGGCTTAAATCGAGCATTAACCAGTGATTCAGGACCGGCGAAATTCCCGTCTACTTCCGGACCATTAAACCGTGAACGGATTTGCTAATGCGCTTTTGAATCTATGACCGGCCAAAAAAAAGTAGACGTCTAGCTGTACCTTATAAAATATTCATATAGATATATATAAGCATGAATTATAAAGCGGATGACACAGAAGTATCCTCAGCGTTATATAAATGATTAAAACTACAAAGTGACGATTGGTTATTTTTTAGTGTACAGTTTGTATTATCTCTATATACGATTGCAAGTCATTAGTATTAATTGACGGCGATTGCTCAATTTATTTCGACCGTTGCAGGTAAATATTTATAAAAAAAAAAAGAAAGAAAATTATTTCATTTAAAAGATGTCGTTTTTATTACTCTAATCTACATCTTGTTACACGTTGTTGCACAAGAAACAAAGTTATTATTTACCTTTCGCATCACCTATAAATAAAGGTCTCTAAACAAATTGAAATATCAGGTCTACCTTTGTATAGTCACATTATTCATACTCAAGCGCAAGACCCTAATAAAACAAATCCGTCAACACCATCAGCTCATCGTAAAAATCATTTGGATGATCCATGCAAAGGGTTAAAATTGTTATGCGCAAATTTATCGGATTATTAAGCCAGAGGAGCAACAATACCGACTCCCAAGGAGAAGGAGAAAACGATAGAAAGAAAAAATAGTCAAACCTCCCGTCAATCGTAGGATTTAAGGTGTTGTTAAAGTGTTTTATAGCCGACTCGGCTTTTATGACGATCACTGCCTCTGCAAAATTTGACAGGAGGAACGCTACAAATCGCCCCCTTTTCAATTGTTCGACATTTACGTCGTCCTATTGTCTCGATTTTCTCTCTTTCAGTTGCTTCTGGTAACGCCTCTTTTTTTACAGTAGTTAACAGAAATTGAGACGTTTATACGGGTACTTGGATTAGATTTTTAGATTTATTTTTTTGGTGACTATCGTGACGTTCTCTGGGAGAGGCGGATTTGGGGTTTTATTTTTCTATGCAAATTGGTATACTTTAAATAATGATGAATGATGTTAATGCCCGTTTAGGATTCCGTAAGCGTACTTAGCAATGTGATATCGTGTCGATTAGAAATAAAATAAATGCGAGTAATCAGTGATAACATTCAAGAAATTATTCATTTGCACATCCGAGAGAAAGTTATAGGTTATAATAAAGTTTGAAACATGGAAAAAAAGTTCAATAAAATAATAATTCGATATACGAGGAAGTACTTTCACACTTACTATATAAATAACACCCCATCGGTTCAAATACTTCTATAAAGAAGCATTGACGCATACACGAAAAAAAAAATATCACCCGCGAAAAATCTCCGAGAGATGACTCGCACAAATGAGCAAAGTAGCCCTCTGAATTCGAAACTGGTATATCATTATAGTTTCGTGCTCAAAAGAGCTGCTCCACCCTGCGATACACCCCTTTTTCATCTGTCCGTTAAAAAAAATACTAAACTGCCCCCTGTACGAGGTCAGTCAATCGAAAAGCCATTCGAGCTCTTTCATTTTCCACTCTCACTTTTATCTCCATTGTCATTTTTCCATTTTGACTGTCCGCAGCATCTATTGTCGTTGGATACTTTAATTTGTGATTTCTGACTTGTTAATATGGGCTGCCCTCGTAATGACAGAGGTGAATCTAATTTTCTTTAAGCGAACCTCGTTTCGTGTTAATTTATCGACCTTCATTTACATATCAAATTCTTTCATTTACGCCGTTTTAGTAGATCGTTTGAATTTAATAGTTTGCATTTTATAAAAGTTTTCATTGCGAAAGTTAGGTATTCTTTTTTTGTTGAAATTAATTAAGTACTTGAGATAGTTTAGAAAATTAACTTAACTTACAAGTTTTAATTAATCGTGCAATTCCATATTATCTGTTGCAAAGTTTCACAAAGTAAATTAAACGTAGGTCCAAATGAATGTTAAAAGGTCTTAAATTTGGCAAACATAATAGTTACAATATTATATAGCCAAATTGCCAAATAGTTTAAAATTATTAATTATTTTTAAATTATTATTATAAACTTTTCGTTTTTATTAATATTTTATTAATCTTTTATAAATTTTCCCGAAATCATATTTATAAATCGTATTTTCTTTGGTAAAGAGATAATTGACGTTTATAAATATAAGATATTAAAGGACGATCTTAAAAATGGTAAACGAAATATGAAACGAGTGACGCTTATCTTTTAGCGAATCGCGATCACGTCCTTCATTCTGAAAGTTTCACTCCTACAAAGTCCTTTAAATTTCCTTCGAAATTACGTTATATAATGTACTCGTAGAATAATTTGGTAACAACGAATAAGTGGTTTTACAATAAGAATCGGGAAAATAATCTTTACATCTATAAAACAAATTAAAAATGATTATTCATAAATCTCCTTTGTTTATTTATCGAGTACTCGGTGTAAAGCATCAGCTTCGACCAGCTGTTCGCATTGAACGCCCGGGGAATATTTATAGCCCGAGGATGACCAAACAATTTGGATCCGCGTCGCCGGAGGGCACATTGTATGCGAGCTCGACGATTCATAACCATAAGGATCGCGAAGAAAATGGTGGTGCAGTTGAAAGGAGTTATTGTGACCGCGAAAACGCGTCCGTTCCGATTGGTTACAGTATGTGTACGCATTCATGTTTCAGAAATCTCAGGTATGCATTTTCTGTTAACGAGTTTGGTAGTCTAATTTGTTGTTATGCAAGGATTACCTTTACGGTTTAACTTATTCTCCTCAAGATTATCCAAATGTCCAACTCCGTGGATCTGCATTTTTGGAAAATTAAAGATTTTTAATTTATAAAAAAAATGGTTTCGGTGAAATATCTACATACGATTGACGATAAATAATTATGTATTGCACAGGTATTATTTAACAACTGAATCGATAACGGATAAGAAAAGGCTCCTTCGACTTTCTTGTTACCATAAAAAATTATTATTTACCTTTCGCATCACCTATAAATAAAGGTCTCTAAACAAATTGAAATATCAGGTCTACCTTTGTATAGTCACATTATTCATACTCAAGCGCAAGACCCTAATAAAACAAATCCGTCAACACCATCAGCTCATCGTAAAAATCATTTGGATGATCCATGCAAAGGGTTAAAATTGTTATGCGCAAATTTATCGGATTATTAAGCCAGAGGAGCAACAATACCGACTCCCAAGGAGAAGGAGGAAAACGATAGAAAGAAAAAATAGTCAAACCTCCCGTCAATCGTAGGATTTAAGGTGTTGTTAAAGTGTTTTATAGCCGACTCGGCTTTTATGACGATCACTGCCTCTGCAAAATTTGACAGGAGGAACGCTACAAATCGCCCCCTTTTCAATTGTTCGACATTTACGTCGTCCTATTGTCTCGATTTTCTCTCTTTCAGTTGCTTCTGGTAACGCCTCTTTTTTTACAGTAGTTAACAGAAATTGAGACGTTTATACGGGTACTTGGATTAGATTTTTAGATTTATTTTTTTGGTGACTATCGTGACGTTCTCTGGGAGAGGCGGATTTGGGGTTTTATTTTTCTATGCAAATTGGTATACTTTAAATAATGATGAATGATGTTAATGCCCGTTTAGGATTCCGTAAGCGTACTTAGCAATGTGATATCGTGTCGATTAGAAATAAAATAAATGCGAGTAATCAGTGATAACATTCAAGAAATTATTCATTTGCACATCCGAGAGAAAGTTATAGGTTATAATAAAGTTTGAAACATGGAAAAAAAGTTCAATAAAATAATAATTCGATATACGAGGAAGTACTTTCACACTTACTATATAAATAACACCCCATCGGTTCAAATACTTCTATAAAGAAGCATTGACGCATACACGAAAAAAAAAATATCACCCGCGAAAAATCTCCGAGAGATGACTCGCACAAATGAGCAAAGTAGCCCTCTGAATTCGAAACTGGTATATCATTATAGTTTCGTGCTCAAAAGAGCTGCTCCACCCTGCGATACACCCCTTTTTCATCTGTCCGTTAAAAAAAATACTAAACTGCCCCCTGTACGAGGTCAGTCAATCGAAAAGCCATTCGAGCTCTTTCATTTTCCACTCTCACTTTTATCTCCATTGTCATTTTTCCATTTTGACTGTCCGCAGCATCTATTGTCGTTGGATACTTTAATTTGTGATTTCTGACTTGTTAATATGGGCTGCCCTCGTAATGACAGAGGTGAATCTAATTTTCTTTAAGCGAACCTCGTTTCGTGTTAATTTATCGACCTTCATTTACATATCAAATTCTTTCATTTACGCCGTTTTAGTAGATCGTTTGAATTTAATAGTTTGCATTTTATAAAAGTTTTCATTGCGAAAGTTAGGTATTCTTTTTTTGTTGAAATTAATTAAGTACTTGAGATAGTTTAGAAAATTAACTTAACTTACAAGTTTTAATTAATCGTGCAATTCCATATTATCTGTTGCAAAGTTTCACAAAGTAAATTAAACGTAGGTCCAAATGAATGTTAAAAGGTCTTAAATTTGGCAAACATAATAGTTACAATATTATATAGCCAAATTGCCAAATAGTTTAAAATTATTAATTATTTTTAAATTATTATTATAAACTTTTCGTTTTTATTAATATTTTATTAATCTTTTATAAATTTTCCCGAAATCATATTTATAAATCGTATTTTCTTTTGGTAAAGAGATAATTGACGTTTATAAATATAAGATATTAAAGGACGATCTTAAAAATGGTAAACGAAATATGAAACGAGTGACGCTTATCTTTTAGCGAATCGCGATCACGTCCTTCATTCTGAAAGTTTCACTCCTACAAAGTCCTTTAAATTTCCTTCGAAATTACGTTATATAATGTACTCGTAGAATAATTTGGTAACAACGAATAAGTGGTTTTACAATAAGAATCGGGAAAATAATCTTTACATCTATAAAACAAATTAAAAATGATTATTCATAAATCTCCTTTGTTTATTTATCGAGTACTCGGTGTAAAGCATCAGCTTCGACCAGCTGTTCGCATTGAACGCCCGGGGAATATTTATAGCCCGAGGATGACCAAACAATTTGGATCCGCGTCGCCGGAGGGCACATTGTATGCGAGCTCGACGATTCATAACCATAAGGATCGCGAAGAGGAAATGGTGGTGCAGTTGAAAGGAGTTATTGTGACCGCGAAAACGCGTCCGTTCCGATTGGTTACAGTATGTGTACGCATTCATGTTTCAGAAATCTCAGGTATGCATTTTCTGTTAACGAGTTTGGTAGTCTAATTTGTTGTTATGCAAGGATTACCTTTACGGTTTAACTTATTCTCCTCAAGATTATCCAAATGTCCAACTCCGTGGATCTGCATTTTTGGAAAATTAAAGATTTTTAATTTATAAAAAAAATGGTTTCGGTGAAATATCTACATACGATTGACGATAAATAATTATGTATTGCACAGGTATTATTTAACAACTGAATCGATAACGGATAAGAAAAAGGCTCCTTCGACTTTCTTGTTACCATAAAAAATTATTATTTTCAAATCAAAATATTTATCAACATTCGAATAACACGGAAAGGCATTGATTCATTATCGATCATTTCTGTAACATACGTATAATGTATACAATTTAACAATAAACTTACCCTACAACACCGATACAACAATAACACCGATAGGTACGACCATAGTTAAATTTTCGCGTAATGTACAACTATTAACATTTCCCGTATCAAAAGAATTATTATTACCCACATGATACTAGACCGGTACACGATATACATACACGCGTACATGTATTTGTATACGTGTGTATAGACCACACATATATATATACACACACCATAAAACTTGGACGGCATCCATTCAAAGGAGCTTTACGAGCGCACATTAAATTTACGCGAAAATAATCAAAAGTGTACGGGCAAATCGTATACAGGGAGAGAAGGAAAGAAGAGCCCTGAGGGTTCACGTACGTTAAGGGCGTGAGCTGCAGTTAAACTGTTTCCGCGTCTCTTTCTATATAGTCAAGTCTATAAATTTTCGAAAGGTCCGAACGACATTTTCTTATACCAGGCCCGCATTTTGTCGCGTGCGGCGATTCTTAACTTTTTAACGTTCCAAAGATTTTTCGAGGGTTTTCAATTGTACGAGTACTTGAGGTCAGTCTTTTCAAGGTGTTTATATTCTTGGGGTGACGTATTTTCATTTTCAAGGGCTGATGGGTTTATGATCGCTTGCACAATCAAACGACCTCCTTATATTCAAGCTGTGCGCTTATTATAGTTTTATTATATTTATAAATATTTATAATAATATAAATATCTTGGAAAATATTTATAATTGTGAAAATATTACTTTTACAAATGTATCATTAAAATGTTGCTTCCTATACGAAATAATTTTATTTCTTCACTGAATATACAGCCACATTAAGTTATTATTCTAATTTATCTTTAATAATTCGATTTGCATATTTTTTTCTAATGCATGAGGTAGAGCATATTTTATAATAATTAAAAGAATTTAGAAAAAATATAAATTAAAATCTATATTTGACAAATCAAATACAGAAATCTGTAATCTGTTCGGACTTCCCTTAAAATTATTGTTTAACTTACTAAACAAATAATGCTGAAAATGTTACCTTATCTCATTTTTCTGTTAAAAAGAAAACGCATTCAACCACTTTTTCGGATACATGGCCTAAAAACTTCCCCAACTGGACAACGTCTCTTTTTACCCCGTGTCGCGTTACCCATCGATATTCTCTCGGACAGTTCATGAAAAATCTATATTCGCGTGACGGATTCAATTTTTTTTTTTATAATACGATACGTTGTGGGAAAAGTCGATCGGATCAACAATATACAGCTTCCTCGTTCATCGATGTATAATTTTTTTGCTTGACGTTGAAAAATGCCGGGTGCGGTGTAAAATTACTACGAGATTACATGCGAGTACTTCAAGAGTCAAGTCTTAAAGTGACTTTAATTTACTGCTCGAAGGAAGATTAATTGCTCACCCGAAAGATTGATGATTGACAAAAAATGTATTTTAAATTAGCTTTAATATTCTAGAAATGAGGGCTGAAAAAACGTCAAGTTTGTTGAATCGAGTTGACCGATAAGTCATAAAAACAATGACTGCGTTAAAGGTTTGATTGATTTTATTTACAATTTTATTTATTTTCATTAGCGTTGAGTAAATAATACTTTTAATATTATTAGATATTCTATTAGTATTATTTATAAATTTAAATATTTTATATAATATTCAATAATTTATAGATGGACAATTTAATATCAAAATTTCTCTTTTTCCGTGATACAACAAATAATTGTTACCTACTGAGTAAAAAAAACCGCGAACAAATACAGTTGTATGGCTAAATAAATATCGTGAATCGTAAAAAACCAAAATATCATTGCGCTCTATATTTCAGTATCATATATTACTGAGATAAATGTTATACTAAAATATCAATATATACAAAAATGACTATTTTTTTCACAAATTTTAGAGCTAAACTTATTTTACTATGAAATTCAGAACAGTAATAGATAATATTCAAATGAAGAACAATTTCATAATTTATCATATTTATTTCATTAAAATAGCTTTTTCGGCTTCATTGACTCGGTCGGTAAAATTTGACTCTTACATCCCGTTATAACGATAGAATAGTATATTCTTATACCGAACAAAAATGACTTGTTCTTTACACATAGAGACACAAAAAGTCATCGAAATACACAATAAGGTTTCCCTCTCGAAAAGACCGTCAAGAGTTCAGAATCAACGTTATTCGTCGATAAACGAGCTTGACACAGAGAGACAAAACACATTTTCTATCGCGTTATACAAAAGGTAAAGAATAAAAAAAATATGTGATGCCCTGGCACGTCGCTAATTTGAATCGATCACGAATCACCGAGTCCATAGAAAATTAAAACTTGGCCTCACGCTCTCGGTGGTCGAGAATTGCATTCGAGAGGAGAAATAATAAAAAAAAAAATATTCGCGGTGAAATGATTGACGTTAACACGACAGCTCACCTCGTTGCATCTACGTGGCGACTTCCGTGTTGGAAAAATTTAGTGTGTTCAAAAATTAAATATTTCTTCTGTATACTTTTAAACTTCAAGTGTATTAGTCTTTTCTAAATGCTATATGATTAGGTAAGTATTTATACAATTCTAGAATAAATTAAGAAATTATTTATACGGAAAAAACAAAATAGCTCAAGCCGACATAATTATAGGTAGGATAGTGACCCTTATTATTATTATGAAATAATAATACATAAATATTGCATATACATAAAAATTATAAAAATGAATTAAAAAATAGCAATAATTAAATTTGAACATTCATATTTATCGATAAGAAAAATTAAAATCAGTAATCATATAATAATAATAGTAATGATGTAACTGTGTGTTCAATATAGTTTATTTTGTTTTACAACCTTATCTGAAACAAAATATACTACGTCGTTACATCGTTTCTTTGCTTGTATTTGTTTATTTCAGCGAATGTATGTAGTTGGATTAAATATTTACATTTGACGAACAACTTTTCGTTGTTTTGTCGATTTGGTTTTTTTCCCGTAAATATGATTTTTTTAATGGAAATAAAAAGAAATATAGAATAATATTTATAAAAGATACAGCACTAAAAATATAGTTCTTATAATATCATAAAAACTAATAATATAATTGTAAAATGTATGTAGCACATTTGTATACGTAAAGCTCAATATAAACTCTCGGACACATACAGCCGCAGGGGTTTGCAAGTGAGGCGAAGGTGGGCCACTCACGTTGCAGACGACATCGATAGGGCGGGCGTTCCAGCAGATGTTTTAACTTCGTCAATGGATGGACGTGTTACTCTCATTGTATAAGACTCGAGCATTGACTTGCATGGAAAAAAAAGACACGCTCGGTTATGCAAAGAAAAACTCGGGAAAAATCCTACTTTTGTTTGAAATATCAGAGCCACCTTTTTTTCTACATTTTTTTTTGTACAAATAATTTTTCGGTTATATGGTGCGTAAGAATCGTTGCGATGCGTAAACATTAAAATGTAATAATTATATACTAGGCAGATGCCGTTCTCCTTGTTGTCGTAAATTTACATTGCCTATAACTCTTATTATAGTCACGAAAGTGAATCGCAACTAAAAGTGTTTTTTTTTACAATTTGACAGACACGAGACATTGAAAATTTGAAAATAATAAATAATCTACAAATATTCCTACTGACAAATATTCTGAAAACACCCTTTTTCACAAACAGAAAGTATAATGTATAATAGATAATCCATAATAACACTTGCTTATCGAAATGTGTCCATATTTTTAACGGTTCGAGATTAAAAATATGTTAAAAATAAACATATTCCATTTCTCAAAAATGTCTAGTGTACACCTAAAAATAGATTTAATTTCTACAACAGTACTTCGCGGACATAGAACAAATCCCGCTCCAAGAATCGAATTTCCCGCGAATTTTTATTTGAATAATAAAACCTAAAAAATATCACTTTTGAAAATACATAGTAATTTGATTCGAATGCAGGATAAAAATGGTATGTAGAATATATATTTTTGAATATATAGATAAATAGGTACATTCGGATCGAAGAATGTCGTGTATATAGAAAATCCTTCGTGATTCTTAGTTCGTGAGAATCAATTTACCAAGAGGGCGTTTTACGATTCCTCCAGAGTTATTTTGCATAACGGATATATTCCGTCGGCCGGACGTGAGATCCAATGGAATTACGAGCATTCGAAGTCTTCCTTTACGGAATTCGAGTGATGCTCGTTCGTTAATATATAATTGTTCAACCTACGGTTTGGTCCTCGTGATTCTTCGGTATTTCAATAATGAATAATCCTCGTTCGCCTAGTAGACCCGGTTCCAAAGTCATTTAACCATTGCTTTTGTGTGAGAAAAAAAAATTATCTATCTCAACGTCGGAATAGCGATGAAAATAAGAAAGTATTTAATGTAAAAAATTTACTATAGGGATAATATCTATGTAAAACGACTTGACTTTATAAATAACGTATAATTATTATATTAATGTTTAAAAAAACTGGTAAAGAGAAAATAATATATTTTTAAATTGTACATAATCGTACTTGAACAAAATTTTTTTACTTTACGCCGTTACACGACTTCGCGTTCAACTCTGTAATAACCCAGTATATATAATCATTCAACCGTAAAAATTATTGTTCACTTTCACTTAAAAGCCTACGGAATATTTCACGAAACTGATATATACCTGAAATACGAAAACTAATTGTACATACAAAATATTATAAACACCGTGTATAAAGCTGGTATTATGTACAAATCTAAGAATCGCATGACAGTGAAGGAATTTTTAGCATTTTCCGCATTTCTGTAAAAAAAAATTTATTGTCAACGATAAATCTGCTAAATTTCGTTAACAAATTACAATTATACGCACAGTGTGAAATGTGAAAGTGAATAATATCTTTATTCAAACAAACGCTACTGAAATATTTTTATATCAAATGGCATATAATCGTGACTATACATCATATGTATATATATAGATATTTTATAAAAACAATAATTAAACGAACTTTCTCATCCTATTAGAGAAATGAGAAAGCTTATTCGAAAAGTTATATATTGTCCTTCTATTCGCAGGCTATTATTATAATATAATTGCACGTTGCAAATTCATTTTATATACATTTTGTAATTGAAATTAAACGCAATTACGTATTGTACCAGTGAGTGAAAGTAATGATAGACGGCTCTATTAATTATATATATTATTTTTTTGCTTGTGAATAGAAAATTGTTTATTGTTGATTGAACATTTTCAATGAAGTTGATATATTTTTATATTAATATATACTTAAAGGTACCGATAGATTAACATGCAGTTAAAGAAAAAAAATAATTCAGTATATTATATTGCGATTTGAATTATAAATTAATTATGCTTATAATGAGCACGGGGATACACCGTATATTTAATTTTAAACTTAAAAGCAGCAAATACACCAAAAAATGGTAGATGTACACTGAATTCTGAAATAATACGATTTTGTTTGATAATTTACTATATTGACGTACCGAATGAAAATAGTGTGTTTAGGTTTAAATACACAAATTTATCTAAAACATATACTACCGTTTTTAAAATTAAAGTAAATGAGTAAACATATCTGCACTATCTATACATTTTTTACTGCCTAAATACCGCACGGAAGCTTAATTTTATCATCCTCAGGAAAATATAAGCCACGTTAATCCTTATAGTAATGTAAGAAAACCATACGTCATCATTATCACGAGACATATTTTATTAACAGCAATCTTGTGTATCGACATAACGTAATTCCTGTCGATAATTTTGTTTTAATGTAGATTTAGTAAAATAAATCTGAGATTTGTGTAAACTATAATAGAAACAATATTATTACACATTGCAACAACGTTAATTCATCCTCGAAGGTATAAAAAAAAATATTTTTAAAATTTACGTATGCATACTTTTTAAAAGTAGGTAATACGAAATTTATTTATTAACATTATAATGTATCTATAAAATATATTTTAATTGGCCTTTTCAAACAGAAACTTGACTTTATATAAAGGAAGGCTCAATTTACCCTTTCTCCACTATAACTGGTGAAATTGCCCAAACTATAAGCTGTTCAAAAATTATAGACGTTACGTCCATCAATAACTTATTATGCGGTTACAAATATATAAAAGGAGATGACGATCTCTCTAGTGAGAGTCGAGAAATAGTCGTCTCTCCATCTAGCGGTGGGAAAAAATCCATCTTGCGATAAGCGTCTAAGGTATTTTTAACTGACAAGTCCAAATTGAAGATTGAGGACGAAGAGTTTAGAATTTTTGAAAAGGCCATACTATGGGAAATTCCACCAACTATAATGAACAAAAAGTAAAACGAGCTTTCTTTATTCAAAGTTAAGTTTTGGTTCGAAAAGATCGATAAATATATAATATACACATAAATACTTATCACCGACCGTTAAATATATTTTTGTTTTAAAAGTATTAAAATGTATATATAGTCCAGCTATCCATATTTTGATGTATTTTGATCCGCTGAATTCGAATTTCTTGAGTAGAAACACTAAAAATGGCGCCTCTAATAGTTATTAACAATTTCTACAAATAATTAATAAGAGTGCAATTTTTCAAAAAAAATTCTATTGTATTCTTTGGGCTATTTTGAAAAAAAACCTATTAACATTTTTTTTACAAATTAATCGCTAAGTTATTTATAATAATTTAATAACTTTTCAGCGATCTGTACGAATACTGTTTACGCACGCCCGAAACTGCGCTGGAGGCCGCGATCAGCGTAGCGACTAATCAGATGCTTTATACGTTTCCTGGAGTTTATTGAAAATTTACAACGAACAATTTTTAGGCTTGGGTACGTTTACATCGATGCAGTGTAAGCTGAGTTATACGTTTTTTTTTATATCTTTGACGATTTTTCAGAACTCTATAGAATTCATTTTAGAGAAAAAAAATAACCCAAAAAATACGATCGAATTTTTTTTCAAAAACGCATTTTTATTAATTATTTATAAAAATTGTTAACATATATAGGAGTCATTTTCAGAGTTTCTATCCAAGAAATTCGAATTAGCAGATCAAAATACACAAAAAAAACAAGGGTAGAATAAGATCTCATTTGTTTACGAATTATATGAATAGCCGCTGATCTTATTATACCTATTAATGTATATGTACATAATTTGAAAAGTTATTCAACTAAAACTAAGAATAACAAACTTTAACTCTAAAAAACGTGCACTTCTAATGAAAATATATTGTCGCAAGTTTATAAATTATTAATTTTTATAGTGACATGCACAGTTGCTTCCCACAAAAAAATTATGAATAATAGGAGATAAGTGCTACCTTGAAACTATTTCCATAAAATTGTATTTCGAAATTATACAACTTTTACAAGAAAATATAATCTGCTTCATTAGTCCTAAGGAAAAAGTCTATTAGAACATAATATATTCTTCATAAATAGTTGCATCGAAATTTTCTCAATCCATGTAATAAAATTAATTATACTTATAATAATTACGGTAATTGAATCGTAAACACTATGTAAATTGAAATTTATGTGTAACGTATGTTACGAAATATCTCCTCTGACCGCAAAATAACAGTGTAATTAAACATAGAAACCGATGGCCATATATGATACAAAAAAATGGATCACTGATTAATATAATCGTTTCACTCTCTCCTATATGAAAAATATTTTTAATTTAAAAAATATGGACTACATACGTATGGACAATATTTGTCCATTAATTCGATGAAAATTTGAAACTATAACTACAAAATGCCCTGCTATAATTAAATCCATCAAGAACATAATACGAAATCTAGTTTGCAAAAAAAAAAGAAAAAAAAACGTCCGGATTCAGATCCCGTTAGAACGATATTTATTGAAGATTAAAACTTGGTGTAGTACCAAGAGTATACGCGTCGTCCTGTTAATCGAGCCCTGTCTCGATAGTGTGTGTATACCTGACCTCTGCGCGCAAAAGGGCTTCCTGTTTGGCGGCTTTTCTTGCCAACACTCGCGACCTCGCGTCTATTCCTCGAACCCGGTGAAACACTCCGTTCATTTTTCCGTTACCTATATATATATACACATACATTTTATCCAATCCAGTTAGTATCGTGATTTTATCGTCTCCTTTTTACATCTCTCGGGACATTTATATGCGTAAAGAGGTCGATTTTTTTTCTATTTTGCATAAACTCGTGTTAATTATGTTATTATATATACGGTGATGCAACAGGGTATATAACGTGGGAAGAATACCGATGAGCTCTTTTCATTGGTAATACTTACGTACCAAGATATATATATATATATATACTAAATTTGTTAATTTTGGAAGAGTGAAAATGGGTTCGCATTCGATTGATTTGAACATTAATTATTGCGACACATATTTTTATGATTACATTTTTGATGATTTATTAAAGTACCAGGTTTAACTGAATGTACAGAGATATTAAAATAAGGAAAACATCAGTTCGAAGAGGATAAAATATAGTATTCACCGACGAATACAATTAATTTTCCATTAAATCTGACGTAATTTTCCAATTTTTACATTCAAACGATCGTTAAGTCACTTAAGGATTCGCATCTCGCACTTAACAAATCGCTACGCACGTATACATACGGTGCATACATAAAACCCACGGTTGTAAATAATAATTTAAAAATAAATTAAATAAATGAACGACATCTAAATTATAAACGTGAGTTTCGTAACGAAAGGTATATACCTAAAAACTAGTAGATCAGTAAATTTAACCTATCAGCGTAATTACAATAACAAAATCTCCATAATAAAATCAGGCATGTGTGTATATGCGATAAGAGAGAGCATTACGCATTTCCTCGTTTATTACCACGCCTCTTCCTGCTGCGATTTGATAATCAAAAGTTTGGCGTAATGGTGTAGTAAACGCGCGACTCTGATCCCACGGTGGTATTTCGAGGATCGCGAATTTTTGGGGCTGTAACGCTTATATGTACAGGCTTGTAATCACCGAGAAGCGACTCTGACGTTGTTTATGTCGGTGAAAGAGAACCTGCGAGAAAAAGGGAGAGATGAAGCATCGTCGAAGAGGCCAAGACACGAGATAAATTATCGGGTGCCAAGGTAATTATTGTTATTATGGGCTCTCGGTGAACGGAAGACTTGCGTGGAATGTATTAGGCTTCTTGTGTGTATATAGATCTATCTATCTACGTGTATCCTTGTGCGTCTGTATCGCTAAAAATTTTAGGTATATGTGTATTCGTTACGTTTTCGCACTTTTATTTACTTCACGTATAGGAAGAGTATGATACTTTTTATTTTTACAAGGTGGTCGCGGTGACTGTTCGATTTTTTTTTACACTACTTTCAAGATCGGTATTGACGTTTGTAAATTGTTTAATACAGTAAACATCCGTATATACGAAAGTTTTGTTAACAGTAGGTACGGTGGAAACGACTGTGTTACAAAGATGCAACACCGAGTTCCAGCATGTAAAGTTTTAACGGCTTTAATACAACCTATTTAGACGCGTTTATAGTAACTAATAGAAAGTTAAAGATACGCACTGCGCAAGCATGCGTATAAGATAACTTGTATAATAACTTTTCGACTTGAATTAAATATCGCGTTATTGATTAAATCATTTTGAAAGTTCAACGCTTACACACGTACGAAAAATCCTTATTAATGGCATTCGATACAAGTATGTAAAATACAAATTATTATCTACTTTGAAATTTGATAACGTTAAAATATAGCAGCATGTTTTACACGTATACGTGACGTAAATAAATGCGTTAACCAAAATAACAATTTACGTTTCTTATTTAATTATTTTTAAAAAATACATTAATAATTCTTACTTGAAATTATCAATCGAAATCTAAAAAGCGACACAATTACGTATATTAACTCCATTAATCATAATTTACTGTATACAAAAGGAATCTCTATCGTTTTTAAGCTTTATATTTCCTAAAAATATGTAATCCAAATTAATTAATCTTATATACATCTGCTACCTATATAAAATACATTCAAGAATTAACAAACATATCATTAACGTCGGTATTGAAGGTAACTGTATGTCAACACTCGTAGGGTATAATAAATCATAGTTCCGGTCACCATAACACACCACACTCGAACATTTCCCATACTTAGGAAACCCTACGGAATTCTCTCACAGTGTTAAAGACATCCCAAAAGTGGTGTCTGTCGCACGCTTCTCACATGGCCACGTGTCGTTTTACCGGATATCGCGATGAAATGTTTCAAAAAATGCGGCTCGTGTTACTCGATTAATTGCGATAATCTATTTTAAAACGGTCGCGGTTAATTATAATTATTTAATGGGAAAAAGTGTTAGAAACAATTTTTGTTTTAAATTGACAGTTTTTTTTCATAGAACGTTAAATTAAAATGTATTACTGAAAGAAAATTTGGTACTGTATGCAAAGATGAATTTTTAACAAGAGTTATATATTTTACACTTTCACTGCACGATTTGAATTGTTCCTTAAGAATATTTATATTGCACTGTTTGATTAATATGGAACTAACTTACATTTTGTTTTAAGTTTATATATATACGTTGCGAGAATGGTCAGAAGAAAAAATGATTAGAGATTTTCTAATTTTGGCATTGCATAAAAAATTTGAACGATAAATTAAGGATCTACTATGTATACCTATATGTTAAGCCCATTACGAATGCATTGCGCAATTTGGATTACCTTATGCGGTTTATTATTAAATGACTGTGGTTAAGCTTTCATTGACGAGGTGGGAAATTTCGTAAATGGAAACAGGCAATTTTCCAACTGACGTAATATATGCGGTATAAATGGAAAGTACAGATATTGTAAATGCGTGTCTGTACGTGTATGTATATATTCGTCGACGTGCTATCTTTAAAGATATAATACATTTACAACAAATCAGTTCATTTTCTGATGAGATCAATGTGCGGTTTTTTAAAACTGCTACGATGTACAATTGTGAATGAGTAAAGTTTATCTTTTCGTCTATATTGGACAGTACTTGAAATGTGGCGTTTTATAGAAATTTTTATTTCATCAATTTACGGGTTACATAATGAATTTTACATTGCTATAGGTATATATTATACGTTTATAAAGTGTCCTAAATGTTTCAAATATTTACATTAATTTATAGAACATTACTATATTATAACGTAGTAATCAGATTTACAATTTAATTTTTAATAATAGTTGAAGTTATTTTAAAGTACCTGAATCGAACTTTACGTTATTCTCATTGATCTTGATATATTTATAAAGAAAAATTAATTTAAAGCAATTAGTACTGGGTTAAACATATAACTCAATTTATAAACGAGATTAATGCAGTTTATTAATACATAAATGCACTTGCAATCGGGATCAAATACATATTTTAATATCAAAATTAAATGATTTTTCAATTAAAATCTATATATCTCTAGTTCTATATTTCACGGTCTCGTAACACTGTCTCTATCTTCAAAGTGACACACAAATAATAAACAATTAAAAATGTAATCTAGCTTGAAAATTCGTAAAACATGCGTAAATGTTATAAGAAAGATTATATACAGACGCACATAAATCCAAAACTGAATCGGTCAGAAGGCGCATGTAAATATGTGGAAGGAGGGTGTAGATGTAGTTAAAAAAGGGGAGTTTGCGCTCTCTTGTGGTCACTGTAAGTATACAACTATATATATGCATATCGACGACGATCGGTAGGTCTGATTTCAAGTGGCAGCGAGTCGCCCTTCGCATATTTTCGTTCCCTCTTTCGTTTTGTTCGGTGTAACTTCAAGAGCCCACGAATGTGTGTATTTTAAGGGGAACGATATATATATGTATGTATAACCTGGGGGATCTGCTTTATCGATGTTTCTTTGGGTTATAAAGAAGATTTTTTTAAACTTCCGTGGACGTAGATTTTTAGAGTCAGATATACATTGGTTTATTTATTATTCGGATAAATACCGATATTTTTTTAATTAGAAGAATCTATTATATACGATGTATTTATAATTTTCACAAAGAGTTTTAAATAAATATATATATATATATATATTGTAAAAAAAGTAACTTTTATCAATTCTTCATTCAAAATCGTATAAATCTTACTTCATTCGACCTAACAATTGCAAATATTAAAATTCATGCTCAACGATAGTATATCCAGAACATATGTTCAACAGGTTTAAAAATTACTCTCGAACCATTAACCACGAATGAATAAATTAGATCCTTTACCGATCCCAAGGAAACAAAAGGACCAGCCTCTTTTTCCGCTGCGCAAAATCCTTAATGAACCTCTCTCGCACTTATACTTTTTTTTTAAGTGCACGAAAATTCGCGTCTGTGCTTTTTTTTGCAAGCATTCTAATGAACCTCGATGCTTTGTGATCTTTGTGAAAGGGAAAGCATGCGCGATGTTCTTTTGTCGATTGAATGAATTGCGCTTTTTTACGGTAGGGGTTGAGTTTAATTGGAGCGGTTGAATTAAATGCTCGGAATTTTTGAGAAACCTAAGTTTGAATAAGCGTTGCCATTATTTTTTCTTTTTTAATACCGGACACTTCAAAGTTCGGCGTGGCATATGGTAAAAGAGAAACATTAGCTAGTATTTTATTGTCGTTTCCTATTCCATCGTCGTAGGTATATTTTAATGCAGTACACAACACCTATTTCTCGATATATATATATATTTAATTATATCGTAAAATTCAACGAAATCATTTTAAAAAAATAGTATAATACCTGAATCCTTAAATAACATCCTAGAGTTAAATGATATAAAAGAAAAAAAAATGAAACACCGTATACGCAAAATGTACAACCCTCCTTTTAAAAGTAGATTAAAATTCCCACAATTAGTATAATACTAATCGTAATATCATCTGACTAGGTTAATTTAATTACTTCTTCGGACAGATATCGAACCGGCTAACGAATAATAAAGAGTTTATATTTATATTTTGCGGTTCGGAATGCGTATACAAGAAGTTATAAGACATACACATAAAAGGACAAACGAAAAATAGGGGGTTATCTAAATTCCCGATCTTGGTGCTGCGTAACGATGCGGCTCGTCGCAATAATTAAGGGTAATTGGAACACCGTCTGGGCACGCGACCGGCAGATGGGCTGATCTTTGACGGCACCTTAAGCGCGATCGTTTGATTAAAAAGCAAGCAAGAATGCGGTGGCTAGAGGTACCTTAATGAACTACGTTCAATGACTAGTTACCCATATTTGATCGACAGATTCATGGATTATTTTCTTTTTACTTTTCTTCTTTTTACTCTTTCTTTACTCTTCTTTTTACCTTTATTCGAACATAGGTATAAAGTACTCTTTAAATTGAAAAGGTAAACTTATGTTGTTCTATTTTGATGTTCACGCAAACTATATACTTTATAGCTTTGTATCACTCCAGTATAGTAAAATTTTACAAATATCACTCACGATGTCAAAACTGTATATTATTTGGCGAAATTGTATAAGGAAAAGAGTACTGTAGGGTACACGGAGAAACACATCTGCTCACAATATACATGTACGTATACGTATAAAACACGAAGGTGTATATAATGAAATTAAAAAAGAGTATAAAGTCATGCGAAAAGAAACCGTAAAGCGATAAAAAGAAATAATAAATAAGGTGTGAGAATCCAAGGGCACGCAGGTGCGTAAAAGCCGCTCACCAACTTTTCCGATATATTCCTTGCGGCTTTGCGAACCTTTTAAAACTGGGTGTGTTTAACTTTACGCATATATTTTCTCCACGGTTATTTACCGCGTAATTGTTTACTTTGTATATATGCATACTAGGTAATTCCGTTCGAATTTCTAGTTAATAGTGAATTTTATGAAATAACCAAATAGAAATTGAAGTACCGTCACATACCAAATTCTTGATCACTTAACACTAATTTCTGATCTCTAATTTACTTTTAATATATATGGACACGTTAATTATCTTTTTCACAAATTATACATATACATATACGTTTCTAATTTTCAATTTATTATTCTGATAGGATTTTGCATTGTTGATATTTGATAAAATTTTGTTCGTAACTTAAATATAAAAATGATTAAGAACCGGGTAATGATCGATCAACAATTGAGTATATATATAGGTAACGGTATAAGTTTAAATTGGACAACGGTGATTTCGTACACGTGCTCGTCAATTAATTTTTAAAATAATTTTGCTTCTAAATTTGCATACAGAAAACTTAGGTTATTTGCGTTAAAATGTCTTTTTTACACATACACGCCAATTTAAAAATATATAGCAATTAATTAGATCAATTTTTATTAATAATATTTGGCGTTGAGTTAATTTTGCACGATCCAACACATAGCTGTTGAAGACATCACCTCGTAGTTTTACAAATCTAAATACTCGTTAGACTGTCACGAATCTCCAATCGATTTATTTAACAAAAGGAACGAAGAATTTCAACACCCCCCCTGGACTCGAAATGATTCGTTCACCTCGTTATAATATAACCCTCCCACTATAATTTTCAAGTTAACAAAGCAATTCATCATCTCTCCCTGCGATAATTTTTATTTTTATCAAACAAATCCTCGAGCAATTACTCGGGCACGGACATATTTTTCTCTTTTTTGGGCTCTCCCGCACAAACGTACATACATTTTCTAATCAATTATACGAGGTTTTATCAATCACGCGTGAGCTCACGGATTGTAACGCTCCTGGCGTCATTTGTACGCAGAAAGAGAGAGAGAAAGGGAGAGAGAGAAATATGATAAATCATTATTGCCTCTCTCGGGGGGATAATTAAACACTATAAGACGATCGGCGTTCTCTTTCAAAGATTATTTTTTTTTTTAGTTGATAGGGTATATATTGGTTGGTTACTTCCGATGCATAATAACTCAGCAGAAACGAGCTGGTATTCCATTGTTAATTGTCGGTGTTCATTGAGTTGCGTAGTTATTCCTTCTTTTTTCTCTTATTCTCATTGGTGAATCAGTTGTCGTAACATTTAACTATAATCTTATATGATCTGGGGTTTCGTATGAACCTCGTAATGATAACTTCATAACATATTTATATATATATATATATCTAAATATTGTAAACATTGTCTCCCCTCGACGATTCAATAATAATAATATCCTTGATATCAAATTTTTCATTAAAAAATTCCGTTTACATAAAAAAATGATTCCCAATACCAGCATAGAAAAAGTACGAAAAAAACCGTGACGTAAGTATATTCCTTGCGAAACAATGTCTATTTTGATATTGCACTATAAGAAACACCGATCGAGTGCATAAATCACTTTCTAAATAATTAACCATTAAAAAAATGAAAAAAAAAATAAAGCCAGTGCACGCTGTTACTTTGTACCCTCGAGGTGCGCGAGAAGAAACCGATATCGAAAATATAAATATACATATATACCGTTAACGTGAATTTAGCAGCGCATGGAGTATTTTACTTGTAACGTATTGCAATTTTTGCCGCGAATGAAGGTTACAGTTCACGAGGTTGAATGTGTATATACCTGGAAATTGCGATCGTTCAATTTATATACTGCTCGTGCAAATTGCATATACGTTGCATAGACACTCGGATAAAGTATAATGTTATACTATCTGTCTTGTGCGAATTAACCTATTTATTTATATAGGATATAATACCGTTATACGAAACTATAAAATTTTGTTAACTCGGTTTACGTATATTTGTTCGATTGTATATTTCATCACATTTTCTTACTATCGCACGAGTGTCATTATGTATGCTAAAAGAAAAATATTTATTTTGAAACAATTTATTTGTTCGTGTAACATAATTAATTGTTATTATTACAACAACTTACTGCTGAAAACGTCAAAATCATGTATCGATGATTTTGTTGTAAGTTTAACAGTTTCATTTAGCTAAAGCAGTGACATGAATTGCTGTTTCTTGCAAAAATGTGGTAGTTTTAGTTAAAACTAAAGGTTGCGAAAATCGCAGACAACACGGAGAACGAACGTCAATCTTAACCTAACATTAGTTTGAATCTCGGTTTGAACTATATTAATATTTATTGTGCTTTACAATATGAGTATTGACAATGTATGTAACAAATAAAATAAAACTATATTTTAAAAAATGCTAAAAAAAACCCGTACTTATGCACGAGTAATCATATATGTAAGTACGTATGTATTGCAAGTGTGACTACGCATCTAACTATATGAGTTTTGACTAATCAATAAACAAAAAGATACAACGATTACCAACAAACAGTCAGATCCTAACAACCTAAGTTTATTTTTATATTTGTATACATACATATTTGGCTATATCGCGCGTAAGTGCGAAAAACCTAAACATAACCTAGCTAACCCGCGATTCACGTTGCATTTAAACCACCTATTTTTTTAACCATCATTGCACGTCATCGTTAAATAGACTTTTTAATCACAAAGAGAAATCAGATCATGATTTATAATACTTTATATTCATATATTTATTTAATACTATATATTTAAGTTCAGCAAGTAAAAAAGCTGTTTACTGAGTATAAGTATGCTTCTTAATTATCAATAAACTTTTCCCGTCATCTTGAATTTAATAAAATGTTTAGTATTGAGTCGCAGAAAATCTAGTGAATATTAAAAATTTTTTTCTCCGTGTATGTTTATTTCGTCAAAAGAATCGGAAAGTAAAAATGTAGAGTCACGAAAAAATTTTGAAAGATCTTTTGACAACTATTACATTTTGAATTGTTTCATTTAATTTGTTTTCGAAATTTGTGTAATAGATGAAGTATATAAATGTTTTATTACGGTTGATTACACTTGAGAAAAAAGTTGTAGTGAAAATTATAGTACTGTTTAGTAATCAAATTACAGAATCTGTAAAAGTTCAAAAAATTACTATACTGCATGTACGTAACTTATGGTAAATATTACAAAAATTGTAGTAAAAATGAATAGACTTTTAGTTAATGTTACTATAGAGTATAATAATTTCTTGAAATTTGACACTCTGTAATTTTATTACTAGACGGTATTGTCATTTTTACTACAATTTTTATCTCAGTCTTCATTTATTGAAATTTTTAATTTAAAAATATCACGAATATAAAATGCATTTCGGGATTAGATTTGCAATTTTAGGAAAACTATCGAATATACGATCGTTTTGAACTACGCCAGAATTATTTCCACATAAACGTGTCATTATAATCGGACGCTTGATCCATCGAACGTTAAAAGCCATTACCCCAAGTTTATCGCGTATTATATATGAAGGTTTTGAACATTCGAAGAAACGGACAAACCGTGTTGTCAAACCCGTTCGCAAAGAGGAGAAATCGACGTATCAGTGTATTTTATCGGCAGCTGTGCACATCCCATTCCGATGCGTTTAAACGCTCAATTATTACGCTCTTCTTATTTCGCACTGCGCTCTACAGAATAATAATATTGTTTATACGTAATCTACCATGTAAACAAATTGCGTAGACAGTATAAATAGAAATATTATTATCTTAAATGTTCAAACTTATAACGTTTAATCCGGGAATTTAATTTTGACTTTAAAACGTAAATAATAATCGAAATATTTGTAAAATCCAACTACACAAGTATTTTAAACTTTAATGGAAATATTATCTGATAAGAACCGCAACACTTAATAATCAACTTGGTCCAATAAAAGTTTTATCATTTATGCATATATAACTCGAACGCATTAAACTTTCCTAATTCTCTCGAAATAGGCTGGCGAAGCGAAGGAACAAAAAAAGCTGTGGTATAACCGAGAGGAAGTTCCGTTTTAGGTGTTTCCGGAGCTTAAAAGCGCCCCAGTTTATAGAACCCTGGGGTATTTTCGTAGCTCGTTTCCGAGTGCATCGAGAACGCCTGTTTAGTCTGCTCGTGTATATACGTAAAAGTTCTCGTGGTATTTTTTTTTTACTTGGGAACCCATACAAGGCTTCGTTGAGTCTTCTTTTAAAAAGGTTTGACTCTCGAATTTACTAGGGATATTGATAGTTCTAGCTCAGTTGCACAATGTTACTTTCTCGTTGGTTACTTCCAGTTTGTTAAACTTCAAATGTATAATTTCTTTGTTGCAACGAAGTGTATATTATTTTTTTCTTTACAAGTTAATTTTTTAAATATATATTCTAAATAATGTACATGTATAAACATAAAAACAGTACATTTTAGTTGTAGGAAAATTAATCGCTCTAAGTTGAATAGTCTAATTAAATAAATCACTGATATAATTAAAAAGTAACTTTCAATTTGCAATTATTCTGTTATACTAGTATTTGTTTAAAATAAATAACAACAAAACTAAATAAAATGCCCAAATATTACAAACTATACCTCTATCCACATTCCTAACTATTATATATCCTTCACTTTCACCGTCGTTGAAACTCACCTGCAACAAAAAAAACGACAAAACATTAGTACATGATACACATATATATAAATTTCTCTTTCTAACATTAAAATATTAACGTAAAGATAAAAAAAGGGGGAGCAATGTTATCATATATAAGTCATGAAAGTTATAGCATATCCGAAAAAATAGTGACTAATAACATGGTATCATGCGCAAAAATGCAGCGAAAAAGAAGAAAGCAATTAACGGTGAATCGGTTGGTATTCATCTCTCTTTCTCTCTCACTCTACGGTTGCGTTAATTAACCGATCGAGGGATTCCGTTGACCTCCACGCACGGCCCGGTTTCCTTTTGCTCGGTGAGTCAGAGTAAGGTTTTAAAGCGCGCGCTTCGTCCGGAAGTTTTCGTTATGTATATATATCGGGACTTTGATCTTTGGTTGAGTAAATCTTTATTTTCTGTTATTTTATTGGGAGATGTGTATGTTATTTAATGATCGACGCTTCGTTATAATGATAATCGTGAATTACATAATTTATCAAAATTAAGGAAAACGGAAAGATTAAAGATGATGTATTTGTAAAGATAAGGTCAAGAGTTAACTTTAGATTTATACGTTAATTTATCGTAATATTGTGCATTTAAAGGAATAAATTATAGAATTCTTAAATTATTGAATTCGACATGAAGTAAATCGCTTATTACATTAATATATTGTTAAACCTTGAAAAAATGTAATAAATTATTATAATAGTGGGATAATCTTAAAATATCAAAATGTTTGCTCCAAATATTCCTCACGTATATTCGACGATTCTTAACTTTGACAAAATCCAAATATCTCGAGTAAATTTGTATTAAAAATTGGATTTTACTTTAGAAGCTTCCCACGTACAGCGTTTCGTCTATAATTTCAGATAACAATGGAAAACTCGAATAAGAAAATATATGTAAATTCGCCTAACGTGATTCACTGATCTTAACAATTTTTATTTACGCCAAACTTTGATTCACGAAGAAATCTAAGTGGTCGTGTGAGTCACGCAGAGATTCGTTGTACTATTTCGTCGCGTTTGAACTTATAGTGTGACACGTGACTCGTACGAACTATTCAAAACATCATCGGCAATGGCTTAAGAAAGTTTTAAAACGATCAAAGAATAGTTTCTAAAATAAAGAACTAACGGTTTAGAGTTTATTTCTTAGATTTTCACTTTTGATCTTTTAAGTAGTGGTGTCATTTATATTACTCCTAATTCAATTATTAAAGTACTTTAATATTATTTTTTATTTTATACAAATAAATTTAACCGTAATTTTATTGGATAGCTTAAAGTGCTATATATAAAACAGATTACAAAAAAATGAATAAAAAACACAAAGCAAGTTTAAATTTCGTGTTTGAAAAAAAAAAGTCAACCCTAACCCTGACGCATTTCTGTCCCCGTGAGTCAGAATTTCTTACTTAGCATAAATCATCCGGAAAGTTCTCGAGTACAGTAGGCGAAAGCGAAAGGAATGTTAAAAATATCGCGTTGCATTGTCTTTTCTTAATAGTAAAAATATTTATATCTTTTTTTTTCCACGACGATTTCCTTTGTCGTAAAATTTGACTTTCGTTGCACTCGTTGCATACGACATCGATCACTGCACATTATTGAGAAGTAAAGTGCGCGGTATTTTATTTCTCTTTTTTTTTATAGTTATATTTTATGTATATGTGCAAAGAATAAACAATTACGTGGGGGTATATACGTGATAGCAAGACCGTAGTGTAATTACATTCGACCGCACTAAAAATTTCTTCTACATATTAAATGTTTATTTTCAACGAACTCTACGTTTGGATACATACATCTATCAAAAAGAAAACTGTCTTCGCCAGATTTGTAGGTGCATAAAAAAAATAGCATAAAAATTCCCTCTAAACTTATACAAACAATACGCATTTTCTCATCACGTTGAAAACTCGTAATTTCATTGAACTAACTGAAATAAAAAAAAACAATATAAATATATTGTTTATCAACAAAACAGATATGTAGAATAAGAGATAATAATACAAGTAATACCGGAGAAGTAATAAAAGTATTAAGGATATAAATGGTTTTTGTCAGAAAGTCGACTTTCACGTGGTGTACCCAGTGGTTCTAAAGTGACCAGCCGGGCGATTTATGGTGACGTTGACTCACGCACGAGGTCTCTGGTAATGCATCTATTTACGCTTTTACTACGAATACACGAGTGCTATATATGCGCATATACCAACACACACATGCGTGCACTGGCACATGTACGTGTAATATAAAGTCCGGTTTGTGTGTACGCTCTATTTCTTATCACTTCTCTTTTCATGAGTCAGAAACGTTGCAGTCGCCGCGGCAAAACCGCCTTTTGATTAATTCTATCCCAATTGATATTAATTACTGTGGGCTTTACTTTTCCTCGAACTGCATTTTACGATCGTTAAGGAACGTGTGATGTATTTTAAAATCGATAGAGATTGATAAGTCGAATTTAGGTGTTTTTATACGATTATTAATGATTTTATATGTCACAATCCACTTAGGTTAATTATTATTATTTTTTTAAATTGTCGACGATTGTGTGTATTCGTAAAAAATTGAAACGTTACGGATTTACGTAGACGTAGACGTATAATTATATTTTCTTTATGCAACACCATTGTTGAGAGTGTAAAACGTTTTAAGGAGACAACCTTACCGTTACCCTGGAAAACGTATATATAATGCTATTAACTCGATGCTCACGGAAATGAATGGTTGTGTGTGCGCGTGTGTATTTAGTTGTCCATTTCCATTTAGAGGTATAGATTCCCACGATGCCTAATAAAGACCTAAGCGATCGTATAACCTTCTTTTCGAGGATTCGATAAATCTTCCTCTCGATACCACCCACTTCCTTAACCCTCTACACATATACCAGTTCTGTAATACCGTTCTTTCAACTTACTTATACAGTATCAGAGGTATGTATTCGATATGGATCTAAGGAGTCACGCGCATCTATATATACAGTTTCCGACCTCCGAATTTATATAACGACCACAACATTTTGACGAATGAACCTAAGGCTTTAGTGTGTATTCGTATGGTTTTAATCAAGGTTACACTCCTGATATTACCAATTATATCAGGCGTTCAAGTATATACAGATAGTATAAGGAATAGTATAAGTTTTTCTATTTCTTAGTTATATCGTTTTTTTCGATTAATTGAGACTTTCAATGAACACGGATAAAGATATTCGACAAGATCTTTAACAAGACAAATTGTCAGAATAAGAAAAATTGCTATTCTGTATGGTAAGAATTAATGGAAGTTTAGCAAAAATGAGTATATGTATATAATAATTAATTTTACCATACGGTATACCATTGTTTTCTTATTTTGACAGTTTGTCCTTCCTTTACTGAGGAGTGTAATCATTTTTAATCAAATAACGCTAACTTTTGAATTAAAAATTACTATATGTATAATATTTATAAATACAATTGATGACTATATAGGTATAAGTGACGAAGATACTTTGAATAGACCAATATTTTTCATTTAAGAATAACAAAGTATTGGTATTTCTTATGACACTTTGCTCGACTCGAGTAAGCATGTATATACCTAGTGACGAATTAATTATTAAACGTTCGTATAGTAGGGAGAAAACAGAACCTCGCATCGGATGTGTATGTTGTACGTTTTACTTGACGAGCCGCATCCGACTGAATCGAACGGCTTATTTTATTTACGTGACACGTGGAACACACTGTTCTCTATAGTCGTTTACGAGATACGCATAGATACAACCTTTTCTTTTTATTATCTCGGTTTTAAAAGGTATATATATACATACCTGATGCGTTTATTAACAGTCGTGTCGATATAGTTACTTTTATGCATCTCGAATAACGTTTCGAGGTTACGTTTACATCAAAATAATTGGATAAAAGATGCGGTCGGTCGATCGGGTTGAAAGAAAATAATATCGTAGCGTCGTTAATATCGAAGAATAATTAATTTTCCAACATACTTTGAAAAACAATGTATTAAGAACATCATCGTGTAACGAATGACTTGAGACCGGACCGAAATAAGTCACTGCCCGCAAGCTCGCGTGACCGTAATGACTTTGTATTAATACCGTACATTAATATTGCACAATCAAAAAGGGATTCATGGATTCCAGAATATTTTTAGCGCGTATATACCAAACTGTCATGTCCTACATGGTATTATTAATTATTTAATATTTTTAGTTGCGGGTATACGAACGTTTTATCATTGCGTATCTGTGTGTACGTATATACCTTCGAACCCTGCGCATGAATTTTCCAATAAACGACTGCAGTTTGAAACTTTCGTTAAACGTGATGTACAAGGATCATTGATTTATAATACACTTGTACAACAAATCTAATTGCCGCAATATTTATCAAATTTGTTTATTAAAGAATATTTATAAATTGCACGTGGACTTTTATCTTACGATACTTTATATTTTACGCAAACAATTACCATCAGTCGGTTTTTGTTCGAGGCCAATTAACAGATTAAAATCCTGTTATAGACGGTTGAAAAACAAAATTAGGGTAAGGGCGAGAAATGTGTTGGGGAAATTCGGGAGGGTAGTTACATTTAGAAGGTGGGGAGAAGAGCTTTAAATAACTCAAGAGTCGTTGAACTGAGTTCGGAAAGGGAAAAATGAAGAGCGAGTGCACGGACTTGCCAATATAAGCGTGCTGGAATTTTATTCCATGCGAGATGCGTATGTAGCTGCCTTTTTTCTTGGTGTACATCGATTATCATTTTTTTTAAATTTGTAATTAAGATAGTCGTATGGAAAGTTTTGCTTTCTAATCCTATTCCGGGATGAAAATTCCATTATTGAGTTGGATTGAAATTGCAAATGAGGAGATGCTTAATTTTTAATTAATTATTAATGCGTTGATCGTAAAAAGTAAATTAACCAATTTTTAGTAAAAAAATGACTTAAGTACACTCAAGCGAAATCAGCAGGAACAATCTAAGAAAAGAAAAATTGTTATTTTCGATTCGAAATATAAAATCGAAATATAAATTTTCGATTAACTAAAAAAATTAGTTAAATCTATATTTATGTAGTTTTTCGATAATTAAAAGAATGTACAATACACGTAAAATTAAAGGATATGATCCACGTGAAGAAAATCACGTTAAAAGCTAGTGAAAAAAATCAATCCATTTCTAAATGATTCATTCAAGAGAGTCCCTGTACGAATATGTAAACCGGCTGGAATATTTCACCGGAGCCAAGTCAATCCCCATAGTCTCTTTTCCAAAGGTGACGCCGCAAGAGAGAGAGAGAAAAGTTATATCTTTCCTCTGGAGCTGCACACGTGAGTCACACGTCTCGAGGAGAGAAGGGAACGAAGCGAAGAAGAAGACTCGGATCTCTCAAGCCGGTTCAGTGGAATGCAATGCCTTTGGCCTTGTTTACAGAGCGCCAAGCCAGTCGTTTTCAGAGGCTCCACGGATTTTCGTTTTATATATATGAGGAATTCAACGTAGACATATCCACGTGGTTACTTTTCCATTATTTCTTATAAACATTACCTTTTGTTTACTATGCCCTTTCTTTCTCGTCCACAAGATGTTGTTGTTAAAGCTTCTATATAATTTTCGAAATATATACACGAAGGATTTTTGGGTCACAAATAATTTATTGCATTAATTTGCTGAACCGAAAAGTGTAACAGACAAATATGTAAAAACTAATCTATTACAAATAAGACGATCGATAGTATAATAAAAACAAGATGTTATATCTAACCTGAAACTCATCAATTTTACGATCAGAATGTTCAATTATTAATTTTACAACCTCGTCATATAAATGTAAATAAAAAGTTAAAAAATTCAATTTGCATTCGAGAGATATCGGATTAATTATGCAAACCCCCTGTCAGTGCGGTCCGTTTATGACAATAACCCTGTATGTATATGTACGAGTAAACAGGATTTCGGAACAAAAAGGTAGCTTTAAACGTTGAGTGTACGACTTCTATTTTGGTTTTATTATATGAAAGTTAAATATTTTTATCTAGATTTTAATCGAATTCGGTCAACAAAATGAACGTTCTCGATATACATACGTATACTTGAAAAGTCAAACGTTAGTATCCGCATTACAACTTTCTATCGTATCAGAAATTTGATAAATCAATATGAATATGTAATTAAATGTAAACGAAATATTTCTTTACGTACATTTATTAATATTGGTATATCGTATTTAAATAATATTCAAAATATACGTCAGAATTTATTTGTAACAGTTCGATTAAATTGGAAACTGGTACAGCAGGTTCGTATACATATAATGTGTACATATATTCGTTATCTACATTTTCTATAGTCGATTTTCAGTTCATGCACAATTTGTAAGTATTCCGTACGTAAAACTTTTACTCTCACTCTAATTAAAACTATATATATGTATATAGGATTAACCGAGAACAATATATAAGCTGACCAAATATTAAATAAATAATTTTATTAAAAAAAAAAAACAGATTATCGCGGTTCCATAAATAAACTATTCAGAGCAACCTAAAAAAAACTCGATCCGCCGCCTTGCTTTTTTAAACTCACCCCCCGTAGCTACGTAAACTAGCTTTCAAGGGATCACCCGAAACGAGATAGCAAGGAAAGGGTATAGTCGACAAAAGGGGAGGCACGCGCACATTTTTGCGGATTAACTCGGGGGCATTTATTTTTCGAAAGTTCGAGGACCATTATTTTTTAGTCTCCTAATGGGGCTTAATTGTGATCTCTATCGGATTTCATTTTTTTTACTCTCGATCGAAAAATCGACAGCTGCGCCATCTATATGCCATCTAAATACTACAATGATGCGTCGTAGACGGATTGCATCGATAAAATGTTTTGATCTACCTAATTTCACGGATTTTCGGTGTTTCGGTGCGAGCTTGTCGACTGTAATAATCACGCATACGAGTCGCGTAACTTCAAAAGTTTAACAACTTTATATTTTTATTTACTAAAACTTTATTCAAATTAACACACACTGCAAAACAATGTGATTATAATTTTGTTATTTTCATCTGATGTTAAGTAAATAAAATGTAAAAATTTACGAACGAATGTTTTTACTCACAACGATATGGTAAATATTACAATATAATATTAATATTCGATAATATTGCTCAACGCGTAAAATATATGTAAAATTTACGTATGTACATCTAATAAAAATATCAAGGTTCACTTTGAGTATATTTGGTGCGAAAGTGAACGCGTTAATGCCCTCAGTTTTTACGACGGTATACGAAAATAGCGTTCGGTGGCGTTCGCTGGCAAAAGTTTGACACTCGTAAAAGTAGGCGCGCGCGCGTAACGTATACAATGACGCAGAGACACGGTCAAATTAACCGTGTAATTTCCATTGAGTACAGAGAAAATATGAAATAATCTCGATTGTGTAGATAGAGAATTATGTGATTTTTATGCGTATCGATCGATTTCGGGATACATCGTGAGTTGTTACGTATTGTAGCGTACTTGATATATCGTTATTTTTCATATCTTTCGTAGATATACCTCATAGAAGAAATTCCGACATTTCTTAGGTAATGTAAATTTATTGCAGTGCTGTGGATAATTTGTACAGTAGGTGGCCCGATACTGTTATAAAATGATATAGTAACAATCTTTATTTCATTCTACTTATGGTTATTTAACATGTATCATTTGGCATAGTTATTAATAATAATATGATGTTTAACATTACACATTATCTTGATAAATTAGATTACCGTACGCATATATATACAGATACATTTTACTCTTGATATTTGTGGTGTATACTCGAATAAAGTATAATAATTTTCATGTTACGTCAATTGATAACAAAAATAATTAAAGATTAACAATCAAATAACCGTAATTAAAATCTAAATATTGAAAAATATTTACAATTAACTCAAGAGTGGTAATAAAAAATCAAGCAAAGAAGAAAAATCTATACTGTTTATACGAACCTTTAGAGAACTATCAAAACCCAAACTATATCCCTTCATATACATAAATTCAAACCATATAATATTTTTTTTCACGCCCATCTACAAATTTATGACTCCGGAAATATTTATAGCTCATACCCCTTTTTCCATAAGATCTATTTACGCATAAATTTTCATCGACAGGAGAGATGAAAATTTGCCTACACGTGCCCCCTCGTGTTGTTTTTTTTTTCTCCCTAATTTTTTCGGCTCTCCTAAATACACAAGCAGTTGGCAAGTCGCGTGCGGTCTATTATGAAATAGATAAAGGAATAAGAGAGTAGGGAGGAAAAGTTATAGGGAAATACGGAGTGATGTATACAAAATAGTACCCACTGCCTCTACATTTTTAACATCGATAACTTTTTTACTTCAGTTAATTTACGACGTGATTTCGGTATATGTGGCACGCGTTTGGGATTATTATTTTACTTTAAATATATATGATCGAGTTGTTTTATTTAATTTGTTCCCTGAAAATGGTTATAGAAATTATTAAATTTATTGTAAGTAAGATGCGAATTCAGTGTTTGAAATTTGACGATACAACGTTTTTATTGCATTATTGAATTATTTTGTTTATACCTATGCAATCAATGTATCTGTTTAAAATATTTTATTTTCAATTTTTATTATTATGTATTGCATTTATAAATAAATATTATAAATAACTAGTTACAATAAAATCTGAATAAACAAACAACGATAATTTTCGTCGATTCGCAAAGAAAACTAAAGCTAAATAACACCCCGTATAGAAAAATCATTGATTTTGTTTGAACATTATATAAAAAAAACACAATTTCCTCATTGAATACTCATCAAAATCCAACATCCCCTAGCGGCGAAACTTATGGAAATCATAGAAATATAAAAAAAAAAGTACGCATATAAATATTAGACAAGTCGAAATAAAGGAAACCCCAACATACCTGAGTACAGCTGATACCATCTTTTTTCAATCATATCGAGAGAAAGAAAAGAAATACAGCACGCTTATAACCTCTAATAATGTTTACACGCAACGATGCTCTCTTTTTTTTTCCTTCTTCACATTTTTGCATTCGAGGATATTTGAATCGCATCGAGGGGGGAATTAGGGCGAGGGATACAAATGATATAGGTATTATATATATTTTTTTCTCGCCCTTTGACAGATGTTGTAAGTGACGCAACCAGAGATTTCCAATTTTACGACGTTCGTCTATTTGTCTGAATTCACGATTCTATGATAAATCATGATTTTACTTAAAAAAAAAGATTGGTGTATTTCGGTTCGCTATTTGGGTTTTTAGGTTGCTATGTAATGTAAAACTATGAATTACGTAATTGTAGTTTCTATATCTTGAGACATTACAAAGTCAATGAGATATCGATGAAATTGATTGAGTAAGTGTACAGCTTTGTTCTTTTATAGCTTCGTATGCAGATGAATGTATTTAGCATTGATGAAATATTAATTAACAGTTTTCGTTACAATACAATTTATAATTGATTAAAATGAAATATTATTAACTTTTAATTATCTTATTATAACGAAAAATGTATAACATCTGCATATTCTTAAAATAATATGTTAAAAAAATGATATAAATCAGCAAGTCAAATAAATTTTTACATAAAGTCCGTACGAACAACATCCTCTGTATATTTTGTTTCAGTCTAAATAGAAGATAAATCATAGAATTCCTAACTTATGAATCCTTACGTATATATAATGTAACTACTACATCCATTACACAATTATCGAAGAAAAAGTATTTTTTCCAAAAGTCACTTTAACCCATTACCCAATATTATAATCGCGCACGCTGGGTTTTATAACCTTCGCATAATAATTCTCCAAGATGAAATCCCCCGTCTATAAATGAGAAAATTATATTTTAAATACTCAATTTTCAGAAAGTTTTACCGTAAAAGCTCGTAACGATTCCTTTAAACCGTTTAACGAATTGCAAGAAGTCCTTCCGGCCTCTACGTGCAACCGAGAGAGCTTTTATAAAGCTCGTAACAGGCAAACGTGACTATTACTCATCCGGCGATTTGACGAGTCTGCGGTTACAATTTTGCAGCGGAAGAGACGCATACGCACACACACACACACACCACGTACACGCGTATACGTACTGTTTTCAAATTTATGGCCTGGTTAATTTCGGTTTTGCGTGCTAATGTCAAGTTCGATGAGATATTTTTAGTCTTATGGGTCCTGAATTGCAAACTGTGTTGTTGCGCTAATTTTTATTTAAACCAATATTTAGTTGATCTTTGTTATATATAAACTTTTAAAGATATTAAATTAATTTTTTATTTCGCTTTATAGTTATATTTTTAATTGACAATATGAGGACTTAAAATTGTGATAATTTAATACACGAAGTAGGGGTATTTACAATTTGGTCAGGTTATATTTTGTTTAAACATAATAATAATAATCATGTTCTATTATTAAACAAAAAATATAAAAAAAACTTTCAGGTAAAGTTTTCTGTTGTAGTTTTTAAATGATTTATTTTTATAATAATCTATGTCTAGGACGATAGATTACTTTTAAATTTAGATGCAAGGTGAAAATTAAATACTTTTTTAGGAATCTGACTTGTGTGTTATTGAAGATCATTATAAAAAATGTAAGTTTAACAAAAAGTGAAAGTGGTTTACACTCGACGATTATAAAAAAAAATTTATCGGAAAGTAGCTAGAATAGAATTGCAATGACCCCAAGACCTATACGATGAAAAAAAATGTAAGGGTATCCTTTGGTCGTCGTCGCATTCCACCCACTCTTCTCTTTTAATCTCCGATCGCTATCGCGAAGCTCTTGAAATTCTTATGCGTTTTCTTAGCGGATCTTCCTTGCCTTTTGAGGGTGTTTGCTCTTTCTCTCTTTTGGCTTCTATTTCTCGAGGCTGCTGCTGCTGCTGCTGCATTTTTTTATTTGCCTACGTCTTTCTTCATTAGCGTCTTTCGTGTACGCGTAGTATACATAAGGTTTTGTGTGTACTTTAACTTTATATATACACTTTTTTTCATCGATCCGGCATATTGCGGTCAATAGAATTTTAAGCGTTTTAATATTATTGGATTTACGTTGATTGTTTTTATATATATATACATAGATAGAGAAAGAGTTTATACATAAACTCGATTCAAAATATATTATTTTATATTAAAGTAATTAACGATTATTATTATTAAACGTCCGATGCAGTATTAATCTATAACAAAAAATGGTGCAACGCAAAACCCAAAATTCCCCCTAAAAAAAGGCTGAACGAACCCTTCGAATTTTCCAACAGACGCGGCGCACTCGAACTCCCCAGTGCATGAATCGAAAACGCATTCCCGAAGGTCAGGGAATCGACTATTACGTAAAAACGTTTCAGACCGCTCGATCATAATGTAAGCATTTTTCGTCACCCTCGGATAAATGATTCCTGTATACCCAAAAGTTCATACACACATCCTCCCCCCTCGTGCGTTGGCGGATGTATCCATCGACGTGTGTTCCATTATGGTTATATATATAGAATGACTGTTTTTAAGAACGATTGATGAGATGTGATTTTTCACTGGTTAAGATCGCATTTTTCTCACCTCGTTTCGATAGTGGTCACGAGAGTTAAATACGTTTCGAATAGGACTATAAGTTTTATTGCTGGCAATTTATAATTTTGCGGTATGAATATACCGTCGATATATACCTATATAGGTTAAATAATAGTTTAGATGAAAAACTGATAGATTTATCGATGTAATTTGGGTAAACGGTGGGTATACAGTGGCCTGCTGTGTGAATAGTTACATTTTGCTAATTATTTAGTTAATATAGTATTTTTAAGATTTAAAAATGTGTTTCTTCTTTAATTTTCAATATGAATTTATGTATTTTATAGAGATTAACAATAATAAAATTAATTAAACATTATACGAACAAATTAAAAAAAAGTTTAAATATATTAAAAACACGTATGAGTGGTAAGCAATCACCCGTACGTTATGTCAAATAACAAACTGAATAACGCAATTCTATTTAAACCTTTTAGTACCAAAGTGCAAAATTTTGCATACACACACACACAGACTTTTCAAAGCGCTATTAAATTAAACTTGGTAAATCGTATTCGAATGAAATAAAAGCCACGTAAAAGATATGCATCCAAAGTAACCAAAGAAATTCAACTCGATCGGCTTCTCCTTTCTGCGAGATGTATAATAAATCGAATGTACCACGCGAGCAACGGTACAATCGTTTGAGAAAATTAATGTGGGTCACGTAAAATAGAATATAAATATATATCATTGCGCAAACATCATTGAGCATTTTCATCAAGTCGTTGGTATTGTAATTTTTATTATTATTTGGGATTGCGAAAATTTTCTTTTTTTTCTAAATAAGAATTTTTAAGGTTTTGGAGGTGTACACGGAATAAAAGGTAGTTATAGGCTAAGCACCTGGTTACTTCGAAAGGTTACAAGTAAAACGAACAGTTAGATTTATCGATATAAAATATGGTTACAACGCCAAGGATTTTAAAATATTTAAAATAATAAATCTTATATATTACTTAATTTAACCAATAAAATGGTTGGAATATAACTATTAATATCGTTAAAATTGATAAAGCATTATTATCTTTTCTAATCATTACAAATAGTTATAAATGTTTGATAAGTTAAAATTAGCAATCCATGATTACTTTGAGTTATCAGTAATTATCTTTACAATAACATACATATTATATTAGATTTCCAGAGAAGCCTAAGTAAGTATTATTTCGTTATTTTCGATGTAACTAATATAATTAGTTATTGTTATAATTGATTGGTTGTTGCAAGGCAAAAATTTCAATAATAGTTGCTTCACTAAAATAAAGTAGTTGATCTCATCACTTTATCACTCGACATAACCAACTTTACGATACTTACAGTAACTATTTTTTTTTTCAATGATCCAAGAAATAAATTAATTATCCTAACTTACTATCAATTAGGTAGGTTAAGTCTACTTTCCAGGTTGCTTGTGCGTCCTTTTTAGAAATTTTAATGTTTAGAGTAAGCAGCTTTTTTTCGCGTATAAAATTTTGTTCAAATGAAATATAATTCTCGAATGTGATGTATAAATTTCTATACACGTAATGTTAACTAAATCTTACAATATGCTGATTATACAAAAAATTGTTTTAAATACATAACATAGATAATTTTTATAGTGTATGCGAACGATCGATTAGAATTGTACTCTATATAAAAATATATATGTAACATGTTAGGATCAATAACTATACTATCAAAATTTTATAAAAGGAAAGAATTCAATGTCACCCGAATTCGTGAAAAGCAATTTTCTTAGAAACAAAAAATTCATGAGACAGCGAAGTATGCAATTACATTGAATACGTGTAAAAGAGAAATGTATAATAATTTACATAACATATGTCAAATAGAGAATTTGCATGTAAAAGTAGGAAAATGCTCAAGAATAAGCCACATCTTGCATACCTACATCTATTTTTCAAATACGAGAAAGGTGCGACTGAACTGATGTTTGTAGAGAAATGTCATCTTTTTTATTCAATATCCGCAATAATTTTTATCATTGATTTTTTGATGTTAGAGGAATACGATTTCTAATAAGTGGAGTAGTTTCCTGTTTGGAAATAGGTTAATTTGTAACTGTAATATTGTCTATTACGCCGATTTAAATAAAAAAAAATCGATAAATTATGGTTTGAACAATTTTAAAAGCCGTCAAATGTGTAAGATAAACCCATTTGTTTACGTATTAGCATAAATTTTATCGGTGTAGTGATAAGCTTAACTTTTTAGGGTATCTTAATATTTGAGTTATTTAGACACTTTTCTGATAAACCGAACATGTATCAAATTAGGTCTTAAGAAACTGTTTCATTAATGATTATCTTAGAAAAATATACTGCTAAATGCCAATCGAAATTCTGAATTAAATTGTGCTAGATTCATCATCAATGTACATGCGCATTACGTGTAAACGGTTGAAATAACACTTTTTCAATCACAACCGCACTCAGCAAAATTTTTATCCTAATAATTAATAACAAGCTATTAAATATAAATTGTATGGCAAACCGAACTAATTAATTTAGTACACACTTTTCGATTGAATCAATAATAAATATATTTTACATATTAAATATAAAAACTAATTTCACAAATTATAACGTATATATCATAAAACCGAAAAATTATACATAGCGATATGTATAAATGAATCTGAAACTTTGGCCATATTTAACAATAAAATTAGCTCGTTGGGTTGTTGATTATTTTACCAAATTATTACTCGAGCGTCTATCACCGCCAAATTTTTTTGATTCTAACAAAATTCTTATTAATTATTTAGAATTAAATTAATAGGAGATAGATACATAATACTTTGTAATTTCTACCGAATTTTTTTTACAATAAATCGATACATACGTATACACACTCAATAATATTCCAGAACACCCACGCAACATTATCAAAACGAAATTTAAATAAACCTGTGAAAAGAAATTCTGAACCCTTTACCATATTTTCGTGCGATAAATAACTACCTCCCGTACAAGAAGGAACAACATCGCTTAAAACGTGACAATTACAGTATAAGTTAAAAAAAAAGGAAAAGGAATACAGTAGCCCTCTCTATTCATTGGATCGATCGATGTACGAAACCGCCCCCGAGAGATCATGTTAAAAAGCTCCTTCAGGGCCTTCTTCTCTCTTTCGCGTGAGAAAAGAGGTGCACACACGCGAACGACCGTAACATTCCGCGAAAGCGAAACCAACACGGGTATATATGTATATGGGAATTCATTTCCGGCATATTCTCACGTTCACGTGTACAAAGTTAAGCTTCCTGTTTCGCAGTTATTTGGCAAACTAGAAATAATACAAGTAACTAAACTTTTTCAGCAATTGCCATATAGCATAGAATATTTTGAGGGTTATTCTTTTGTCAAATTGTTCTTGCTTACAATTATTGATTATGATAGCATACACTTAGTATACAATGTCTAAAGATGAATTTTAGACGGCCTCTTTGTTGCTACTCCTATGAATGGGATTTTACTTGTTTTTAACTGACGCATGTTAGAAAGAATTAAGGTTACGCTACACGTACATTGTACATTACACATTGCTCTTTTGTTCAATCATCTCAATGTAACAGATATAGTTTCAGGAACGGTCATAGACAGTCTGCAAGGTTGGTATCTATTTTAAAAATCATAACCATTTAAACGATAATTAGTAACAACTTATACTTATTTTTCGTTTAAATTTTAGAATAATAATAATAAATATCTATTGAACTTATAAGTATAGCAATTTTAATTATTATTTATTTTAATTGCAAGTTCGCGTAAATACAATCATTCGAAATTTTATGGTTTATTACATTTTTTTACCATAACACAAATATATCAGCAAACAATAATCAACTGCTATAAAACACTCCTAGAAATTTAAGATTTTGATAAAACTCTAATTTTTCCACTAATTGGTCATCTATAGGGTATTTCACGAAACGTTGTCATTTTTTGACTTAAAAAACGTTACATTTATGTTCAGATGACCGTCACTGCTTTGAAATTCCTAAATTTTTCTAATAAAACAGTTGTATTTTTTAATTGTTTATAATCTTCAAGTAATATAAAATGTAAATGAATCTATCTATTTAAACATTGATTATCATTGATTCGTATTGGAGATACATAAATAATATTACATTGAGAAAAAATTTTTAAACCATGAAAAAGGGTGAAAGAATATCCAAGCTAATCATGTACAATACGTCGATTATACACACACGAGACCTACTCAATGTCGACACGCGCGATATTTCAATTTACCGATTAAGTATGACCGGTAATAGAAACGTCCTTTTATATACATATATTCACCGTTCAACTGATTTTATTCGCTATAAATTTTATCGCGTTAAAAAATCAAAGCCACGCGTCATAATGTGCTCCCCCTTTTATTAAAAAAAAACTTATCACGATTTTTAGGGGAGAAAAAAGGATTTTGTGATTCAATAGGCGGACCCTTTGTACATTTTTGTGGAAAAAAATAGAGAAAAAAGAGTAAAGAGAGATTGATCCGTGACTGTACGGTTTCTTTTTTATTTGATTTATCTTGAATTACGACCGCAACATATATCGTCAATTACCTTTTTTGATCATATATGCTGTATAGAATAAAAGAGAAAAATTTATCAAACTTGGTGTGATCGCGTCAAATGTTGACCGAAAGTAACTATTTAATCAAGATCCTTTTTTGTGAGTATGCGTCATAAATCATTCGTATTATGTATTTGAGAATTATGGATAATTAAATATAGAACGGGTAAATATATACATGGTTATATATTTTAAAGACGTGTATTATACTTTAAAAATGTAAGTAAGTATTATATGGTAAGAAAAAAAGTTTCAGTAAAAATGACAATATATTGTCTAGTAATAAAATTACGAAAATTAAAAAAATGACTATACTGTATAGCAAAATATGCGCAACTTATGGTATAAATATTAAAAAATTGTAGTAAAAATAAATAGACTTTTAGTAAATGTTGCTATACAATATAGTCATTTTTTCAATTTTGTAGTCATTTCAATAATTTTTCATTACTACATAATATCGTCATTTTTACAGCAATAATTTTCTCAATGTAATCAACCGTAATAAAACATTTACATTTCATGTATATGTATATATACTAATACGATATGACAACTAAAGGAATAGAATTAACAAGATTAATCACAAAACCATCCTTTCTCACAAATCCGAATAATGCACGTATGCTCCATATGTGTATATCCGTACACACAAGACGTTAATTGACCGCGGTCAAACATGCAAAACCAACCGCAGACGCTCGATTAACCACACTCAAGTATCCGGACCCTCAAAACTCCATCCCTGACCAGACTGAAATCCATCAATGCCACCGGTTAACGGTCACATCGACATTGTGGGCGTATTTGGAAAACGAATGTCGATATATATATATACGCATTTACATGGACCAGATATATAGAGGATACGTTCGATCATTTTCACGAAATTTGGAAAATTAGATACATATGTGTGATCGATAACATGGACATTTTCTTATTCCTTTCGTTTCGTTTTTCATTTATTATAATAAATTGTTAATAACAAATAACGCTTTAACGTGTTATAAACGTCATCTATGCGTGAATAATAAAGTAAATTTACAATAAAAATAAATAAAGAAAAAGAGTAAATTTTTGTATACTATATTTACCATTATCGGTCAACTATAAATAATTTATCGAGATTGATTAGCGTCATAGTTATAATTAAATATTGTAATTGTACAATATTTATTACAACTATTAAAATAATTTATTACCAAATATATATCTATATATTCATTTGAAGAATAACGTTTCTCATTTCTCTATACCCGAAGAATAAAAAAAATGCCATTCAGCTTATGTAAATTTAGGCGAATGTTTTTGTTGCCTCGTAAACTTTTATACATTTAGCAAAAGAATGTTAACTTCATTCAGGATGTATATGAATAAACAAAGTTTGCGAGCTACGAAAGTAGGTTCTCAACTTTCTACATCGAGTAATTGCAATCTAACGCTATGTACAATAATTTTTTTTTCATAAATTTAATATGAAAGTAAAAAGAGATGATATTACAAAAATAAAAATTTAAGTATACCGTAAACTACTTTCCTTTCCGATGGTAATGCTTATGTTGCGAAGAATATTTAGTTTTTCTCATATACGCAGGACAAAAACTCAGTATCATAAAAATAGTACATTCCACGTAAATGCATAGAAAAACGTATTGATACAGAAAAATGAATACAATCCCAAATAAAAGAATTCGAGGTAAAGGAATGAATAGTTTAGGTGACTTTTTTTATTTATTCGTACGATACGAACTTATAACATAATTCAATTTAAAAAAAATATGAATTAAATTCATAAAATCTAAATATCGACATACTTCACATGAGCGCACGAAATTCGCACGATAGAAATTTCTAAATTTATAACTAATGACAACTTACGTCACTGAAAGAAGTGCAATCGACTGTTGATAAACTCAAGTAAAAAAAACTCACCTGAAACAAAAAAGGACACAAGTTTATTAATACACTGTATACGTATGTATAAAAATATGGTAAAAACCATTCAATAATCATCCTTAGTGTAATAATATACAAAAATAAACATGAATGTAAAAAAATTATAATTCAATCGTATACAACTTCGCAATTTTCACACAATCTACATATGCGTATATATATGCAACACTTCTGAGACCGATAACGCAATCAAAACAAACAACGGGTTACGTAACTTGCAGAAAATCATATGCCGCAGAGTGTATTATTTATATAAATCCCATGATATACTTGGGATAATTTGAAAAAGAAGCCGTGTAAATGTGAATACCTATAAAGAGGAAGGTGAAAAAAAAGTAGGTGGTTGCACTTTCACAACTGTTCTCTTAGGTTAATTACGGGTCTATATCGCGTAAAAATGTGGAGTAATCGTATATTTCATTATTTTCTTTTCGTGTAATTTGTTTTTTTAATTTTAAGGATTTTAATTGCCTACAATGTATTTACATGTACTTTTTGATGCGTATATTTTTTTACACTTAAAAAGAGCTAGAAATTACTCGTGATGACGATCTAAGTATCTAAAGTTATACATGTATGCGATATGCTTATAAAATAATTATGACTATAAAAAGAAACTCATATTCTGTCAGTAATATGTACACTTTAATTTTAATTTATATAATATTTTATTCTAAAAAAGTAGATATATATATTCATACTTTTGTTATATTTATAATTTTTATACTTTTTTTATAGTTATATATAATTTTTAATACTTCTATAAAAAATACATTTTTTCCAATTTCACGGAGAAACGTTTTTATTTTCCTAATAATATACGAAAACTTATGGACATAAACGTAGAAACAATCTCACGGTTGACGGAATTAGATCAAGAAATGCAATGTCGGTGCAACGAGAAGAAAACAAAAAACAATTGCGGAATCCGTTCGAGAGTGTATGTGTAGCAATTAGAAATAAAAGCGGGTGACTTTAACCTTTCACTAAACGACACACCTCCGTAAATGTCTGTAAAAATGTGTGCCCGCTCGGAGTTTCGAAGGACAAAATCCGACACACTACGTCAAAAAAGAAACAATGAAAAGATTAGAGAATGTAACATGGATTTACATGTATAATCAGAAATGTTGTGAACAATAATCTTTTCGTATAAATTGAAAGTTACGTTCAGTTTATTAAATTCAAATGGACTCGATGAAATGTGGGTTGGAAAAAGAAATTTACGAGATGTTCGAATGCATTATAACTTATACACTTGGATTGCATTTACAAACAAAATAAATTATATTTTTCGAGCGCTAAATTAATTTGGCAAATGTGCTTTAAATATTAAATTAAAAACAAAGTTGATCGGTGCATATGTACATACCATTTTAAAGAACGATTTTTTTTTCATGTCATACGGAATGATTCATTCGTCGTTCATTCAATGCAAATAACGAATTAAATATATATATATGTATTTTTAGGACACGTATAATTTATGTAAAGCCTATATATATATATATACATTTGAAAAAAGAAAAAATAATGTAATGCGAGTTTAAAAAATGTATTTTTTTAATTAATTCAGTTGTGTAAAACACACTCCGAGGCGTAACAAATTATTATAAGCAGGAAAAAGAACAATTTAGCATAAATCGAATAAATAAATAAATCAGCACCGATAAGAAAAAAAATCTCATTTTATTGTTCAACAACTAATTAATTCCAATGACATAAAAATAAGATGAAAGAATTAAAGATATGTATATATAGAGAACCATCCCTTTAGAGCAAACTTTCTATAGCTGGTTTCGATCGAACAAAGGCATCATTAAACGTGGCTTGTTATTCACCGTGTATCACGTATAGGTACCATACAATCAAGAGAGGAACTTGGGACGAGTCGAGTATGTATGTGTGCGTATGTGTTAAAAAACTTGCGAGGGCAAGTCTCCCTTTTCCTTCTTCGTGAGAGGAACCGGGCAGGTGCATCGTCGACTGGATCCTTGCCCGAAAACAGCTTCGGATCCATTATGCGGGTGTATATATATGTGTGCATTTTTTTTTCATTCTAAGTGAAAAGGGAGAACAATTTTTTTATGGAATACTTAAAATATGCTTTACTCGTTACGAAATTCTAGATCTTCGATTGATAATTTATTGATTACTTCAACATACCGCAGCTAAACTATTTTAGATAATTATTAATGTTATTTTAAGTAAAAAATAATCATTTTTTTATAACCGCAGCAAAATTAACATTTCCAGATCATTGTCGATGATCTTAATTTTAAGTATTTAATGAATTTTACTTTGATTTATTAATAAAGTCATTTACCCTTTACCATATTTATCGATAGACAGAAATAAATATGTTGAAAATATTTGGATTATCATATGATAGATTGTCATCCGAATCCAAAGTAAATTAAAAAATAACAATTATACTTCCTTGTATGTAATATAACAATATTGTCAATTTATATAATAAAGTGTTAAGAAACGTTTTGCACCTTCATTTAATTTATTTTAATTTAACTATACAGTAAAATTGTTTTTTTATAATAAACCGTTTACAGCTTTATAGTATATAAATACAATACGGAAATTATTACGATTGTACGCAAAGGTCAATATACAAAACAGAAAATAAAGGAAATGTAACACTTTCTAATGAAACAAACGGCTAATTAATTAATACAACTAATTATGAAATATACAGTTTGAAAATTAATAATATACCATAATAATAATAACTAATACTGGACGCAGACGTAAAATGCTGACTTATGAATTGTGCAATGGTTCAAAATATTATCACAAAGTTTCATAATCCTACCGGTTTCTACCTCACTATATGTACAACAATCTCGTGAGAAAAAACAAAATATTTCTAAATCTAATTCAACTCGAAAAGTCAGTCGCGGTCAAACGTGCCCCTTCAAGTAATTGCGAAGCAAACCTCTATAGGGAGTTATTACTTCGCTGGACTTACATTATTATATTTTTTTTTCTCCATTGTAATGATACTGTAATTTTAAGGCCTGTATTTTTTACTCCGGTGAAGGTTCAGAAAATTTTGGTATTGGACTAAATGAACCTCCTGCAAAGGTGTTTGAATTTTTTCGTTGCATAAATTATTTATATATGCGTCTGGGTAACGCGATATTTTTTGTCACACAATACTTGTTACGCTGAATATTCCTGTGATTTATGAGAATGTAAAAATTTTTGTAAACTTTAGTTTGATCATTTATTTTATTTGAGAATATTCCAATTAGTTTTCAATATCAATTTATTTATCATTTAAATTGTAGAAAAATATATTAAATTTATAATGTTTTACTAAAAAAGAAAAAATTATCTACATACAAAACGCGTTTTAAAACGTGTCCATAAGAATACACGGTAACAATTGACATAAAGAAAATAAGGCGTAATTTTAGGGTTGACAAGTGATTGGCTTATCTCGTAATGACGACGTTTCTCATCGTCCAGGAAATGCGTCATCGTGCAGCCCAAGAGCAACCTTAAGGGACATTTATCGTCGTCGAGGTATATTTTCTTCAAAAAAAATTATGTAAATTTGACAGAGTATAATTAAAATGTGGTTCATCCCCTTTTCTAAAACTCTTCGCTTAATACTTTACTATAATAATCTACAAAAGTTTTATTTCTTTTTCCTATTAAAAAAGTATTGCCATTTGAAAACGGTTAATCGACGCCTAGGCACTTTCGTTTATAATTAAATTAATGCTATCACAAAGAAGTTTACGATTAAATTTTAATCAAAAACATATAATATTTGACCCAGATATGACAGGAACGACCTTTCCTTAATAGTACATAAAATATAAAGATGCGGTATATAGTATTTACACGAGTTTTCAGTAATAAAACTGTTAGATTATATTTTCCACAGAACAAAATAAAAATTTAAACATACAAAAACAACCTACGCACGTATGATATTGTGGGAAGACGTCGAGCTACGAATTTTATTTCGCAAGTTTGTTCAGTTTGCTGCGTGACGATATTTAAATTCGACCAAATTATCAAACATCGCTATAAAGATCGAGTTGTGAGTTGCTAATGATTTCGAATACATTACATTCCAAATAAATTAATCTCTACCTTGAAACTCGCTTTTTTCAAATAATTTTTGATATTCCTTTTTTTCACCAACTTCAACCAACTTCTACTATTTAATTAACGTACACGCTAAATTTCGGTATATCATTTCGTGTTGATGTTGTACAGCATTTTTGCTTCGAACCACCACAATGAAACGATACCGTTTTAAAAGCTGTTGCATCATTGAATAATAATATAGACACGTGGATGTGACGAATGACTGTAGATTATTCTTTAGTCCGTTACACAGTCTTACGTTATAAGGACAATGCGATTGTCTAAAGTACTCAATTTTGTTAATGAAGGCTTGTCAATTAAAATGATGTAGCAATATTTTTTTTTAAAAAGTGTCACGAAATTATTTGGAGGTGTAATGAATTTCTTTTACTCTTTTCTTTTGGTATATTAACATTTTTTTTATAAAAAAAATGCAAAAGTTAATTAAAAAGGTAACTTATATAGTCAGTATATATAAATTTAATGTTTATTTTATTCTAAATCAGTAAAATCGTCGATCTCGAACGGTACTATAGTTTTATGCACGAATGTATAAATTTTAAATCATGGCTATATATACATACGTCGAGTCTTTTGAATGTCATCGATCTTTCGATATATGTACATTATTGCTACACACGCAAGATTCTCGCCTACGAAAACAATAATGCTATGCAAAAATGTCTTGGCCTGAATTATTACAGAAACGCTAACCCACATAACTCAGTAGTAGTCGTGTTTTATCTTTCCTCTTGAATTTTTATGTAACTTCGTAAATAAAAGTTACGACTAATTAATTCGTTGTGTTACATTCATTTTATTATCAATTCTCTACTGTATTTATCAGTTCAATTTGATGTTAAATTTAAACTCGAATACGATGAGAATAATAAATTTTAATACCGACAGAGCAAAAGAACTTCTCGACGTCGTTTTTACAAATGTATAAGATCCATTTCGTTTTGACCCATGTGCATTTCGTAATGAAATGAAAAAAAAAATTTTGTAGCGGTACAATTCTCACGATATATGCTCAATTATTACAAAGTTAATTGCCGTCGCCCGGTTAATCTATAGCGTTAGAATATCCACTCGACAATAGAAGAAATTTTTACCATATTATGCCCCTCCCAATGAAAATTCTTTGCGCGTGCGTCGTCTATACCGATCAGTATGGTAACATTGACGTCTTGTAATGCAGTTGAAAAGTAGAGGAATTTATCAGAGTTAAGTAAGATAACACGAAATTGGGTTTGTCCCTTTTACGTCCGTACATTACTGATAATACGTGCGACGTCCAGTTGGATTCTTCCTTTCGTATACATTTTTAATGAAATATTAAATGTATACTTTTGTTTAATAAAATTACGATTTTATATGTACTACGCGGTGTTGCTTTAAAAACATCGTACAATCAATGTTTTATCGTATCTAATATTTTCTTTCGTATGTATATATATATATATCTACATATTTTAATGAATTTTAAGCTTTCAACAAAATTTTTAACCCAGTTTCTGTATCGTCACATTTTAATTGTACAAACGTATAGCTTTGTTTACATTCGTATACTTATATTGTGTGATTTATTAAAAGTTGATAAATCTTTTGATTAATTTGATAAAATATAAACATATTACTTAAAGATTTTTAACGGGCCTGTTACAAGACGAGAATAATTTGTTAATTATTTCAAAGACGCATAAATATAATTATAGAAACATTGCATAGGATCCAGTCAGTCTATTTTACCCCAACGCATATCCGAGAGTGCATAAATATGAAAGTATTTCATTAAAATTTCAATGACGAAATATTTTGCATCTTATTACAACGTGTGCTACTTCGTTCAAAAGAAATTTAAATATTTGAAGCAGTATTGTATTCCTTCGGTTGATCCGTACATCAGGTATATGATTAAACGTAAACACAGTGAATGTGCTCGCAGGTTTACAAAAAAAAAAGGAAGAGTAGGTTGAATCATTGAGAACCCACCTGAATGGACTCCAGCATCCGTATCCGTTTCCTCGAAACCCAATAAACCTTCTGACCTGCCCTCGTCGATAATCGGTTCCTCTTGTCCCGAATCAACATCCTCATTTTTACAATCCTTAGTCACGATAACATTGCAATTGTCAACCGAAGCTTGCCTGCCGGTTCTGATTAAAGTGCTCGTACTTCTAGCTAATTTGGTACTGTGTGTCCTTCTAATTAGCAAATTAGCTAAAGTAGGACCAGTTTGTTGATGCTTCGGAGCTCGTTGATCAGTCACTGATTTTTGACTCGTATGATCCCTCGATCGAATTTTGGGTCGACGATCCGGTTGTTCCTCGGATTTTCCAACTCGGCGAGTATCCTCCTTGGTTTCGAAGCCACCTATCGTTTTGTTCAATCTCCCATCTTTACGATTAGTATTGCTCTCCTTTTTCCCAACAAATCGATTTTGGAACCTCTCGATCGTTTTGAACGATCGGGTACGCTCGACTTTTTTCCTTTCGTCGACATTGTTGTTGTTGTTGTTATTGTTGTTGTTGTTTTGGTTGTGGTTGTTAGGTGTCTCGAAAATTCGGGTCAACGACTGGACTTTGCCTTTGGGTTCGAGTCCAATCGACGACTCTTTGGTCCTCGCGATCATTGGTACGTTTGGCATTGTCTTGGACGTACTGATCGGATAAGTGTTGCACGTGTAATCGCACGAGGCTGACTTTTGCAGCTTGTTGGGTTGGCGAGGCTCGTTGTCGAGGGTCACGTAAAACGTAGATCTCCGCTTGGGCGAGTTATCCGGTTGCTCTAGCATCTTTCGAAGATATATAGGTATATCACTGCAACGCGTAGACTAGAGGATCGATATGATTTTACGTACATACATATACATATAGATATACATATATATATACGGTCGCACAATATCACACCACAGCACAGGGCTCTCACTGAACGACTCCTCCCTTAGGGAGTAGCAGCCTTCGCTTCGTCAACATCGCACGAGTTTAAATGCCTATACCTCGCACACACAGCACGTCCGCTTCCACCACAGATCGACGACTGTCTGGGGAACCGGCTCTCTCTACTTTTTCTTCCACCTCGCACTACAGCGGACTCTTGCGGTGGCTCGACGTATTTCGCGGTTCCCCTGCATCTGTATGTGTATATATATATATATATATATCTACGATGCGCTCGACCAGACTTCCTATCGCCCGCGCGAGCACCGAGTTCTTGATTATCGCTTTTTAAACGACTAGTCGTATACCGTTTCGTTTTATACTACCTTCGATATTCTTTTGTGGAAATGAACTTTCGCTCGTTCGGTCTTTCGAATATGTGGGTCGGTTAAGTGTTTTTATTTTTCATTCACGTTCTTCTTTATCTTAACTTTTTTTCTTCCTTCGTTGCAATCGTACCATATGATTTCACTATTTTCAAAAATAGTCGAAAAATATTTTTTTTTAGTAAACAATTAAAAGTTTTTTTTTCTTTTTTTGATAACTTAGGAAGTTGGAGGAGAATGCACGGAATTATTATAATTTTTGTAAATTAATTTCTTCAATATATATTGTATTTGAAAAGTAAAATATAATATCTAGATAAATATTGTAACTTGAAACAGTGACACGTATGCGACCACCAAATCATAGACAAGTGTAAAACACATCTTTCAAAAGTCTAAACCTAAACACTCGTTCGCACGTGTTTCGAAAATTTTAGATAAATTTGCCGCATACACCACGTTGTTCCAATCTCTCCCTTGGGACGATTTTTTTAAGATCATTACGAAGTCTCTTGGAGATGACGTATTTTAAATGAAAGATAACGAAAATTTTTTCATTTTTAAATCTCGAGTGAGCTTTTTCTAAGTGTAAAATGACGTCTATATATATATACACATACTCCAATTAAATGTGCTCAGTTTTCTTTGTGAATTAAATATCTGAAAGTCTTGGCTCGAGACAAATGAAACTATAATCGTGAGATGAGGCTGAAATTGTACTCTGAAAAGAAAAGAATTTTCTAAGAGTTATCATCATTTAGTTAAGTGAAAGAAAGGTGTCGAGTTGACTACTTTTATTTTTCACGAGAATGACGTGCTGACAATTTAGATTTATATATAGAACAAGGAGTATATTATTTAAATGTCAAAAATTGCGTAAAGTTGAAGAAATACAAAGTATTTCAGGCTAAATGAAAAAAAAACATTTATCTACATAAAAAGAATAATTTATGTTAATACATATAGCACAATGCTAATTACTATAACATTACACTCGCGTAATGTAATACTAAAAGTATTAGTTCGATACAAAAAATTTTCATCGATTAATCTTTTTTTGCTGATAATAAATAACTGAATTACAGATAATCATTATATAAATAAATGTTATCTACGAGATAATTGTTTATCGAATTCTATTTATATTCTTTATACAATTTATTTTTTATATTAATTTATACGTGATTTTGAAAAAGCTGCGAGTTCAACTAAAGCTGTAAAACGTCGTAATCTTAAACATTCGTTCTACCGAGCGCAATTAAAAACAATGACCCGTTAATTATCAACCTTAAAATTCCACTTTTAAACTTATAATCTTCAGTTTCAATAGAAATTTCCATGAAAATAGAAAAAAAAAAAAGATTTAATAAGAGGGATTTTACGATGTGCGAACTCGAGATGTCCAAGTTTTCACCAGCGCTGAAAGTTTAGCACGCGAAGAAAGTCATTCAACGAAAAAAGTAAATGACAGTTTTCGCGTTTTTATTCACTCACTCGCAGTAACAATGAGGCGTTTAATTGAGTGTTTAAGAAAGAACGAGACAACTTTCTTCGTAACGAAAGAGAGGGATTCAAATAAAATTTTAAATTAGGCTATGAAAAATAAAGAATGAAAGAGATTCTCCAGTTGAGTCTTAAAATTGCACGTGTGTGTGTGTGTGTGTGTGTGTGCAGTCTGTATGTGAATATATATCTTTGAACTCGAGCCAGAAAAACACGTGGCATGTTTCTTTTCTAGCAGTGCCTTTGAAGCTGGTTGTGTCTTTTTTACGAAGTAGAGACATTTTTGGAGAAGCAATATATATTCATTCTTTGGTATAAATTAAAACTACTTTTAATATTCAGTGCAGACATTAATAATTTTGTCTAATCTTCGTGATTTGGGAATTATAAATATGTTTTAACTGATATATGTCTTTTAAATTTGTAGTAAAATCAATATACGTTAGACGCAACAAAAATATATAAATCAAATTGATTTAACGAATCGTTTTATCGTTACGGAGTATATCACGAAAGTAAACATTTGAATGGATCGAAAAATATGTCGAATCACCAAATACTATAATCCGCAAACTGATAAATGATTAAAATTATTTGAAATATAAATATTTTCTATATAAATACACCATTGAAATTAATTAACTGGTCACACACACGATGTATTTTAATCTTAACTTAAATATATACGAAAATCGTCTTACAACAAAGTATGTGCAAATATACCAAGGCTAATGCAGTTTTCACGCATGGTCGTATAATTAGCCCCCCCGCGTTTGAAGCGTATATATATATATATATATATATATGTACGCACGAGCCTTCATTACACGGCGAGTCTAAGTTGACACCTCGAGAACCCTCTGTGGCCGTCTAGCGGATCGAAGAGTGCAACTAACAAAAAAGGGTAGACCGCAGCAAAAAAGTTTTGTCATACGCCCTTAACGGCGTTTAATTTACGGTTGTCAACCAGATATTCAGCTGTTTCCATCTCTTGAATTTCGTCTCGTCTAACTTTTCTTTCTTTTATGGTGTATATCTCTGTGTGTTTGTGTGTGTATATATAGGCACGGTTTAATTATTCGTGTATTCGAGAGTCCAACTAGTTGAATTATTTGGCATGCACTTTTTTAACGAATAATTAATGTTTTTATTTATTTATTTATTTAATGCCGCATCCTTAGAGGGTATTAGCAACTATACAAGAAAATATACAATTTTACACGTTTTATAATATTTACAATAGTTATAAATGTTTTGAAGTATATATTTAAAAAATATATTTACATATAGGGTTATATTATTTATATTATAATTTATAAATAGTATTGTGTAAGATTAATTTGTTCTCGTCAGCTAGATTTATTATTTAAGTTCTCTTATAAGTTTGTTAATCTTTAATTTACTACCTCCGTTTTGATATTTTATACATTGCTATGTTCTATGCTGTTGCGACATTTGGAATTTTCATAAAAGATAATTTTCTTTTTGAGTATAGATAATTATGCGTTAGTCGAATTTGACCAATTTTCATCTTTGCAAGTAAAATTTGATCTCTTCTGTTCTGTTAAAAGTATTAGGTTTTTCGTAAAAACATCCGGTTTTATTCTTTTTAGATGGGTTTTATTTCTCTTATTTTTCCAAATATGTTTTTTTATTATTTGTATATTTTGCTGTTTACATATTTTTTTATATCTTCCTTTTATTTTAAATGTAATTGTATTATTGGTATAGGGAAATCTAATTATAAACTTATAATACGAATATAATAACAGTAATTACACGGACGAAAGTGTTCTATTAAAATGTCTAATTTGATGATTATACTTACATTGATTTATTGCAATTCGCGTATAAATGTTTTAAAATATACACAGTTATTTTTAACAACTCTTGCATCAATAATCTATGCATTTATCATTACTTTACCACAAAATACAGGAATGCGTAATTTACCATTTTTCATAGTATGATAACAAAATCTTGAGTTAATTTTGTAATATATTTACATATTTCATAAGGTATCTTTCATGATTTTTTTAAATAAAATATTTACTATTTATAAAATGCATTTTTGGACATACAAAAATTAAGATAAAAATATTGATTAGAAGAATTATAGTTTAATATACTTCCACTACTTTAAGATAATTGAAAGTGTCTTAAATAATAAGTTAAATTGCAAAATAATTATAAAGTAAGATGCAATGACATTATAATCAGCTAGATCAAAATATATCTTAAACTTAAATTTTTATTTTTTGAACGTAAATGTGAAACTTATATTTTGCTCCGTAAAAATCTATCAACGACAAAGAATATTTTTTTTAATTTAAAGAAAATAGGAAATAAGGTGTGTATACATAGCAAAGACCTTGACACAGGGCTATTTTTCTCGAAAAAGACTCTCGACTCTCGGTCAAAGAGTAATTGCATATCTCAAAAGCTCCGCAAGGATGCCAATCTAAATTACAAAATCTGCGAGTAGAAAATTCATAAAAAATGTAGCCTATAACTTGAGCTTGGAACTAATGGCCGAAGGTTATACCTCGTCCATCACCACACGGAGTTTCAGAAAGTTCTGCCCTTCTATATTTAGTAATTATCATTAAAACCGACCAATTCTCATATATTTCGTTAGGGTAATTATTATATATGAAGATGATAATAATAATAATAATAATAATAATAATATTAATAATAATAGCTATTCATTTGGAATCATTACCCAGAATATTCATGTGCACAACATATAGCATATACATGTAGGTATATGAAGAAAATTTTGTTAAGAAAATGTGATAGATGTGCAATTATCGAACTAAAAATCTGGAAAAATTCATACATGACACTTGAGTTGAATATAGAAGAAGCTGACAGAAAGATTTTTTATAAATTATTAATTTTATATTAATTCAAAATTAATAACCACTTTTCGTAGGTAACGATTAGGTGAAAAATTGATACTTGAAGCTGCACCAAAATCTCGATCATTTAGTGATAAAAAATATTGAAAAAAATCATATGATACTAATATATATTAATATATATTATGTACTAATATGTACTTTTCAAAGCAACTAGAAAAGCGTTACAGAGAGATTTTTTGGAAAAAGTCAACCCATTATAGTTAATTAAAAAGTAAATAAGGATACCACTTTTTTAGTCCCATATCACCGTAATAAAAATTACAATATTTTTAGTATCGCTAGAACCTATTTGAAATTCGAAGGAATTTACAATAATTTAATCTAATATTTAAAAAACTTATGAAAAATATTAATATATTCACCGTAAAATATAGTAAAATTTATCATATTTTAAATATATATCCGAATTTTACTTAAAATATAATAAGTTTAACTAATTGTTCTTGGTGTAATATTACAAGATTACATCAATAGTATGTTACCATAGAAAGCAATCATAAAGTCAGTCTTATTATACATTGTATCACAAAGTAAAATATCAGTTAATTAAACCAAGAAAGGCAGACAATAAAGTACGATAATAAATGAAACAATTGAATAAATAAATAAATAAAATATCAGTCTTTTCGTTTTTTAATTAAAACAATATGATTTTATAAAACAAATAAGTGTAACAAATGTAAATTACAAATGACAATAGTGTCTAGTAAACAAGTCACCGATTGAAAAATTGAGGAAAATTACTATTGTTTCCAGTAAAAATATGACTATAGTTTATAATAAAATTTATACTATATGATTCTTGTAATATTTCCTATATAACTTTTGAAAATTTGTTATATAAACTATAGTAATTTTTCTCAGCATGTCAGTCTTTGATTTCTTTACTAGAAACTATTGTGATTTTTACAAAAAATTTTGTAATTTTTTACACAAAATTTCTCTGAGTATAGAAAGTTCCACATACGAGTACGGCCCGAGTTTGGAAAATTTTGAAATCGAAAAATGCGTAAGAACAACATGGATTTTACGACACTTGAGTCGTCAGAGTATTATAAAAATGTATTTTTTTATCAAAAGACACTGCGAATTATGAATACTTTTTCTCCGACCTCTAGAAAAACACAATTTCCGGGATCTAACTAAAAAAAAATCCATGTAAATAAATTCGCCAGGAAGTATTTTTAACGGATGCAACGAACGGCAACTCGCATACTAAAATCGAGTACTAGTTCTCTCTCTATATACATATATATATGGCATACTGTTCTCACACTTACGCAGACCGGGAAATGTCGAGCGTTTTACAGGATGAGTAATTTACCGATCGATGGATCGAACGATCCCGCGGTTATGTATTAAACGGTTCATGCCCGAGCAAAGCGGATACCAAGAAGTTCATTGGACTGTCACGCAGAATACTTTGTTAACGAAAATGACATGTAAAAAAAGTTACTAATTTCACAAATGATTTATTAATCGAACTATGGATATACAGGAACGAGACAAAAATATGTTGTTATTGTGGCTTACCGCATTAGTTACGAAAAAAATTTCAATCGATAACGTGACGGTATTAATCAACTCACCTGGAACAAAAAAATTGAAAATTATGCGTTAGTATATTTGTATCTTAAAAAAATTTATTTTAAATTGTTTGTTCTTGTTAAAATGTTTCAGATTTCAATTATTCTTCAAGTATTTTATCTATATACGAATTTATAATGTATTTAAGGAGTTAAATAACTCATATTGTCATTTGTTTCATAGTTTGCTTTACTTTAGTTTATTTTAATCTAAACTATTAAAATTATACTTCGTATAGTAAACATTTGTGAAACTTTACAATAAATTCCCAAAGTTAATTAAAAATCTAACATTCTACACGGCTATCCGAAAAGAATCGGTATGTTTTTCCATAACGACTTTAAATAATATAAAATTTTCATAAAATTTTGTACAGCAAGTTGGTGTACTTGCACATACAACGTAAACAACACCAGTTAAAAAAAATATGAGTAAATAGCATCACCCGTACTAATACGATCCCCTCAGTAAATAAATTTGAGAGTCTCGCACACTAGCAAAAACGGGAGTTAAAGATCAAGCGCATTATACACCAGAAGCGGACGTGGGAAGAAAATGATGAAGCCCCTCTTATACTGCGCACGTGGGCGTTGCAAACGACGATCTTCTATGCACTTATCTGCTTCGAAAGCGGGTATATATGTATGTAGAGAGAGGATACGTACCCATAAGAGAGAAAGAAAGACACGATCAGTCAACGTTCAGACGTTCCGGCATCATTTTTAAAGGAGAATATAACGTACAAAGGAAGGGTATATATATACCTTTGCCTTTCAAACGAGATCTTATTTGAGTTTGCTGGTGCATATACATACATATATATATATATGTACACGCGCCAACCCTTTTGGAGACGCAAATTTTTGCGTTGGCGTGATGTATTTTCGGGAAATTTGTTTTTAAGAAATTTACATTTACAACTTTTAACGGTGTATATTTTTAATTAATTATTTTAATATTCTTTCTAATTTCTATGAAAATTATTATAAATATAATTAAACAACATTTTGCCATTACAATAACCAGTTTTTTGAAAACCTACGTAACAACAGCTGTGCAATTACCAGATAAAAGTCATTACCGTCACACAAATCAAAATTTTCTTGCTCCACAATTTTCCCCATTGATAAAAAAACGCGCGCGTTGAAAAAAAACAACGTAGAAGCGGCGACGTACCTATATATATATATATGAAAAAACAGTCACCAAAGCGTACAGGTATATAACGCACACTAGGATACGAGATTTAAGGGCCACGAACATCTAATTTACGAGTATATACGGCAGCACAGAGCGACCCCCGCTCGCGATTTATTTCTCGCTCTCCCTTTTCCCCCTTTTTTTTTATTACGCTCCCTGATGCTCGTAAATATAATTCTGATCTGCGACTATAAGTCGAATCGACGCGAATGTCTATTCGAAAATTTTAAAGCGGATGAGTTGGTTATGTATTTTAATAAAAAATATATTATTTTTAACCTAATAATTTTTATATTTGTTAAATTAAAATATATACATTCATACGAATATAATATTAATTGATATGAATGAAAATAATGAATTTTAAGTTTAAGTAAATATATAAAAATTTGGTTATTTATTAAAAGAAAATATTTATTTAATTGACATTCTTATGAGATTAAATATATTGGAAATAAAATATTTTATTTCAGATTTCTTAATATTTTCTCTTATGGAATTAAATTGTTAATAATGTTTAAATCCAATTTATATACATATATGTCATCGTTTTAGAAAATAAATACACAAGATTAAAAATTTATGTTCTTCATATTTTAATAACGAAGAATCAGTAATTGTCATTAATCATAGAAACACATATATAATGCTACGTAATATAATAAGTTGGAAAAAAAATAAATAACTTTCAACAAAATACAGTAAATAGTATCGATGTTAAAATGTACGCGTTGCAAACATAACGTAAACAATTTATTATACATATTTCCAGTTTATTTGCTCAACCAATTGGAAAAGCGAATGATTTGCATCGTGTGAAGAGAGTAAAAACAAAAAAAAACGCAACGACCCAAACGAACTCGGTTTATTTTCTGGCCAGACGTGTCCACTGACATGTGACAAAATTTTTAGTCCTCGGATTTCGAGAAGCAGTACCAAAATTTAACCAGTGTAAAGCGATCGTATTTCATTACTCTTACGTTTCGGCAGTGAACTATCAAAATTCTTCGTTAAATTGAAAATTTACCTGGACAGAAAATAACCTATTAAGGTACATAACCTATTTCCAAATATTTATAGAATACATTTTATTTTCGTATAACAATACAACATTAACTTCTCAATAAATATAAGTATTTTGTTAGAATACGTATGAGTATATAGAAGTTCGTATTTCGATTCGATTAATTTATATACTAATTTTTTATTATTTAGTTTTGAGAAAAAAAATTTTCTTCGATATACAAATTAAAACAAAATTGATTTTTTAAATCAACTGAATTCGAGTAGTAATTGAGATTAAATAAAATAAACAGACAAGAAGAAAATGAAAGTAAAAATATATAAGGAAATAAATATATTTAATGAGAGAATTGCAATGTAATCGTTTTCCAATACCCAATGGAGATACGTACGCTTGCCAGCATAATCGTTACGGATTTTGAACGACCACGTAAGGGTCGAACGTGATGTAAACGAAGGTCCGAACGAAGAAAGGACAGTCACGAGTTATTGAATTTTGCACGTTTTGGTCTTCCACTTTCTGTTTCTCTTTTTTTTTTTACACACTCAAGATAGTCCTATGGGAACTGACGTAAAAGTTGCCTTTTACATTTCGAAAAACGTGTTTTTCATTTGACAAGGTGTTTATCCGCGCTCGCGTATAATATTATTCGTTTTGTCGGCTGAACAGGATACGTAATTACATTATGCGCAATATTAATTTTAAAATGTTACTATTATTACATTTTACTCAAATAAATTTTTTTTTGTAACAATAACTCCATTAACAATATCAATTAAAATAATATGCGCATTGTATGATACGTTATAGCAGCGAATAATTTGTATCAACAATAATACACGTTTAAATTTTCAGGTACCGGATTAAAGTTAACCAAACACAGACGTTAAACGTAGTAAAAGCATGTCATGCCCTAAGCGTACCTTGGAGGTTAAAAAAGAGGTAATCCAACTTATTATCACCTACGATCATCCCAGGAACTTTTAACCTACCGGTTTCTCACATTATTTTCATTATTCACGCGATGTTTGTACCGTTTTACCAAGTCACTTTAACTACTTTACCACGCGTACAGTCTTGAAAGAAAATTCCAAATTACGTCCTATTAATTTATTGAACAAATTACGTGGATGACACCCCGATCGTAAATTCCTAGTTTGTTTAAATAAGCGTAAAAAGATTATTAAACTAGTAAAAAATTAACAATCGTTACGTTCTAGTCTACGAGACGTTAAATTTAGAGTCTGTTGCTAACGACATACAACACCATCGTCGTATCTAACAAAAATAGGACGACAACCCACTAAATAATAAAATTGAATGCGTTCAGTCACCTGCCTCGTACAAGGATCATTGAACCCTAAAAGTCTCGATATTCCGTACTTCCTATTTGATCAAATAAAATGGTAATCACATAAATGTGCAGTCTATATAGTATATACGAAAAGTGGATTGCATTTTACCAACGTCGTATATAGATAGATGTATACGAGAATAATTCATGGTACATATCGAAAGTGAAATGATAGCCTAACCTTTTCGGTGTCTATAACGAACGAATCTACAGATATATAGATTATACTTGTCTCTCGCTAATGAACGCTAACTCGGCGTTAAATAATTATTTATCCGCCTGGTGTAAGAAGTACTAATTAACTTTAAAATAGGACTTCTTTCGTTTAATATCTACACCGGAAATGAGTGATTAATCCATCTATACGTTGATTGATTTATTGACAATTTTTTATGTTTTACGTATACGATTCCGTAAGGTTTTAGCGTAATTATCTTCACTTTTTTTCACTTTTACAAAAATGATATATTTACGCAACACTATTGCTTTCGAGAATTACTAATATGTAATTTACGTTTAAATGCTATATGTTTAAATTAATGTAACGTCGAACGAACAAATAAAAAAAAATGACCCGCTATACTTTTTCTTGCAAACAGTAGGATTAACGGATTAACCGACTAAAACTATCGAAAAAAAAGAAAAAGTGTTACCTAGTAAAAATAAATCGGTATACCTATCTACTCTTAATCGGCGCTCTCGTATTGAAATTTGAAATCCACGCGATCCTGCCTAAGTGACTAAGGAATACCAGAAGCCTCGTGCTAGTTGTGTACAATCCAGACGAATATGGCAAACAAGATGTATATCCTCGTCGAAACGGATCAGTCCCAAGCCGATCCGATTTCGAGGTATTTACTTCAATTTCACTTGGACTTCGTTTGTTAAAACAAATTGATTTTTCTAAAAACAATTGTTATAGCTGATTTTATTTTATATTTCTTTTATATATAGCCAAAGGAGCGCAATTTCAGATAAACGTAATTTCATAGATTCATTTGTAGAGACAATTTGAAGGTTTTAATCACTTTATTTTTGCTATAATTATGTATTATTTCAATGGTAAATAAATGATATGCATCAGATTTTAGCCATTAATGTACTATGCATTTCCGTTTCAGAATAGTGTCTCAGCTGGTCGATCGGTTGAACCAAAAACCAGCAGAAGTATGCCCATCGAATTCCACGCACCAGAGTATTACTATACCTACGGATTCGAAACACAAGTCAATCGATCAACCTCAAATAATCCATCTGAATTGTGAAGATCTACAAAGTAAACTCAAAACGAAGGAATCGCAGAAAAAATTTACGGGAATGAAAGCTGCGATCACAGCAGAAGCTACGATTGACTCATCTGGTCAGGCAAAAGCAAAAATTTCAGTAAATACAAACCAAGAAGAAAAGAAAAAGACAAAGAAACCAGAAGTTACTTGTCAACCTATCAACATAGAAATTACACCAGTTAAAGAGCCAGCTGTTTGTCAAAGAAGAAATGGATTGGATCCTACCTTTTCGGAATTACGAAATAAAAGAAGATTTGAATATTTCCCGTTGAAGACTATTATACCAGACTATTTCAAAGTTTTAGAACTTAAAGAAAAGCAACAAAAAGCTCTTATTTCTTCTGGTCCTTTTACAAATGGTTCGATCGATTTTGAATGTAGACGTAACCGCAATTCTGTCACTCAACAAGATTGCGTGAAGAATCTTCCTGAAGCAAAGTTGAAGAAATACTGTGCTTGCTCCTCCAGAAAAAATGGACTGCAAGACAAATGTGATCCTGTTGTAGAAAAAGGTCTCAAGAGATGTTCTAAATCTAAATAGTGATTTAATCGTGCAATTTATTATACAATGTGATGCAAAAAATATATATAAATGAAGTTACTGAATTGTATATTTAAATTTAATTATGAATGTAACAAATATAATATGGTTAAGTTCAATAATATGACCAGTGTACATTTATTCATTTAAATTATTATGTTAATTTAAGCTTGTATTGCTAAAAAAAATAACAACTATTATTTATTTGTAACTCTGAGAGCAACGTACTTGCTAATTAACATCAATTTTCAAATCATTTTAATCTTAAGTATACAAATCGTCTCGGTGTTTTTTCAGCACAAACCGACTGTTGAAAAATGTGCTCGCCGAGGAAATGTCAAACCCATTCGCGTAAGGCCCAGACGAATGTTCGTTTATAAATCTGAGGCGGAAAAGGAAGCTGAAAGATTAAAGCAGGTGAAATCACGTGAACTTATTGGTGGAGTCGTTTACAGAGACTGTGACTGTTACCGACGCAATGGCTTGCAGGATGAATGTCCTCGAGATCGATGTGGAGGTAAAGACAATGTGAATTCACCTGATTGTGTTAATCAAACCAAGAAACGTGCTTCTTTTAATTCAATTTTATTTCAACAATTCTAATTATGGAAAAGAACAATAATTTATAACAAATATGTGAAATCGTACACTTTAATATATGAAATTTGACATTACAATATGATAAAAGAAAAATATCAAGCCACAAATTTAAATCGAAAACATTATTTAAAAAGGAAAAACCGTTTCAAATTACCTCTTAATCATACATACACTGCTGAAAGAAATCTTAAACATTAAGGTGGAAGCAAACGTTACATTTCCACATTCCAGAGACTCACCAGCGAAACCTTAATCGCAATAATTTTCCCAAAGATATCCCCGCGAATGTACAATTTTTAAAAATTATACACTTTATTTCAGGGGAAAAATGTTTAACCCAACCAGCGCCCCAATGTGATATGGGCAAGTATTTTATGAAAAAATATGCTCGGTACGAAGCGCTTCGGTTTCGAAATCGCGAGCAACCTTACTGCGTGCCATTCGAATACGATTTGACTCGTAGGTATGTCAACGAACCGAAAAAAACCGGAAAAACAAAGAATGTTAATTAATTGAGTTTATAAAAAATGTAAATTTAACTAAATGAATAAAAATAGTATTTAGTGAATAAACAATCTTTTATGAATGTATATATGTGTGTGTATATGATGATTTCTATTTACACGCGCGACCGATAGACAAGAAAAAACAAACGCTATTTTACTGTCTCGACGAAGAGCAGGAAGTCGTCGAGGTTCCTTGGATTCTTTCCAGCGGGAGGAGAAGAGTTCGATAAATATTTCGCTTCGATGTTCATCGGCTGACACTGGAATCTTTAAAATTCCTTCGTGCTTTGATTCTTTGAATTTACAATTCAGTTCTCCCTTTCGGATGGTTACTTGATTTATACTGAATTTTCTCTTGTCCACGTGGTTGCGTTAAATTTTTAAATAAAAACGCGGTTTTTCGTAAATTAATGACGTTAGTATAATAAATTAATTGTTTCATAATGGCAATTGCCAAATTTTAAAAATATACACATCCTATGGAAAGATGCATGGAAAGTTATAGTGAATAGTTTATCGAAAAAATAAATAGTAATTTAAAAGTTAATTTTAGGAAGATAAAGCTTTCTACGAGAATAGTTGGTGCATCGTCATATCCATTATAAAGAAAATGGTAAAGAGACGTAAAAAAAATATTTCGTTAACTTCTCCAACGTCTTCCACAGTAATATTCCTAAATCTCGTTGCCAGAGCCAAAAATACATCTTGACGACGAAAAATTTGAAAGCTCACGGGAAAAGCGTGTAAAGACCACTTAACTGCAAGAATACTCACCTAGCACATATACAGTCAACAAAGAAAGTGCCATTGAGTATAGACGGTTTGAGTGCATTAGGCGCGCCGATAGGCGGCTCAACAAGGATTTTTCAGATGGCATACGATAAAATTGCTGCATATATATATAGAAGTACGTCAAATACATTGTCATCCGACGCAATTTCTAAAAAGTTTATGTCAAAAATATCGATGTTTCGAGTGAGATCAACACCTCTAGTTTAAAAGTATTTCAGGTCGCGTATTTTAAACTCTCATCGATTTTTTACTATTTTACAAGCTATACTTTGTTTGTTACACCAAAAGAAGGCTTCCTTCAAAATTTTAAAACTATTATTTAAATTCTTTTGAATCCGATGTAAATAAAAGTAAATATATTTTCAATAATCCATCAGTTAGTATTAAACTTGACTCATCGAGTTAAAAAAGGAACATCCAATTAAAGAGGATAAAATCGTTAGATATACACGGACGATATACTAAAAACCGTAGGTCACAAATCATTCCGAATGAAGAAGCAAATGAAGCACCCAATTCTCCTCCCACGTTCAAAGATCTCCCTTGTTCTAAAATTGCACCGGATCACCCTAAGCTCGGAACAATCTGTATATATATACATACACATGCATACACGAGTATATCGAAATATCGTGAAAGCCCCAGCAAGAGAAGCAGCGTCGAGTACAAAATTAGAATGAAATACCGAAAAGTTGGTTGAGGTCTAATAACCATCGTGATCGTGCATACATACGATTGTCTCCACGCGATGACCACGCGAGATGCATGAGAAATAAGGCGAATCGCGCAAGGATATGTAATGACCGAGGCGCAGGAAGTAACGGGACGGGAGATCGTCGCGCGCGACTTCCGGCGAACGCATTTGCATGACAGCTACACACGCCGTTTGAGTTTCGGTTAACGTTATATTCATTCATTCATTCATTACCTGGAAGGATATTTCCGCGATGCGGGATACATTTAAATCTAGGCAATTGCAAACTTAGTGTTAGTCAACTCTTTCTTTTTGCTTCAACTCGACGAATATCTAGTATATCCTCAAATATAAACGCTTCGTGTTTGTATACTTTAGATGTACCGCGGAAAGAAAATTTTTAGTGTATTTTAATACAATTTTACTAACGCGGTAAGAGACTGCCAAAACGCAAAAAAATACTGAACTTTTATAAAAATTAGTAGTTAGAATTACGTTAAAAATTGACTATAAATTAATTCAAAATTGACTATAAGTTTAGTCATTTTTTGGATTTCGACAGTCTATTATACCGCGGTAATGAAATTACAGACTGTAAATTTGAAAAAAATGCATATACTGTACATTCTACTAAAAGTCTATTAATATTTACTACAATTTTTGTAATATTCACCATAAATTGCGTAAATTTTCCTATACATTACAGTAATTTATTGTATTTTGACAGTTGTTAAAACTTTTCTCTCCATGTAAACAATCTAATTAATTATACTTTTACAAAAGTGTAATTATAACATTCCAAAGTATTTAGAAGAAGAGTGCGTCAGACCAATTGAACGATAACGTTATGAATTTAATATCTCGGATGATCGGATCGATAAATCACGAAAGATGAATATATAATTCTTGTAAACGGGAATGACAAGCTAATCAAGAAAGACAGAGACAAATTTAGCTAAGAAAATCATAGTACTTAAAATAGTGGAGGATGTAATACAGTAATCATAAGGCCTCGTATGTGCGATCACCACCGTATACAGGGCTTCGACGAGTACTTAATAAATAACTATATACCCGCGAAAAATTAGCATTGAGTTGCAGTCTGCGTATTAAATTCCCTTCGAGACAAGCGCAAATGACTTTTGAAGCGCCGTGCATAACGTGAATCATTATAGGTATACCAATCGAATATATATATATATATATATATGTGTGTGTGGTATCTACCACAAACAAAAAATATGATGAATCCAAATCGAATCCTTGATAATATTACACTGTCAATTCGCATTATACCAACCACTGATTAAGGAATTCCGACTCAAGGTCTGATAATTTACATAAGCCGCTCCTATTGTTACCGGTAGTATATACGAATCGTTTTCAACCGTCGGATGACGTGGCTCGGAAGATGATGATGATACGCTTTTCAGTTTGTTAAATAATAAACGACGGTACATAGGTAAAAATTATTTCTTAATTTATATGGTTACGTGAATAGTTGTTTGCTCGTATATAGTAGAATAATAATTTACGCTCGGTGAACAACAGTGGTAAGATAACCGAGTGTCTCAACTTCAAGTTTAATAAAATGTTGACGAATATACATGTGGACACAAACAATAGTGACGAGTGTTAATCACACTGTTGTACCAATAAACAAATCGAGAAATACTTAAGCTACTTAAATCGAGCCTCTGGTAGTATAAAAAAGTAATACGAGAAAATGAAGGACTCATAATTTTCTCGGTCTCTCGATTCAAAGATAGGAAGACCGGAGTGCGTAAAAGATCGAGTGACCAGGGTCCTCCTTCTCTCGGGACAGAAAATGAGAGAGAAAGAGGGATTATATAGAGTCGAGTAGAGGTAAACAAGGTGGAGGAAAACTACGCGGTTTCAAGGGTCAGGGACTCGAGGTTCGCTCTCTCAGGTAGTTTCCATTAGCCTCTCTCTCCCAATCTTCTTCCTCTCGATTCTTATACACTCGTACTACACCCTTTTTTCTTTTTTATTCTCTTACTGCATGAGTTATTTACTTCTCTTTTCGGTATCGAGGATAATCTCACTTTAATAAGACTCAAAGGGTTTCATCTCCCTTTTTTTGTTCTTGGAAGATTATATTCCAATGGGTTTTTATTTTATGTAAATTCTGAAACGTTCATATTTTTTTTCTTGGATAGAAAGAGAGAGAGAGAGAGAGAGAGATAGGTCCGTTTGACGTATCATTGTAATTTAAGGTGAGGTTTATCGCTGCTTAAGATAAATGTATATATCGTATCTTGTCCGATCGATAAGGTAGATGTTTGGGATCTATTCGTTAACTCTGTGTTTTCGAGGAATCGTACACCAAAAACACGTATATAAACGTACAAGGTAAATCTAATATATTTTACTTGGTTCGTATCGCCCGTCGTTACTGATTTTATACGTTGTTGTTGCAAAATGTCATTTTATTTTCTCTATAAATTATACAATTTCTCGGGTTATTACATTTAATTCGTCACGTATATATATAGGTATATTATAATATTGTCAATCAAACGTGTACCTCACTCGAGTAATTATAAACAAGATTCAATAGCACCTTCGATTAAGATTAATCGTGTGACGCACCATAACAAACGCATGTACGAAATTCGCATGTAGGATTAAAGGTAAGGTAACGGCAGAAAAATAAGGTAACAAGCCGCGATAAAAAGAAAATAGGACAGAAAAAAGAAACAGATAATTTGTATATTTCGCACGTAGGATAAGTCGAGACATGTCATCGGGATTAAAAAATTATTCTATCACGGATGGATTTCCCATGGTGGGTGTATATATATATACACATACATATATAAACGGGATAGGCGGCGGTTTCACGCGTGAAATCGAGGTTTCTTGCTCACACCACCGCGGCAATAAAGTAAGGGAGCAGATAAAGGCCTCGAGGAGCGGAAAAGACAGGCGTGCAAGAAAGTGCGCGAAAAAGAAGAAGTGCGGACCCCGGGAAATGAGCGTGTACATACAAGAACAAGCCGAGAGGAGAAACGTGAGGCCAACCAGTCCGGTAAAGAAGGTGGAGGGAGGAGAAGGAGGTAGGAGAAGGATCATGTACACGAGGAAAAAAGGTATAGAGCAAGAACTGGAAATAAGGATGAGGGTGGATAAGAGAAAGAGAGAAAAATACGAGAGGAGAGACAAAAAGAGTGAGAGTGGTGTGCGCTGGGAGAAACAAAAATCCAGACGGCGGATGAAAGAAAATGAATGCGCCAACGTACATATATATATACATATATATACCTAGAAATACGTCTTGCTTCCTATTTTCGGTGTTATGAGTTATTTTACGGTCTGAAATAGCTACGTTGAATGCGTTTCATTAGGGATATGCGTCTCTCGCATGTCGTTTTACTCTTACACAAAACTTTATGTAAATGCGACTACGTTTTCGATAATTCTGCGCTTACACCGCTCTCATCCGCGGCGTACACTAACAATCGTAAAAATACATTTCAAGATTTCAAACGTTTACATCGCGACAATATTTTCATCGTGTATTCTAATCATGGTGGATATCGTAAAGTCTCACGTAATGCGTAACTGCCTCGTAATAAATCGTAACAATTTTGTCATCGTCTGAATCGCACGATTTAATTACCGAGTCGTTCAAAGTTCACAGTTTAATTATTCACGATTAAAAAGAATTGATAGGGACCCACCGATATAATTTACGTGCGACGTATATCAGAGTGAAATACCGCGTGACTTCAGGAAACGTGGAAATTGTCGGTATAATTAATTCGAAAAGTGGTTTACAGTCGGCAAACTACGACCGTGATTACAATTATAGCGCGATCGTAAACATTAAACGTCGAGGTATATCATCCCGAAAGAGGCATTTCCAACGTGTAAATCTAATCGTTAAATCCCTAGGAGTAAATCGTGCCCTTACGTAAACTCGATTATCCATAAATGAAAAGTTACCTTTATCCCGGGACAAAAGAGCGCACGCGTTTAACGCAATCAGAGAAATTAATAAAATCTTCTGGAAAAACGGTGAGAGTGAAGGAGGTATATATCTGTTTATATATATATATATATATATATATATATACGTGGTGGAACTGCACCGACTGGATTACACGAAGTGGGGAGAAAAATACGTGACTTTGCAACCGCAGACACGCTCGATTCGCGATGAGTTCGCGCCACAAAAATTATTCGCGGCAAATGACTTTGGAGAGTACGGTACATCAATCGGGATTTCCGGGATCTTCTGCGGATGACCGTGCGACGTTTCTACTTTTTTTACTTGCCCTATCAGTCCCAACGATTGATTCTGTAACAAGGCTCGTTGCGATCTTTTCGAAACGGACTGGTTGACGACCAATTTATGGTCATCTCTCGATATATTACCTGTTGAATTGCTAATTTTAACAAACTGCAAATCGTTTGATAAATAAATCAGTATGGGGGAGTAGGGGGGAGGGAGTTTCAGTAACACCGTGTAATAAAAATGAACGGGCACTTAATATTCCTCAAAAAGCTGCGTCAGTGAAGAATACGTTTTAAGGATCATTGACGCTGAACGACCTAGCAGAATTTTAACTCATACTCTAAAACAATTTATAAATCATAAAGAATGTCGGAAGCAGTTACTGTTTGTTATTCTTTCTCGTGTTTTTGAACACTGATGTATTTACTATTCGTCTATCTGTTCGAATATTCGACCAACAAATTATGCCACGATGAGTATTCAAAATTCTAATGCTTATCAGATACAATTAATCACTTGTTCCCAAATATTTATAAAAAACCCAACACCTAAAAAATTACTAACGTAAATAAGACAAAATTACGAAAAATGAAAACAATTTTTGCTTTTTAGAAGCAGATTTTTTAAGGACGTAATTTTTTATTTAATAATTTATATTGATTAATTAATAGATTTTTTACAGGGGTGATTATAAGTCTGGAGGATGCACCAAAATTTTTTGTAATATTTACTTTATTTTTTCTAATTTCCTCTTATTTATTATGTAATGTTTTAGGGGTTGGGTGCTTTTATATATTTGGAAATAAGCGTGTAATTTTGGCTATAACACCGAAATATCTGGAATTGTAGTAACTGAAATTTATGGCAGTCGTCAAAAGAATTATTAATTAAACTTTATTATTAATGATAAAGTTGATTATTAATTAAACTTATCAGACTATACGTTTATAAGATCCACACAACTGATTCACCAACAATTATTAAGTAAAAGACAACCAGATAAATATAGAAATCTGACTATAAATGCAACGTTTTTAAGCCAAAAAATAGCCAATTGTCATAAAATACCGAAGAAATACTCATTATGTAATTATCTAGTCCTTTTGTACTTGAATTTTGTATAAAATTGTATAGTTTGTTAAATAAATATAATAATCTTTTTTTCTCGGTCGGTAACCCACCGGGTATACCACCTCCTTAACCTTCAAAAGGTAAATTTCTACTAGGGAATGCCAACACTGTAGAACTCAAATGAGAATAGAGCACCTGTCAATAAAATTTCACCATTATGAATAAACGCAAAGATTTAGTTCATAGAATTGATAAACTTCAAGCAGAAAATCTAAACTGATACAAATAAAATGTGCATATATCAATACAAATATGTATCAATATAATAAAATGTGAATAAAATCTATGTAAATGTATATATATAAACTTCGATAAGATTGTAGTTCAGTATGCAAGTGTAACTGTCGCCAATACCTTACCAAGTGGGTGTGACTATAATAGATAAAAAAATTGTATCGTGAAAATCAAAATAAATCACTTGAGTATATTATTACTGTCACTTAAAAAATGATTTAAATTAAGCACATACTTTTCTGAAATGGTAATCTTTGTTTTTTATATCGATTATAATAAATCTTTAAAGATTAAAGATAAAATCGATTAGTTTTTATGCAACAAGTACTAAAGTGACATTGACACAAATTCAACATTATAATATTATACACTTAACGTACAATGATTCACAACAATCTTTTTTTAGAGAAGATCAAAGTACCTAATTACGTGAAAAAATTAATTTTCAATTGACAGCTTTTTTTGCCGTAAATTCCGTTATTCCTTCTCTTATATCATTACTAACAAGGGAGGTCACGGCCTTTGGATCACGGATCTTATCCAAATTTTAAGACTTATTTTGTAATATAGAAATATGAAATAAGCCAGAATTTTAGAATTGCATGGGTATTTTTACCAAAATTATACGTAAAAAAAAGAAAATATTAAAAAATAGATGCTTTAATTTAATTTCTTATAACTCCAAAACGACTGAATAGAAGTAGTCGAACCAAAGCTTAAAAGAATGTTTGGATTCATGAAGCTCAAATTCGTCTGTTAGATCGAGAGTTATAAAATAAATAAGAAATGCATTAAATTTTAGCTTAAAATGGAATTATTAATTTTGTAGCTAAAAATTCATACATTTCTTCTTACACTCGATCCAAACTTTCATTTAAACTTTGGTTCGAGTACCGTCACATACCCAATTGTTGATCAATTAAGGCAAATCTATACGTTCATAGAATAATGTTATGTTAAAAAGGCTAATAATTGTATATATTTTGACGCATGCAGAAAGTATAAGTATTAAACTTCCTTTTAGCCATCTCAGAAAAACAAAATAGCTGCCATTTTTAAAGTAAGCAACAATCTAAGAAAAAAAAGCGGGAAGTACTAATTTCTGATCAGTAAATTTTCGGTACATATACCACTTTCTATTTAAGTCTACTAACCAATTATTGATTGTTTAACCTTCAAATTGTACGTGTCAACGTTTAGATTTATGTAAATCTTATTATTTTATTGAAATAATACACTGATCAGAAATTGGTTCATGATCAACAATTGGGTACCTTATGGTATCTCTGTTTAGTCGTTTGGAGTTATAAGCAATTAAAGTAAAACACCTATTTTTAAATATTTTCTTTAATTACGTATAACTTCGGTAAAAATGCACATGAGATTCCAAAATTCTGGCTTATTTAATATTTCTATATTACAAAACAAGTCCTAAAGTTTGCATAAGATCCGTGATCCAAAGGCCGTGACCTCTGCTTATAAGTTAATCATCATTATTAAAATTAAAAGAATAACATTTTGTTAAAACATCAATGTAGTATTTATTAAAGACTCAATATAAGAAGACAGTACTTTCAAATTATGAATCCGAGTGTACTGCAATACACGGTACATTTATAAACAAATGCATTTATAAAGAACCTGTATACATCCATTTCTTAAAAAACCAACGAAATTCTAAACGAAAAAAATCATTTCCATAATATATCGATGATGCATTTTTGTGTTGTTGTTGTTAAAAAAATAGGAGGCACTTGCAACGAACCTCGTGACGTATATAACGGAAGGAGTTGTTGAGCACTTCATCGACTTTGAGGATCGATCGATGCCGCAACGCGTGCATATATACACTAGTCAAGGGGGGCTATGACCTTTCGAGTTTATGACTCACTTGATTTAAGAGGGAAGAGGAGAGAGAAAAAGCTCCCTTTCTCTTTCGCCCCGGCAAAGTAGTTAGAAACCGCGTACATAGCTGGAGAGCCAGTTCTTGTGGCTTGCGTAACGACAGTCAACCCGAAAAAACTCAAATTGCAACGGTTAACGAAACTAAGACGTTCAAGTACTCTCCCATGTTTTAGGGTAGATATACGAAAGAAGATTCGATTGACGCTAATAGTCATGGTCTAGAAGAAATTGGAGAATACACTAGGTCTATTATATAAGTTATCAATGTATGGAATTTTCTATTTTATCTGCTCTTCGAGTGTTAATGATGGATGTACACGTTGACAGTGGTAAAAATGTGTCATTGATATATATCAATGTTTTTCCATTCGATACATTCATGACATATAAATAAGTCTACAATCAGCTACGTTACTCGGAGTAACGTAACTTTATGTTAAAGTTATTACAATATTGAATAGCTTATTTCATTATTATCCCACAAAACAAAGTCCGTAAAAGATATGCGACAAAAATTTGATAAACAAAATTTGTGCCGAGTCAATTACTATCATTATACGCAGTATCTATACGATTAAAATTTTCAGAGTTAAATATTCCAAAATTTGCAAATAAACAAAGACAATGTCAAATTGTTGTAAGTATTAATAAAAATAAGAGTAAATGTTTTGCATCTATAAACTTTACTACTATGTTTACAGTTCGATAGTTCCAACTTTTCTCGACAGAGGCGCCACGTCACGGATCAGAGCGTTTAACAACCGTCGGTACGCTAAAAAGCAGACCATCGGTTGTTACAACCGATTCCTAATTTACCGGCACCCGATACAGAGTTGGCTATTAAAAGAAGATAAACAGTACAAATATAAATATTTATACATACAGAAACAAAATGAAGTATTTTTTGATAGAATTAACGTAATTATTTAGCGTAAACTACGGGACCACGCGATAACCCCCTTAAATAATAAATATATTGCCACGGAGACACCGATAAAAACAGTATGAACGAGGGAAGCGCAAGAAAAGCAATTAAGGGCACCGCGTAAATTTAATTTTTGAGCAGACATATAGAACAAAAAAGAGGATGTACAGAGAAAAACACTGTGTAACCACATGTGCAAATATGATGAATTAAAAATAGTGGAGTACATGTGGTTTTAGTCGTCTAATTTCGTTAAGTTTGGTTTTTGTACACTTGTTATTATTACTCGTAATGTGCATTAATTTTGGTAAGTAATTAATATTTAGGTTTAAATAAAATTGTTTTCAGAATATTTTGAAATAAACTAGAAATTGAACATTTTTTTGTTATTATTGTTGTACGTAAATAAATATTTATTTTAAATAATGTAACTGCAACTTATGTATCAGATGATACGTACGTCGTGTTATAAAATTCTTAGAAAAATTAATAAACAATTCACGTATTAAAAATATATACTTTGATATATTCCCAACATTGTTATATTCATTTTAAATAAATAATATATTAATATACATTCATATACATCACTTTGTTATTACGAATACAACAAAATATAATCAAATATTTAATATTACTATAAAATATTACTATAATATACTAAAAAGTTTAATATTATTTTAATTGAAATTTTAATATCGTAATTTACAGAAATAATTGTATAATTTTTTGTCAATTATACGCAAATGTTATTGCTAAAACAATCAGCTTGAAATACAATTGAATTATTAATTAATCTGTTTTACCAAAGATTTATCGAGCAGCTAAATATAATGATTTAATAATGCAGTATAAGTATATTACTGTACATAATTAGTACAAAACGTTTCGCAAATTTATATGTTGTAATTTTATCTGCACAACACCTACGAGAATTTTATGAATAATCAATAGTGTTGTGGGTTATTAATACAGAGTTCGGAAGTTACTTTACTCGATTTGATCTCGGTATATCAGAATACATCTGGTGGATGATTTATTACATTTAAATAAATATAATGCAATGCACTATTTAACGTATATTACAATACTCTTTAGAAAAAGCAGGATAAACTGCCAGAATGAGAAAAAATTGCTATACCTGTAAGGTAAAATTTAATATATATATACTAATTTTTGATAGCAACTTCTATAAATTTTACTATAACTATAACAATTTTTTCTTATTCTGACAGTTTCTCCTGCCTTTTCTAAAGAGTACAGTAATTTTTAATCGAATATTTTTCTCCGTATAATGAGTACCTTAAATGTACAATCACTTTTCTAAAATCTTCAATTTATTCAACAATAGGTATATGCGTCCCAAAAATATCCAGTCACTGAACCCTACTGCGAAGATTCACGAAACACAAAATAAATCTTAAAAAAAAAAATTACAAGCTAAACAAACAGAAACACGCGTAATCGTTCCTGTCTACCAAATTTCATCACCTCCGCGAAATTTCAACGTCTGTGGTATTCGCACCGTGTCTATTATCACCGTCACGCCATTATACGATCCTATATCAAAATGTTATATCCCTATACCGGAGAAGACGAAATCGGCGGCGTCGCCTCTATTTCGAGAGCTGGCCATTTTTTTACCTCCCCCGCGTAGGCCTCGAGACGAAACGGGATCGAGGATGAAGAAGAAAAAAAAACCGACTCCGCCGAGTCTGATTCGTCGGCTTCGATTCTCCCGCGTCGAAAGTGGTTTCGAACGAAAGTGATCGGTATTTTGGATGAAATTTAGGTTATCGGTACGGTGTATAAAATTTATTGCGGATTATTGTTTCCTGATTGTTTTGTTGTAGAAAGTTAAGAAAGCTGTTTTTTAATGACCCGCTAAATGGCATTTTCTTTGCTGTTTTCGTTTGTACTTATGTTTACGTGTTTTTTCAACTACTTAATGGAAACTGATCAATTTTAAAAACAGATCGTAACCGGGAAAAGAATGAAAGTTTACTCGAATTTTCATATCAAGTTGTTATTGCGAGAAAAAGAAAAGTACAATGATAATAATGTTATTTAGTTAAATTTGAGAAATATATTTTTCTTTACGAAGAAATATTTAATGAAACGTATTGGCTATACATTTTCAATAACTGTTTCTTATTATTTTATTTATGTCCTCATAAATAGGCATATTATATATTATTATATTATATGCTGAATGAAAATTTCAGAGAATTTTATTAAGTTTGTGAATTTGGTAATATATTACAATAATTTTTTAGTAGTTTTTTAATTATCCATGACACAAAACTTTGTACATACATAAAATAATTTATTTTTTTATTTTTGTTTTCTCAATAATTATTTTTATTAATATCTACTGCAATGTTAATGCGTAATATTTTATCAAATTTATAGTATTACTATAATCGGGAATTTATTAAAATCGAAAAATTTTTATGAAAAATAAATATAGGCTTTGTATATACACATGACCAAATGGTATTAAACATTATTAAACGTATTATCTTTCTCGACCTTCCTTTAATTAATTTTTCTATCGAACTTCTGACAACATTTAAAACTTAGTGAAATGCAAGTAGGTTGTTAAAAAGGAGAGTTTTGCGCAATATTGAAAAATATTGAATATACGCAAGTTAACTCATTAAGACCAATTAAAATTATATATATAATAAACACATGAACGGGCGATTTAGAGTCAATATTTAAAAAAATGTGTTAATTAAACATTATTTTAATTCAATAAAAATCGAGTAATAAAGAACATTTTTATCTTTTACAGTAAATTTCCTGTACACATTCCCTCCCCCGAAATTGTTATTTTCCCTCATTCTGAAGAATGAGTCAGTGTTGTAAAGGCTCCGGGATTACCCAATCGAGGTGATTATCGGTACAATGCGTATGGTGGATGATACGAGGGAAATGTCGAAATCTTGGTTGTGCTAGGTTTATTGTCCCGCGGCACCTCCGCATTGCACCAAACTCTAATAGCCAGCGTATTTGTCGCTTTAGGGTTTCGTGTACCTATACACACACGGATTAACGATAGATATAATGACGGATAAGACATTTTGACAGTCGTTCTATTGTAGAAATTAGAATGCTAATTTTCTAGTCTGTTTTGATCGTTATACAAATGTTTACGTTGTAAAATTCTTTACTTTTATACTTTTAATATTGTATATCAAATATACATATATATTATATATTACAAATTACAACTACAGTGTACATGGAAAGTTTAACCTGTACATAAAAGCAGTAAATGTTTTATACGTTCTTTTTAATATCAACTCATTTTGCGGAAATAAAAAGAATTTATACTTTCTACGGTGAGTGTCTTATAAGTTTCAGTTAAATATAAGTTTAATTAATCCTATGTATATTACAAATTAATCGTAATGTGTCAGGATTATTGTAATAATAAACCACAAAATCGATCGAATCAACAAATATTTGTAATCGATAAATATTACTTGATGAAAAGTAAATCCTATACATTTTAAAGACAAAATGAATTTTGGTTTTATTAACTTTCCAACAAAGCGAAAGTTCATCGTATACGTATCGGAGTATATAATTGCAATCATTTATTAAAGTACACTCACATATTTTTTTTCAAAATTCCGGTGTACACACCAAATAAAAAAAGTTTTCGTAATTCCTCACCTGTTACAGGTAGCTGCAACGTTTCATAGTGAGAATCGTTTGTATTAGACTCACCTGCAACAAAGACAAAAAAAATAAATTCGTTAATTTTCATCAAATTAATTATAATGTAATAAATAATTTTATTTTAACGTAAAAGTATAAATGCCAATTTTGCGCCAGAGAAAAGTTATTAGGACAAATTAACAATGTGCACCTATTAAAACGGAGGACATGTATATAAAAATAACTGATCGATGATGTCACCCAAGAGTACAGTTAAGGCTATTGTACCTCCGTCGCATTAAATATTGAACGGTCGGCGGTGCTGTACACCCCACACAAACAATAGCGTGGTTTATAAAAATTTTCCTTCTGTAATAAAATTTCCCAATCAATCGCTATATAATATTATGCGTAATCAAAAGGGCGTGAAAAGAAAAACGTTTCACCGTGACGTTAAAATATATAGACATTCCTTTGAGTTCGTTCGTAAAGAGAAAAAAAAAATAATTGGAACGTGTTTGAAATTTCCAAACGTTTAAGATATACACGTCACCTCGCTTGATCTTCACTTTATTTAGTGTCACGATATTTTTGCGAGCTTTTTGTCATCGCAGTGAACTCACCGTGGTAATTGATAGATTTCGATGATTCTTGGAATTACACAAGGGCAAAGAAAATATTAAATTTATGTCGATGATGATTATAAGGTATATAATGAATGATTTATGAAACATATTTACAGGTTTCGCGTCGAAAAATATACGAGTATTTCTTTATTGTGAGAATTGATGGACTTTTTACAATTGATTTCTCCTTGTCAATTAATCCGTCATAAGTTTATGTTTATGTCGAACTCAGAAAATGGTTATTTTTTTTATATATACAAATGAATAAGTTTTTTAAAAAATCCTGAACTTCAGGCCTTTACGCATGTTTTAAAAATAATATATCTATAATTTGATTACGATGTATAGATTAAAAGTTTATGCCTTTTTTTACTAAAAATTACTGACCAAACATTGGTCACTCAATTATTATTAAAAAAAAGTTTTTTTCTTTAAAAAATCAAAACGTTAGGCTTTTCTTCATATGAATTTTGCTCAGATTTTTAATTCAATATTTTAGATATAAAACTTTTGGGTTGAAAGGTGCAGGTTCCCGTAATTTGGTTCCGACATCAGGTTCAACAGAATCTTGCTTATAAAATAATGAAATAAAATGTCAAATATGATAAAGCATTAGTGACATTATTCGTTGTATATCACCTTTTGATTTCATATAAATTGATAATTGGTTAAACCGACACGTTTGAACAATATTGTTAAAAATTCTAATATCCCCTCACTGTTGCAAGTTACAAAAAAAAAACAATGCGAATATTGATCTAGGGGCGCCAATACTTCAACCGTGCCGGAACAATTAATCAAAATTTCAATTTTTAACAACGTACCGAGACGAAGCGTAAATCAAGGATAGAAAAAAGGGTAAAATTTATTATTCACAATAACGCAGAGATCGGTAGGAAATATTCATTTCTTAGGTATACATGTACATATATATATATATATACACGTGTATTCGATGGAAAAGCTATCGGTATCCAAACATCGTGCAAGCTGTCGATCACCGTGTATTTATAACGGCGCATCTATATACCTTACGGAAAGAGCGTTAGATCTTCCATCCACCCGCGCGCACATATGCACAGATGGTATATACACGGCTCCGCACAGTCGGCTACTCGTCAATCTCTTCCGCCCCTTTCTTTCTTTCAAAAGGTATTGGCGATCGCTCGATTTTTCTTGGAACTCTTGGAACTTTTTAAGGATGCACCGTGCAATACACCCGTTAGTTTATTCGATTTTTCGAAAAATGGAAATTAAAAGGAAATAGGCACACTCAGAAAAATAAAAACTTGTATTTAAATCACTATACAATTGAAAGATCAAATTTTGTGATTTATGTAACAAATAAATATGACTTGATAGTTTTTTTATTATTATTATTTTAACATCGCTCTTTTTATGCTCCCAAATCGGTGGTAATCAGCGACGGAGGTTATACGATGTCTTTGTTAAGAAAGCACTTGGTGAAAATATACATTCCCCAGTGGTGCTTGTATCATTCGACTTGATAGTTCATGAATACATGAATTTAAAAAATTGATTTATATACTCATCACGATATACGGAGATAAAAGTTACAGTGAATTTGACCAAATTTCTTGTACGAAACTTTTATTAACGCGGTAACAGACTGTCAAAACACAAAAAACTTTTTTTTCAATTTTTTCTGAATTTTCTACTCTCTAAAAATGAAATAGTGATACGTCAGTCACTGTCACAAAATTAGTTAATATTCACTATTAAAATAGTAAATTTTGACTAATTGAAATAGTAACTATTCACTACTTTGTGATAGTGACTGACTTATCACTATATTTTTAGTGATTATTCACTAATTCACATTTAGAAAGTATTATTTTTTAATGACAGTCTATACTAATTATTACTAAAAGTTCTGTGATTTTTTGTATTTTGATAGCTTGTCACCGTGTTAGTGAAAGTTTAGTAAAATTTACTCAAATTTTTCTCTCCGAGTACGAAAATGTAAATGAAAGAGTCAACTATTAAGAAATATTCAAAATCCAATCGACATTCGATACGAGTCATATTTTCTCTTAGTGTATAGATGTATAGTGTGCACAATTTCAATATTTTTCTATATAAACAACAAAATATTAATGTAAATTAAAAAAAAAAGGAAAAGTGACTATGAACAAAATTTTTAGCATTCTCGCCAGTAGATTATATTTTTTGTAAAACCCAGGCATCCAATTCTTAAAAATCCGATAAGTCTCAACAGACCAATTATATACCTGGAAGACTCGTCCCCGAACTGTCGATATTTAAGTATATAAGAAAACTGGGAAATAATAATTGACAGTGAATGAAAACGGGCGGCAAGGTTGTATAGTTCAGGGACGTTCTTGTAATTATAATGTGCGCGAGAGAAGAGAAATATATGGACGACGTGCCGCATATCGACTTATTTTCTTTTCGGACTCTTTTTCTCTCTTACGTTATACTCTTTTTTGACGCGGGTTCTATTTTGTTGCTTCTTCTTCTTTCTTGAGCAAATACGATAAGTTTTAATGGTCTGCCGTTGTGTTTGGGAATTCATATACACACACCTTTTTTGGATGAATTTGACGAGAGATTATTTTACATACATGGATATAAAACTTGATGTGACTAGTTGATATAGTATTTACATCATATTAATTATTCGCTAAAACTAGTATTAAATTCATAATTTTCGAAAATTAATTTTGATTATGTTTACAGAATATATATTATATAAATAATCCACTTTCAGTTTAGTGATACAAGATTTTTAACCACCCCTGGCATCGCAACAATTAATATAATAAACTTTTTCTATACGAGTAAAAATATTTCGAAGGATATTATGATTTTTAAAGTATATTGAAGATATCCAACATTTATTCACTAATAGCAGCGTATTCGTAATTATATACAATTTTATTTTACAACCTATAAGTATTAAAATTAATTAAAGACGCAATGTTTTACGCCTCTCCTTTTGATGAGTGACCACAAATTTATGACCGTACGAATCGTATAATAATTTCATTTATATATGGAGAACTATAATTTATGTTATATCATATACTGGTAAACTAATACTTATACTAAAGAAGTATATACGAAAAAATTTAACTCTTAGAGACAATACAAAACTCTTATGCTTATATATCCAAAAAATAATTAAATAATCAAACGATTTTTCTTTTTCTATTTCGCTGAAAATCGATAGATCATAACAGAAAATGATATTTCCTGAATATAAGTGGTAACGGTATATGCATTAACAATAACGAGTCCAGATACCTGATAAAAATCAGTATAAAAACAGAAAACAATTACATAATCGAGTAACCTGTAAAGGAATTCATAACGGAAAATTAGGTGCGATTTGAGACGAAATGATAGATGTAATAGGATCGAGATTGTAGAATCTAAATTACTATAATAGTCTTAACCATATAGAAGATTTTCAAAATTGCTGAAACGTACGGATATAAACCTAATTAAATCCAAGTGACCGAATGAATAAAATGTAACGTAATTATTAATGATTTTACTACTAATTTTGTAAAGTAAAAAAGAAGGTATACATCATCGAACAAAGAAGAAAGAATGGGTAGAGCTCCCGACTCTCACACCGAGGGTCGTGGGTTCGATCCCAGACGTGTACCTCTGAAAATTTTTTTCATGTGCATTTTTCGAACACCGCGACTCAGTGGCTCGGCGTGTCACTATAATGTGACGCCAGTTCAGGTGCGCTTGCGTTTCGTGCATTTTTCAGTGCATGAGAGGCACGGGCATCTGAACTATAGGGAACGTTAGGGACGCGAAGATGTAAAGAGGATCGCGGTGGTTCCATCGGGAGGACAGGAAACTGTAATTATTAGACTAATTACAGTGACCGATGATATCTTCCGATGGACACAAGCACCACTGTTTCAACTACATGTGCTTTGTTTACAGACACACCGTTCACCTCCGTCGCTGATTAGCCCTGGCAGCATAAATAGAGCGACGTTAAATAACATAAAAAAAAAAAAAAAAAAAAAAAAAAAAGAAGAAAGAAAAGAAAAATTTGTCAATTGCACTCAGCAACCGTTTTGTAACTTAATAAGGCGTCGGTCACATTATAACCATTATTGTATACAATCAGTCACTTATAGGAAATTCACTTAATGATCTTTAATGATAAACGATGTGACAGTAATGACGGTCAATCATTAATAAGAGTTGTTGCTATTTCATTTTAATGTAGTTCAAATCAATCTTTAGGTTTGTGTGCCCATAATCACCGATTTAAATGGTTTTTGATAAAAACTTAATTAATAAATACTTGTGTATCTTTTTATACACTTTCTGGGAACGATCGACCAACTGATGAAAACAAAATTATTCGCGTGGAATAATTATAATTATTTATCGCGCGGAATATATCTCTTCTAGCTTATGTGAAATTCGAAATAAAAAAAACTGAAGGCTCGAAAGAAGGTACGCGTATATAAAATGTCGATTGTTGCATCCACGACGTAGGTCTCTCTAATGGCTTGGAATGTGCCTTAATGCGATCGGTCTTTGGCCGAATGAGCCAATTGAGGCCGCCAAGCCCTTAGCGCCGTTATTATTATCGTGCCGTCGACTGGAATGATAAAAATGATCGAGTTTGCCTGATTCTTTAATTTGCGCAATATTTTTTCTTCCTCTCCCAACGATAACTCGGACGGTCTTCTCTGTTGTTACTGCAACAACAAATCTTTGAAAGTGAACTTCCTAGTCGAAAAAGAAAATATGTAACAAAAAAAAATCCGAATCAACTTGTACGATTGGTTGAAACTCTATACCGCAATAACTTAAAGAAAAAACTAATATTTCTAGTGTAAAAAAAAGTGGCGCAATACATTAGGACTCGGGTTTTCCATCGATATACATCGACCAAAAACTCACAAAAACGTCAAAGCGGTGATGAAGGTGTCAAATAAGAAGTCGCAACCCAGTAATCATCTTCTTTTGAAAATACAAAGAAAAGGATAAAAACCGGCCGCAACTCGTAACCACGTGGTTTTTGCTGTATCTCTAACCGCGGACTACTTGTAACATACACACACACATACACACACACATATATATAGAGAGAAAGACGGAGATTTTTGCCGGGGTAATTTTCTTCCCTTGCTCAAGAGTGTCTAAGAAAAGAGCAATGAACCCCTTTCGATCTATACACCAATTTAATTACCGTACACCGCGGCTTCTTTCTCTGCGCTCGCATAATGAAAAGATGCTATAGAATAGAGAGAAACTTGTATAGACGTTTGCTTTCCTTTGTACAAAAATTTTTTATTAGTCTTATTGGTTAGATGTATCTCAATTTACTTTTTTGACGCACTCAAATAGTTTTTTTTATGGTTTAATATACTAAAGATACTTCTAACATTATTTTGCAAAACGAGAAAATTTTTTTCAAATTAATAATTGCTATATAATAAAATAAAATTTTCCACAGTCGTATCCCCTAAATAACGATTTTGAAATTGTAATAAACTAAGCACTACACTGACTTTATAACACACTTTTCTACCAAAATGAAAAAATTATCTACGTAATTTATAATAAAATTTTTCTCAAAACGTCAACGAATCACACGTAAAATACATAATCCTTAAAATGAAAATAATAATTTAAACAAATAGTTAAACAATATATAATAATCGATTTAATCGTTTGGCCACCGCCAGCAATTCACGACGGTAAGAGGCGGTACAAAACGCGCGTACGCATTCCACCGAACTTAACGAGCGCAGAAAAGTTGATACGCGATGGTTTTGCCGTGGTATAATGGACGGCTTTCGAGGAAGCACAAGAGAGAGATGCTTTTCTCGGTCGAACACGAAGAGAGAGAAAGAGAGAGAGAGAGAGGAAAAGAGGGATGGAAAAATACATCGATTTTTCGAGATGCAAATCGTTCGAAGCGTGGGGAATTTTTAGTGGCTACTTTGTTTACGCGTCCGGAATGTGCCGAAGAAACGCATTAGTTATGTCTATCGTTGACAAATCTGTTGTGTTACTTGTTTTTTATAATAAATTATATACAAAATATTTATAACAAATAATATGTTTGTATGATAGTGTCAATGTACACACCGTTATAGTGCAATTTTAAAATAACGACTAATGTATTTACTAATGCATTATTATTTTTAATTTATTCAGTGTATTTAAAGTGCAAAAATAAATGAATATATTCTTGTTAAATAAAATGTATTCTCGTTTTCTATCCGCGGTATTAAAATGCGTATGTTACACTACACTATGTTCTAGGAGATGTATATATACATATACCGGTACGTACAGTTGTTAATCAAGAAATCAGATTAAATACGTCAATTAGTCAGTTATACAAATTGAAACCAAACTAATTCATGCTAGATTTAGTTTAATGATATCTTCAGGAAGTGTACACGATGACTACGTTTGATAACGGTGGATTATACGACTTTATTTACCAAATGTTTCAATTTAACTTCAAGAAAATAAATGATGGTTTCAAGACAAAATTGTACATCAATTTCACACGTTTGATTAGCTAATTACGTAACTGTTATTACTAAAATTTAGATAACAATTACATTTAGTTTGGGTATAGTCACAAACTCGAAAGAGATTATTTATTATTAACAGGATCAGTGTGGTATAAGCTATATATGAGTCATGAATTAAGAAATAGTTTTTGTAATTTATTACTGTAAAATAAAATATTTAACTATTTTTGTTTCCACTTGTAACTTTTTTTTAGATTCTTCAGAAATTTCTGAGTATACATAAACATAATTAGTTTTAATTAAATATCAAATGTAATTTTTTATTTTACTAAAAATTGAAAAAATTGGCTTACACATTTTGAAATAAAACACTTTGTAGTTGATTGGAACAATTTTTTTCAACGTTATTGGCCATTCTGGTTAAACAGCTAGTTATTGGTTAAAAATTGTTAAATGAATGCTTTGATTTTTACTAAGGTTATTTAAAAATAATTGCTTTTACTCTACGTAAACTTCTTGAATATTATTTAACCACACGTTCGAACTTTATCAGATTTTAATTTCACTGTTTAGTCAAAATTTTCGAAATATTCATAAAACCTGTCACATTGCGTGAAGATTTTAAACTAGCGAAATTTTTCGAAACGAAACACAAGATGGAAAGTAAAGAAAAATGATAAAGAATAACAATATAAAAACGTACACTTAAAACGATCGGCAAGGCGCATCTCAGGTTCATATCGCAAAGCAATAAATCATCGACAGGTTGACTGTCAACCGCAACTGAGTCACTACCGACTTCCACTAGATTACGGAAGTAATTTAACGTCACCCTCAGGTAATATAAAAAAAAGGAACTACCGAAACGTATATAGAAGAGCAAAACGCAGTGTAGCCGATGAAGCGAGACGAACGACTGATTCGTAGGAACTTCCAGAGGCCCTTGAGCTCACTCGCGAGTGGAAAGAGAAAGAGGAAGGAAGGAGTCTTCGAGTTGATTATCAGTTTCTAGGGTTGCATTACCTCTACGTATACATCTACTTTTTTATATTTGGTATTAAGTGCTATTTCAGGGATGTATATAGTCATATATTTAAGTGAAATGTTTCGTTTAATGTATTTAGAATTACTTGTGGAAAATCAATTTACTGATATATTCAGTTAGTTTAATGTTGAACACGTTAATAACAATAACTAATCGCATAAATAGATTCGTCAGTATTATTATTTTGCATAATAATATTGTATAATAATTTTGTATAATAATATTAAATTTAGTTAAAATTGATATTGGTTTATTATATCAGTGAACCAAATTAATTTAAAATATTCCCTACATTGTTTTTCTAAAAGAAACAAAGCTATTCTAATATGGATATAAAAATATAATGTTAAATCAAACTTTATATTATAAATTATCAATAATAATTATATTTTTAGCGAAATAACTAATTGAATTTCGTTAAGTTCCTTATAAATTGCATCGATTTGATAGAAAATCGTAAATTCTTATTATATATATATATATATATATGGGAGGTTCTCTGTGACATCGAAGATGAAAAAAATAAATATTGCTATAACTGTGGGAATATGTTTTAGAGGTATCCAGTAGTTCTCCTGAATTTTTTCAGATTTTTTCTGGGCCATTATTTTAAGTTACAGAGAGTCAAAGTTGACATTTTAGCACTTTTTTGCATTATATGCCCATTTTCATGAATTTTTAGCACCTAGGGGATGCATTTTTCCCTAAAAACATAAAAATTACTTTTTTTGTAAAATTTTCCGAACTTTTCATTAAAAATACTTTTAAAGACATAAATGTATGCTGTCACACTCTTATAAGCCATTTAAACCTTAAATAGTGAAAATCAGCAATTCTGCTCCGGACTCTGGTAACCTAATACTGTCTAAAAGATGTCTTTTTATAGTCAGAAACTGCCTAAAAATTTCCAGAGTGGGTCTAAATCATTAAGATGACTTATGGTCAAAATATCCGGGACAAGTGCCCGAAATATTAATAGAAATGTATATTTGTTGCCTTATAACGATGAATCTATTAGCCTGATATTTGCAAAAAAATTTGTGCACTTACCTTGGAGTGGTAGAAAAGTATCTTCACTTGTTTCAGTATCCATCTAATCCCCTGTAAGCTGCTAAAAATACAAATATTATTATACAAATGTAAAAAATTAATTTTTAAACATTTATAATGCTGAATTTTTAGTTTTACATCCCTTACCAGAATTATAATACTAATCTGAAGGATTACTATAAATATATAAACATCATTATTACAATAACTGAATATACGTATTTAATACAAAAGATATATAAATAAATCGGATATATAATTATAATGAATAATATGATAACGTGACAGTGACAAGTTTGTGAAATCTAAACAATGTATTGCTGAATAATAATAATAATAATAATGTTGATAGTTTTATAGTAATCCTTCAGGTTAGTATTATAATTCTTGTAAGGGATGTAAAACTAAAAATCCAGCACTATAAATGTTTAAAACATAATTTTTTATAATTTTATAATAATATTTGCATTTTTAGCAGCTTACAGGGGATTAGATGGATACTGAAATAAGTGGAGATACTTTTCTACCATTCCAAGGTAAGTGCATAAATTTTTTTGCAATGATCATGCTAATAGATTCATCGTTATAAGGCAACGAATATACATTTCTATTAATATTTCGGGCACTTTTCCCGGATATTTTGACCATAAGTGATCTTAATGATTTAGACCCACTCTGGAAATTTTTAGGCAGTTTCTGACTATAAAAAGACATCTTTTAGACAGTATTAGGTTACCAGAGTCCGGAGCAGAATTGCTGATTTTCACTATTTAAGGTTTAAATGGCTTACAAGAGTGTGACAGCATACATTTATGTCTTTAAAAGTATTTTTAATGAAAAGTTCGGAAAAGTTTACAAAAAAAGTCATACTTATGTTTTTAGTGAAAAATGCATTCCCTGGGAGCTAAAAATTCATGAAAATGGGCATATAATGCAAAAAAGTGCTAAAATGTCAACTTTGACTCTCTGTAACTTAAAATAATGGCCCAGAAAAAATCTTAAAAAATTCAGGAGAACTACTGGATACCTCTAAAACATATTCCCACAGTTATAGCAATATTTATTTTTTTCATCTTCGATGTCACAGAGAACCACCCATATATATATATTTCAATTCAAGTAACAATATATATATTGTTGCTTAAATTGAAAATAAAACCCTTTTATCTCCTGAAAAGTATCGAGAATAAACTATAAAATTATAAAAAAAAGTATCTCTACGGAATGCCGTAAAAATCGAAACCCTCACCTTTCATTAAGAGTTTTAATGACCTTTTTCAGTTCGACGTTTCCCTAAGTCATTTTTGCAAGTGTATATAGTCTCTACGATGAAACTTTTACGTTTTACGTTCGACATTTATTATTGGAATGTTTTAATTGCTTATGAATATTCATAGAAAAATAATTACAGAATACCAATGAATTCCATTATACTTTCTATACACAACAACTTTTATTATAGCTTTTAGTGTCGATATTATGGTTCTAACATCGAAAGAGTATTATTATTACAAGTTAATTCATCATTTTTCTTTTAACGCGTTACTTTATTCTTTCTTGTTTCATTAATATAACGTGTGAATGGATTGTTTTGTCAATTACAAATTTAACGCGTTCTATAAATTTTAATGCCAATAATGCTTTGAACGGTGCGTCAATCACGTTGATATACATATAAATAAATTTGATACTTAAAACTAGAGTGCCATGAATTTAATGGTCGCACAGTATGTGAATTGAAACGTTCGCGAGTGTGTACAGTTATCTTAAAAAATGTATCGCTTCAAGCTAAAACGTACACCTTTATCTAGACATATATTAGAATGATAATAAAAATTTCCCATAATAAAATTTGATATAAAATGTTAAATAAATTAATGTAGGTTAACGTTGTACAAAATATATATGAAAATATATGATACTAAAATATACCTGATTCAGTGTCATCCTGATCAGCTCCACGTAAACAAGAATGAAAACTCCTAGATAGCCTTCGGCCGCCTGGTGAAGCCGCTTCCGCAGAGGCGGACTGGTGCATCGTAGATATATAATTAACCGGTGAAAATCTCGAGTTCTTCTCGGTTTAAAAGTTATATCTAATCAAGTTTCAAATCGCGTCGATGACGCGACATTTTTTTCTTTTTTTAATTTTCTTTTTTCTTCTATCTTCACACTTTCACTATTGTTCTCGTACGCGAAAAACCAACGTTCTCGTTTTCACAAAGGTTTCTTCTACAGTTGTCTTATCTGAAATAAAAGTGCACTTTCTAGAGAAAAAAAAATGGGTAATCTTTTGTCGAGGTGCTGACCGTGATCCACTTTTCGAAATTGGTGTCAATTTGAGGATACTGGATAAATTCTATTGATAAATCCATCTTCAGAATAGGAGGTTTATTCTTAAGGAGTTGGTACTTAGAGTATGGTATACTTTTAATTTTTATATATCATTTGAGAATCAGTTATTCGGAGTATCAAAATCGATGTGAAAAGAAATACATTATAGCATTTGTATATTATTTCAGGTAATATTTAAGTTATTTAAAGGGACAAGCCTAGGTTAAAATTTGAAAAAAAATTCAATATTAACAATTAAATATTTTTTATAACAATTGAAAACATTTCTTAATTGTTTAAACACATTATATTATTATTAACTTTTATTTGCAATTTTAATTTATTTGAGTCTGTACTTTGATTTTTTTCCAGAATGGACCAAAAACCACTTCATCGAATAGGCTGAAATTTTAACAGTAACTTTTAAGTATGATTTTAATCCAATTAAATGAAACAGACTACGTTAACAGTATAATAAAAGAATTATATTTATCAAAAAATGAAAAATTGTGTATAAAATCGCAAAATAATTTATTATTACAATAGGATTAAAATCATATTCAAAAGTTATTGTTACATTTTCAGTCTACCGATGAAGTGATTCCTGAGATATCCTACGGTAAGTATGGAAAAAATTCAGAGCACGAAGTATCATAATTAATTAAAACAATTATGGTACAAATAAATTAACTAAAAAATTCAAAAAAAAAATTTATAGTACAATAATTTATTTTAAAAAAATTAAGATATGTTTATAATCGTTATAAAAGAAATTAATAATTGTTAATATTGAATAGTTCTTTTTCAAATTTAACCCGTGCTTGTCCCACTAAATAAGCGAACATAATTAAAAAATTTTGGATCTCGAAAAAAAATGTATCTCAATTAATCACGGAAGATTGTTTAACATCACAAATGAAAAATTATAATAGCAAATAAATATATAAAATAATATTTGAACTGGTAATTTTAAAGTTGTATGTACATATATGCATAGCAATATCACGTATTACATATGATAAAGAATCGAATCAATCAAGTTTCGAAGGCTTGTCGATAAAAAGCCGCTAATTCAATCCGCGATACAATCTAACAGAAATTAGTTTAGCTTGACTTTCCTACAATGGCCGTGACAAACTTCGGTGACAATTGAATATACGCATACATCAATGGGTCTCTTATATATACGATTTGACGACATAAATCAAGACACTTGTCGCGTAGGCCTAACTTAATTATGAAACTCTCTATAATATGAGTTTATCAAATCGGCTATTTGTCTCGGTGTCGTATCAACTTGTATGAAATTGGCATTCATTGTTGCACGTGAATTTCATTGTCAATGTTTGTTACGTATGGATACGTTGCGCGACACGAGAATGTGAGTTAACTCTAACCGATTGCCCATTTTAATGAGAGATTATTTCATCATTCATAAGTAAATGACCTTTCGTTACATATGCAGTCGGAATCGTAATACTACTTGAGAACTTGTTATTTCGTATATATGTGTTTAGGAAGGTAGATAAAGAGAGTAAAAGAGAAAAATATAGATCTTATTGTTACTTTGTTGTTAATAATTATTTACGAATTAAATCAATTGAGAATTACATAAGATTTATATTTAATTACGATTAAAAGCTTAAATTAATAATCTGATTAGTACTATGCCAAGAAAAATGGAATTTTGTTCTTAAAGAAATTATTTTTAAATATATAACTCAAACGTAAATTCTGCTTACTCTATCTAATAATTATTTTATAATCTTTTTTTGTAGAATCTACTTTTGAAAAAAATTGAAAAATTTATCTCAAAAGGACCAAATATTTCAAGATCAAGCATATTCCTCTTGATCATAGAAAAATCATTTAAGAGCAAACAGAGAGAAAAAAATCTATTTTATTTTCAGTGTATTATTAATTGAGCAGTTACTATTTTTATTGCACTCAACGATAAATGTAAATCCTTGTAATATTTAGTACACTAACCAATTCTATATAAAAATATATAACACTTCTATATACATATATATTCTATTATAAAACTAAAATCTATAAAAAGAAAAAGACAATAATCCATAAAATACAAACAATTTTTTTCCAAACACTTGAAACTCTTTCGCATAGCGCGTAAAACGGCAGGCGGGTATCTAAATTATAGGAGATTATATGCTACGTCGGTGCATAATTTACAAAGGTGCGTGGGCGTCGAAAGAGCGAACCCTTCCATGTGGGCGATGTGCACCGAGTGGGCACATCTTGAGTGGGATATAGTGACCAGGACTGATTTGCAATTGTAAAGGAAAACCCTAACCAATTAGCTCGATAGACTGCGACTGGTGCTACTCATTTACACTCAATGTAGTCAATGGAACTGTTTGTTTTACAATTGACACAGATTTACATATACCTACTACGAAGACATTACTGCTATTTTTCCGTTTTTTTCAACCAAGGGAGAGGAAGAAATTTTAGTGAAAGGAAATGTATATATCGACACCTTCAGTTTTTGTTATAGACGTAATTAAATAAATGTAGTCTCGAGGAGCTTACCAATGAAGTGAACATCTGTTTCTCCGATTTTATAACATAAATTTGTTCATTCCATTAATATATATATATATATATATAATCAGAAATTTTTGAATGAAACTACTGTATACTTAAATTTCAATACTCGGTGCATAACGTTATTGTAAAACCACAAATATCTTTTGCAGAAAGAATATTATCATTCTTTTGTGCTATTATAATTCTGATAATTTAATTAAATTGAAAAATCACGGCCTACTGAAATAATAAGAAAAATGGGAGTAACAATAATGCTTGTCAACGATTATAATACACGTATTACACCGTTATTCTCCGTGAATAACAAATCATAATTATAATCTGCGTTGTATATAATAGAGGAAGAAAGTAGTTGATTGTAATAGCACGATATTTGGGTCGATTAATTAAGAATGTAAATTTTGATGAACAATTGTCTAGTTAAACTTAATGATTATGTTGTATAAAACTAATTGAACAAAAATAATTAATTTAATTAAATAAGAAGAGTACTTTCGCGTTTAAAATGAATTTCCTCTCGTTACATCTCGATAAAATATATTTAAGCACAATCTTTCACTAAATATTGTCCTTTTTATTGTAAATAATACAATCGCGTAAAGCTTTTCGTTGTAGAATAAATAAAATATATTTTTTATCGTTCTATATATAGCAATTTAAACAACTGATATCGATGACTCAACGAACGAAAGCAAACATTTTGAGACGAGATCGTCCAGAAAAAAAAAGAAAGTTAACAAATAATAAAAACATTATATGCGAGGATTCAGAAACGATTGAGCGAGTCAATGATCCAACCCTCATAATTTCTTAGATTTAAAATCGACGATTAGAATGTTCCACGAGCATATCAGTGAAATTAGAGCGGATAGCGTAAACACAAACAAGCCTATACTTTTTCTATAATATATACGTATTAACATTTATAAATGTGTTAATTTTTTTTCTGTAGCGAGTTCTTATATATAGGTATATATACAATTTATTTGTTCAAGTTTTTCTGTTAATCGCGTTACAGTTTGAAAGTTCCTAGCGATCATGATGGAAACTACATTGGCTCTTTCGAAGAAGAGGTTAAGAAAATATATCGTACTTTTGCGTGATATATCGTATTGCATGTTAACTTTTGAATGTTTTGTAAATGGCTTATTATAGAGACTGATGTGTACATTTTGGATAAGATTCTCGAGTATGTACTTTATTTATGCGAAATGTTTCAAGTATTCTTCAGAATTTTATTTGTAGAACCTCATATTTTTAGTTTGAATGATTGCACTCCAAAAAAAATCGAGTACAAGTATAGATAAAAAAAGATTTTTCAAGCCTCGTGTGTATATACGAATTCAAAACATTTTCCGTATCGATAATTTAATTGTTACACTCATCCTTATCGCAAACATTAATCTTCAAATTATTTTAAAATATATTATCAACCGTTAGATCGCTAAAATTAAAAAAAAAAATTGCAATGTACCTACATAAATTTAACTTGCTCCAGTTAGACAATTTTTTCCGAAAAACTCGTTTAAAATAAAATGAAAATCATCACCGCCGCAATGTGAATTTATTAACGGTAGCATTATGAATTTATTACATCGGTCCTTGTAATAATATCAAACTCAGTTGGAAAAAAAATATGCGGAATGAAAAATTCATGGTAGTAGAACATTTTCCGCTAGTTTTGTAGTACCTATAGACGTCGACCCAATTTTCACAAGTCCGCCGATGTTTACAGTTACTAGACGATTCTCGCACCTCGTAATCGAATGCAAGCTCCTTAAAAGAGGTGGCAAAGAGAGCATTGCAAAAGTGATGCAAAAACGTCTCCTTTTCGCATAGGTAACAGGTTTGGGATTTCTTAGACCGAATCGAGTTGGGTTAATTGTGTTAATTGTCTTGGTTGATGTATTTACAACTTTTTGCACTTTCGTTTGAGTTTCAATTAACTAATGCGCGTGATAATTTCAATATTTTATACGACTAAATTTGCAAAATCAGGAGCAAAGAAGAACTATAATTAGTTTTGATATAAATATAATGATGCGTAGAGAAAACAAACGAAACTTAATACGATTAAAATGATACGACGTTATAAAAATACAAATAGACGATAAACTGGAAAGTATGATAAAGAGGGTAATATATTATTAATAGTTAAATTAATGAGCGAAATTAACGACATATAACACTATTATACACTAACAAGAAATTTAATTTGTACATTAAGTTTATCAATAAATAAAGCGATCAAAATGAATTGGTTAACTATAACTAGTTTTATTTCTCATTTTAATGCGTTCAAAGAAGCTTTTTGGTTTTTACATGAAGTAATGAAACTTTGGTTATAAAAAAATGAGTTTTCCAAACTCGGAGTGTCGGAAAAAAGTATTCGTATAGACCTAGCAATGCACATAGTACTTTACACGTCCTTTCGTTGTTCAGATTTTAATTTCATTATCATAATGTTTTACAACTACACAGACATATATATTACCTTAATCAAACTTTTTTTTTATGCGGTTAAAGTTAAGGTTGATATTTTTTATAATTTTACAAAAAGGGTTTAAATGTAGTAAGTATAATAGACTGCAAGACCAAAGTAATTGTCTGCTGTCATTATTTAAGAGACAATATTAATTGTAAGATTGCTTCTTTTAATATTAACAAATCGTTCACAGCAAAGAATTAACTAAGTTTTTAAATTGCACTGACTACGTGACAACGGAAAATAGAGTTTAATATACATTAACCGAAATATATGTATATATATATTGGAAATGTTAACGCATAGCTATATAAAAAATTCCGAATAACCACGACACTAAGTGACTATTTTCGCAGCGATTCACGAGCAAAGATCTGAAAATAGCGAAGCAACTGCCGCAGACGGACTCGAGCTCGGGAAAGCGAGCGATTAAGCATGCCAAAAACCGTCGCGACATCACGTTTGCCTTTTCATTTCTACGGACGACGAACCGTCTGCTTGATATTCATTGAGATATGATACTTTATTTATATATACTGTTAAAATTTCAAGTGATATCTAAAATATGATGGTGTATATACATATCAATATAGTTACATTTTTACATTTGTGAGATTAAGTATCAAATTTACGTATAAAGGGTAAGGGAATGTGGAACTCTATAAAATAACAATTTTCTTAATTTTTTAATGTAATGGGGATCAATTTTTGAAAATCGGACACCCTCAAACCCTTGAGCTTGCTTTAAACAATATATGTGAATTTTTTTCAAAATTTTTAGTTTAGATTTTCAACATGATTTGGAAATGTTTTTTCGATTGAAAATTACCGACACAACATAGCTTACCCAATTATAATTAAAAAAAATTATTTTTTATTCAAAATTAAAAAGTCAGGCCCTCCCAAATATTTAAAACTTTCTTGGTGAATTTTTTTCGATTTTTAAATTATTTTTTACAATAAAACTTTTGGGTTGGAAAGGGTGGATCCGTGTAACATGTCGATAACGATATTTTTTAACGTTGACAAAAATTATTTTAGCAGTAAAGCTAATTTAATGCAAATAAAGTACACGCGTACAATAGATATTATTAAATAAAAATATATGTTTAAATTTTTAATTTTTAGATTTGCAAATATTAATTTAGCTTAACTTTATTATCATTTTGAAAATACCTTTAAGATACCGATATACAAGCTTAAACTGATATTTAAATGAAATATAATATCTTAACAGTCGTTACGGTAAAATTAAAAGAAAAAAGAATATTGAAAATTTGAAAGACGCATCTCTCATAACTCACTGGAAGAAATTCGACGACGTTCGAAAATCCATGGCATTATTCTAAAAGTAAAGGAAGGAGAAAAGGCAGATTTACGTCGCGCGTAAAACTCCACCAGCGGCACCGGCAGCAGCAAAGAGGCCTTTGTTTATGCTGCCCATTAATTTTGCAGTTTAATGATTTTTCCATTTTTGCGAGAAGAAAAGAAGCGATATAAACTTTATGCACTTGCGAAACTTTTCATATTGTTTTCTTGGATTTATTATTATTTTTTTATCGCTTTGCGTAATGTCTTTTATCGAAACCGAGAGCGCATAGTTAACTTCTTTATATAGTGACAAGGTTTATAGACCGTTGCCAAAAAGTTAACTATTTTGCATCGGAAAGTAATATTACGAAGTATATAATTAAGTCGAGATAATTAGATTCGAGATAGTTGTTTACTTGAATTTTAAATTTTAGTTTTAGTGTGTAATTACTGTGATAAGCAGAGTTCGCAAATTTCTAATAAATATATTTGGTTGTAACAAGTGATTATTTGACACAAAATGCTTGATCCATGATGGTTTAGAGTCAAAACTCGAACCTATACTATTCGATGTAAGTAAAGAGAGTAAAGTTTCATACAAGATTATCGAAGCGTATGAAAAGAGTTACGAAAATTTGAAGTTAAATTTACGAGCGCTAGTAGGATATAAGACGAATTTACGAGACAGAAACGAGCTTATACCTCACTGTTTGCTTTCGAAGATACGGTGTTGGATTGTAGCACTAAATGATATACAAGTAAATGATAAATAAATAAATCGCGAGTAATTCACCTAAAATATTTACTATTACGTTTGGCTAATGACTAAACTATAAATTATGATAACGCAACTAGGATAGATGTACCATTTTTGGCCAGTGCACCGTTTTTGGGCATATTTTTTAAATAAAATTTTTTAGGTGCTTATTTATGTGTTACAATAAATAAACCAAATATAGGAAATAATTAATAAAATTAAATAAAAATAATGTTAAGACAAGTGCCCAAAAACAGTCCAAAGTCTCCAAAACCGGTCCTTTTACCCTATGTGCAGATTTTTGGTCCATGGTTTTTATAGTTACAATATCATAATCTATGAGTTTTACGGCTCATATTAATTAAGATGTATACATATATACTTTTTAGTAAAGGAAGGACAAATTCTCAGAATAAGATAACATTGCTATACTGTATTGCTGTATTGTGAATTCAGATTCTTTTTTTAAATCTACTAAAATTATACACATCGATTATTAAAAATTTTGAAGGACTATAATATATGATAATATAATTTAATAATGTAATATTTAAAGCTCAAAGGTTTCTAAATCCTGCTCTTAAATTGAACTTATTGTCAACTTCTTTAGTTGAAAACCTTACAAAATAGTAAATAACGAGATCTATAACTGCATTAGCTGTTAAAAAAAGTTTAGTATAGTACTAAAATATATTAAAATTTCGAATATGCGGCAAATATCAATATTTTGATTTTTTGACAATTCTTTGATTTTAAATAACTTTTCCTATAGTGTAAAACCATAAAATCCTTCGAACAACTAGAAAGCAGTTGATGCATTTACATTTACAATGCAAAACATTTACATGAAAAAATCAATTTTGGTTTGGTAACCTTATTTCAAATATCAATATTATCATGTAATTTGTGTACACTTACATTGCTTTTGACATTTAAAATGCTGATCTGGATGGTTAGATTCTACACAATATTTGCAGAAAAAGTTATATTCGATGATCTTGCTAGATTTTGAGATAAATAGCTTCAAAAATAGCTATTTTTTAAAAAAATTGAAATGTTTATCTTTTTGAGGTTAAATTAACTCTTGAAGACATTGTATTTAACAGTTAAAAATTTTTACCTGTCTTTTGCAAAACATCTCCAGATTACTTTGCAAAAAATTTGATAGATTTTAAAATGTTGGTCACACCAGGTTACTTGAAATATATATATATATATATATATGTAACTAATTTTTGCTACAATTTCTATTAAATTTTACCATACAGTATAACAATGTTTTCTTATTCTATAACAGTTTGTCCTTCCTTTCCCCAAGAACGTAGTAATCTTTAATCTAACATTTTTCCCCGCGTATATACAAATCACACCAGAATTTGATGTACGTATATATCATATAATATAGTGATAAGATTTGCTGTGAATTAATAGAGCAAATGAATTCTGTCGAATATAAACCACTCGAAAAATTTTTTCTAAGAACAAATCTCGAGCGTTAGGTCTTACATACGATCAATTGGATCAGCAGTTTGAATGGCCTCGTTGAATGACGAACGAGGTATCTTACAGTAATAAGAACCACGTCGCATTAACTCGATTAAACTTAGCTCGCATAGAAAACGGAAGGAATTCTCATACCGAAAAATAATCGAAAGTTTCTTGGTTACGTAAATTTTGACTGGTAACTATAGCAAACGTATAAACAAGGATTTTATATAAATTTGTATATTAGCATTAGGAAAATTCTTTTGGAGTCAAGTTTGCGTGGTATATAGATATACGAACGAGCGAGTTTATATATCATTCAGAATTTGAGTGTGAAGGGGTTCGATGGCCTTTTCGCCTGATTACAATGCGACAATGAAGAAAAGGATATCCTGTACTATTTAAAGCTTCACAATGAAAAAAATATAAATGCTCTATAAGAAAGTATTATATTTTAATAGAAAGATTTTTTGTTTATAATTAGTTGTAAAAAGTAAAATTATATTTTTATTTCAAATAAATACACTATTTTATATAGAAACTAATTCATCAATTTATTTATTACAACAAATAACTGACGCGTAGATGTAACAATCTTTTATTTTAATAAAAAAAACTATTTTTTTTTATTCGTTATTTTCAAACGAAACTTTACTGCAGCGTATTCGGTATAATATAAAGAATAAAAATATTACTTATGTATCAAAATGATCGAATTATATGCATTTGTTAAAATCCAAAAAATTAACACAAAGAAAATGAAAAAAAAAATAGATAATTTTCGTTGTGTGAAAGAATAACGTAATTTTTGGTCGAGTTCCAAAGAAACCGTTTGCCCTCATTTCGAGCGAACACCAGTTTCATCACATATATAAGAAGAATTGTTATCTTTCCCTCCCTCCAATTTTTTTCACGCTCACATAATTGACGTTTATTTAAACTTCCTAAGAACTCGCGCATCTTCTCGCAAGAAGCGATGTGTTTCAATTGGCGTTCAAGAGATTCTTCTACGTTTTTTGCCATCTGTTGACGGCCTTATTTCAGCTATTGTAACGGTAACAGTGACGACAATCTGCAATAGAACGCGAATGACGTTCAGAGCTTTTTTTTCCTCTCTCCTCTCGCGCGTTAAGTGGTCAATCATCTGAATATTATGGTTTTAGGAAAAAACAGCTGTCAAAGAAATCCCTGATAAATTAACCGAACAATATAACTGATACTGTAAAACGTATACCATCCTACGTACATTGTATTTTTGCACGAAATTGTATTCTTGGATATATATATATAGGGGGTATAAAGGAGACTTGTTATTAAATAGTTTTGACGTCGGGTGAAAGACACGGAAATCGCCCACGTGCTTAAGAACGAGCTTTTAATCATCACCCACATGCTCGATCGTGAGGGATATAGAAGACCTCTTGAATGAAACGCGAGAACCCAACACTTCCGCTTTGTCTCTTCGATGCTGTAAAATGTATCGGTTTCTTTAAATTTCGTTTACGATCCCTTCATACGTTTATTCATTGTCTTTACCAAATTTGTACTCTTATGTCTATAAGCTTTAAGGGTTAAACATTACATTTTTTAGTTTTTGTATAATTATTATTATTATTATTATTATTTACAATATATATATATTTTAAAAACAGAACGTACAAAACAAAAAAATTTACCTTTACTTTTTATTATAAATCTTTCTACACTATATCTTTTCCGCGAACTTTAAAACTCTATTTCTATGTAAATTCGCCACAATTTTTCAAAACGAAGAAAACCATTGATCAACGAATATCACAAACCAAATAATTTAACATACAAACAATATTCAAGTAAAACCGTAAATTTTACATCCATCAGCACATCTGTCGATATGAGACCTTAAAGGTTAACCACGTAGAGAAGAGAAATTACTTGGTCAGTCAACTTCTCCAAGTTTCCTCATTTCGGCAATTGCAAAATCCACGACAGTGAGAAATGGTGAGACCAGCCCTAACCAGAATTTCTTTTGAAATTATGTGAATTATGCACTTTATTGAAAGTTGGTTTATTCCGATTACTGAGATAGTTTATCAGTTTTTTCCAAGTGACTCCCTGCTGAACTTATACGTACAAACATAATTCTATACGACAGTGTATGAACTGCCTATAAAGGTCTTTCATCTTTCGGTTAAATGTATAACTTTGAAAAGGCAAATTGCCAAGAAATGAGCGTAAAACTGCAAATGGGCAAGACAAAAAGGCACGTAGAACGAAATAGGTCAGCATACTATTAAGGGGATGTCGAACTCAGAAAATGGTCATTTTAAATACTTTTTTTATAAACAAAAGAGAAATTTTTTGAAAAAATCCTGAACGCCATGCCTTTAGGCATCTTTTAATTAGTATACTCAAATTTTTTCAGATTTTTAAATTTGTAATTTAATTTTGATTTTTGCGTTGAAAATTCATGCCTTTTTCGATCAATAATTACCGACCGTATAGTTTATTCAATTATTATTAATAAATTTATATTTTCCTAAAAAATCAAACCGCCATGCCCTCGCTTTTGTTTTAAACTACCTACATAAATTTTCTCAGATTTTTATTTCAATATTTTCCAACATAATGTTTATGTTGAAAGGTGTAGATCCCTGTAACTTGGGTCCGACACCCCGTTATAATATTATATATACAATTTCAATAATGCCAATTTTTCATTTGTTGATAAAAACATTTTTGGAATAAAATGAATGTATATGTATGTGACGTTGTTAATGTATAATAAAATAATAATGATTGATGTGTAACCGTGTCGTTTTAATTTAAATTTTATATTTGTTTACTTAATTAGTTTTACAAGTACGTTTTTGCTAAATGAAAAGTTTTAATCGAAGCCATATCGACATCGTCAAATCAGCAAATTAATATAGTTATTCTTTAATTATTAAATTATGTAATTTATAACGTATAGTACAAAATATGTATTTTAAAATGTTAAAAATCACTAACTGTTTTCTAAAAAATTACATTATCCGCTTTACAAGTATTTTCGTCATTTTGAAATAGGGGAACTTATCTTTCGCAATCGCAAAAAAACATGTTTACTCGACCCGTGAAAGCCAAAAACAGTTTCATGAAAATGTTAGGTGACAATTTCATTGAAAAAATACAAATTGACAAATAATTGTAAAAAGGGAATAACAAATTAAAAACGACGATAATCAGATATCACGTTTTCTTACGTACTGACTACAGTGAACGCTGATGGAATCTGCATCTCAACAAAGTTATCAGAACCAAAAATTTTCGCCAAATTCAAAATAGAAAAACTTACGAACGAATTGAAAAAATAACGGTTAATGTATTTAAAAAACAAAAAAATCACGCATACGTGGGCTCTTCATGCTTAGAGAGTCTTACTTTCCCGGTGTTTATTTCGTGGTATGTATAGTAGGAGCAAGGATATATCCTCTTTTGTCAAAGCGCGTTATCCACACCGGAAGTTGGCGCGAGTTACCTGCTCGTTTCAAGCACTTCCTGTCCTCCTTTCATCCGAGATATTTGGTGTCTTTTGTGTTTTATGCGTTAAGAGAACCTTTTGATATAGAAATTAGCCAGTAGCATAGATATTTGGTACGAGGTGATAAGAGTAACATCAAGGATAAAAAAGAAAGTTTGCAAATGCGAATATGCGACTGATATCAAAATTGAATAATTGATGTAGCTATTAACATAACTATTTAACGTCTGATAAAAAATTATTCTTTTTATATTTAGTAATACATTACTGATAATTAAGTGCTAAATCATTAATAAATTTATTTATCGATTTTATTTGTTACACATATTACAACAGTTTTGCATTCAAAATATTCTTAACACACAAATTTCTGATAATAGTATAAGTTAAGAGTGATAAAAAAAAACTAATCGGAACCAGTGACCTATTAAAATAAATTAGCTGTATCAGTAATGCAAATGCTATTTTCATTTTGTCTAAGATAATCGACTATTTTTTTTATCAAACAATGAAACTAAAAGCGACAATTACGTAAACGTTAGTCGCATTTAATTTCGCAAAGAAAATCATAAAATATAGATTTGACACACAATTTGAAACAATAAAATGATCATAAAATATTGTCGCTTTATCTATTTTTAAATAAATGCAAGAAGAACCGATAAAAATTAAAAAAGAAGGAGAAATATGCAGTTTCGCAGCAGCTATTCGTCAAAGATAACGCGTAATGATTATACAATTTTAAACTGTTACCAAAACCAAACTAACTGGTGTACATATCATAGAATACAAATTAAAATCCAAATTTTCATTCTAAAATTATACCGGCAGTACTCCTTACATAACTTTTGTTCCCAAACACGTTAAAAATATACCGTTACAGCTAATAATGCATCAGAATTAAAAACTCTTCTTCTTCCTTTGACTATAAGCGACACATTTACGGCCGTTCGTTCGTTCGTTTTTTTTTTCATCTTTTATTACTCTCAAAGGAACGACCTTTCTTATCGTAACGTTAAATCTACGTTCGTTTTCTCGCTTGCGTGAAATCGGGTTAACTTGTACTAGTCGAAGATAAGCCAGAAATTCGCGTTAGAAAATCTTGAACCGTCTCAGGTTAACACGCGAACTTAAGTTAATCAATCCAAGTGTGGGTCAACACAGCTAACTAAAGTCATATATATGGATTTTTCTTTGTCGTATACTGAGGTATACGCGTATAAGTACGAGACCTACTTTTTCTTTAAAACGCCAGTTATTTAAACTATATTATGAAAACCTTGTAATAAAAATTACTTTGAACAATCTATATGTGTAAGTGCGTAAGTGTAAGTTTTGAGGGATCGATTGTTTGATTGTTCGAACGTAGTAAATATATAATACTGTTACTTTATAGCCAATAACGTAACTGTAAATTAGGCACCTTGTAGATACTTTCGACGTTTATATAGCAGTTATCCTTTAACACTTGGATAAAGTATATTTTTTACATGAAAATAATAGTTATCTATCGTTACATACGACGTAATAATCTTTTTTAAATTTGGTGATTTATATACCGTAAGGTACCCAATTGTTGATCATGAACCAATTTCTGATCAGTGTATTATTTCAATAAAATAATAGGATTTACATAAATCTAAACGTTGCTACGCACAATTTGAAGGTTAAACAATCAATAATTGTTTAGTAGACTTAAATAGAAAGTGGTATATGTACCGAAAATTTACTGATCAGAAATTGGTACTTCCCGCTTTTTTTTCTTAGATTGTTGCTTACTTTAAAAATGGCAGCTATTTTGTTTTTCTGAGATGGCTAAAAGGAAGTTTAATACTTATACTTTCTGCATGCGTCAAAATATATACAATTATTAGCCTTTTTAACATAAAATTATTCTATGAACGTACAGATTTGCCTTAATTGATCAACAATTGGGTATGTGACGGTATCGATTTTCGCGTTTTTCTAATATTTTTATTAAAATAATTTAACCATATTGTATTATAAAAAAATTATAAGATTGTCAGATTGATGTTAAGAGTTATCTTATATATATTTTTTAAATATATAATTAATGTGTCTGGTGCGTGTAGGCCAATCGTTAATATTTACTAAACACAGGAACTTGAAATAAACTTTTTGCTATATAGCTAACTGTACACGTACACAATTCATATCAATGTCAAATGTTACGTTATAAAATTAAAAACTAACATAAAAAAACTTAGAAAGTGTTAAAAGAGGAGATACAACAAAACAATAATATTCATTTGAAATTTAACCCAGCCAATAAAAACCGTTAAGAAGAACGATAATTTCTACACAGTTTTATCAATTCATCCCAACACACCAATCGTCCATCTATTATAATTCGTAATCAGCGTTCGCACACGTCTCGAATCGTTCATCAAAGTTCCGTTCCCTCAGACGAGACTCTTGGTTTTTCTACAATTCAACGCACGCTCCGAGAAAAGAAAAAAAAAACTCGAAGAGAGATTCGCGCAGGCCGTATAAAGACAGGAAAATCTACAGGAATGTGCGTATATATACCCGTAAAACAATGTGATACGCGAAGGGTGTAAAAGGTGTTTCTGTTCCATGTCTCCTCGTAAAACAAGTCGCCATTTTCCGCCCTACGGTTTAATGTCAAAAGTTAAATTGGTTACACCCTTATTTTCGTCGTCGTTGTTCGTTGTACAAACTTTTACCTTATACCGTCGGTGGTTTCTTTCGTTTTTAGATATCTTTAAATTTAGTCAGTGGATTTAGCTGATGTATTCATAGGAATTTGCATTAGCCATACCCCATAGATATATTGATCAAACTTCTCTAAATATGTGTTGTTATCACTCGGAGCCAAATTGCAGGGATCTACTGCTTTCAACTCGAAAATTCTATCAAAAATATATATAATTAAAAATTTGAATAAAATTCATACGGATAGCTTATTACATAAAGAAACGCCTGATGGATGGTATCTTTTTCAAAAATTCATTATTTTTCATATTAATATCGCGAAGTGATTATGATTTTAAACCTTAAGCGCAACTATACTGAGAAAAAATATAATATATGTCAAATAATTGTCATTAACTGTTAATGAATGTGGATTGGATTTTGGGCGAATTAAATATTTCTTTATAATTAAAGAGTTGTTATTAACAGTAAATACCAGATTCGTTTGAGGTAAATGAAGAATTAATATTTTGTCAAATTCTTTTATTTATATTTTCGTATTGTGACGAGTATTATTACATCGATTGTATTTAAACTGACATATAAATTTATTTTTAAAAATGAATTATACAAATTTATTTCTGCAGACAAAATATAAGATAGCCGTTGGATATTTTCACATCGCGACACAAAAGGACGTTTTACGATGTGACTTTTTTAAATTCACATTCATTAACTATTAAGTTGTCAAAAATTGTATCCTTCAATTAAACAATTATTTAAATGCAAGTCTTCTTTTTCATGTATGATATAAAAATTATAGGTTGCTTAGACAAAGTATGTTATAATATCTACACTGAGAAAAAAGTTATAGTAAAGATTATACAATAATGTCTATTGACACAACCCAAAAATTTACCATAGTGTATAATAAATTTAACTGAACTTCTAGTAAATATTACCAGAATTGTAGTAAAAATTAATAACTCTCTAGTAAATTTTATTATACACTACGGTAAATTTTTGGATTGCGTCAGTCTGTCTCCGCATTACTAGACAACATTGTAATTTTTACTTCAACTTTTTCTCAGTGTACTACAAATGTCAATGTTTATTTAACAAAATAATTCTAACGACGGTATTACCACATTTGAAAAGACCACCGAACGATATAAAAGTATTTAATTATAAGTATGCACCTTCGACATTTTTACGTAGCAAAAAATTTAACAACATTCACGCGCAATTAACGCGTTAAAATGAAGTTTTCACGTCGTAATTATTTTTCATCATTTCCAGCTTGGGCTACTCTATGTTACTCCTTTTTTGTTTACTTTACTTTTAAATAAAAACACACCTTTAGTATTATTAACTTACATACAAGTAGGACAACCTCAAAGGATATAATTTTAATATGAAATTTTTTTCAACTAATTTTTTGCAGTCTCGACCGAACGTAATTTTGTTGTAAAATTATAAATAATTGAATCCTTCACCCTTCGTTCTTTCATCGCTTTTCTCTATTAATAATAAATAATAGAGAATTACATGAATTATTTTATGAAAAATGTCGAATTTCGTAAAGTTGCGAATATTTAAAAAATAATTGAAAAAGAACATTACCATCAGTCGATTAATTACTGACGTACCATTTCACCCGGCGTATGCGTGCAATTATAGTGATGTACCGATGGAAACGCTAACACGAATAACTATACACGAAAGTTTTCGATGGCTTCGAAAGGCCTATGACCTGAAACGAACATAACTATAAAGAAAATCTGCGGTCGCTCGTAAGTAATAGTTTGTAACTGTCTTGAAGATTGATTCACTCGTGTGAATGTACTTCTGTTTTTACATTGAATAGCCTAAACTTTGCATCCACTTTCCGTTCTAATTTTATTCTATCTCCACCAATTTATATTTAGATTGATATACGTGTGTTTAATTTTCTGGACAATGATAACTGTACACTTTTTAATATACATAAACATATTTTGTTGTTTTCATTTCCCAAAAACGATTTATAATATATTTTTATTTTGTAACTCAATGGAAAAATATTTTTTTTTATCTTAACGCGATGTCGGATCCAAATTACAGTAATTTGCACCTTAAGACCCAAAAATTATAGGTAAAATGTTGAATTAAAAATCGGATAAAATTCATACGAATATCTTAAAACATAAAAAAGGATTTGACGTTTCGATTTTTTAAGAAAATATCATTTTTTATATAATAATTGAGTAAATAATTTTCAGTCGATAATTATTCGTCGAAAAAGGCATACACTATTAACCCAAACATCGTTATTAAATAATGGATTTAAAAAATCTGGAAAAATTTGAGAGTATTATTTACTTTTCTAAGAACTTGACGTTTGGGGTTTTTTAAAAAGTTTATTCATTTGTCTATAAAAAAAAAGTAAAAAATGGCCATTTTTGAATCTGACATCCCTTTAAAACAAAAATAGCGGAGAGTCCGTACAATTTACAGATTTCTGTACTTGATATTTCAAATATAGTTTCTAATTTTTACTTTTTTTAAATTTTTCTAGAAAATTATTAAATGTTCCTTAACTCTTACATTACAAAAAATATACAAATTGAAAAATAAATTTGAAAAATCAGTTGATGTTGGTAAGTGTATATATTAAACGAATCCTTTTAACTTATATACCTTCAAATATTATTATTTAACATTTAAAAAATAGTGAAATTGACCAACACGAAGATGTAAACATCTGTTTGTATCACATTGTCAGATACATACTTCTTTCGGTCCTTTCTTACAATGTATATCTCAACACGCAGAGAAAAAGTAAAGAAGAAGCCACATGTGGTTAATCCTAACGAGTGACGGTATCTCACGGTTCGTTGCTGTGAGTTTTTACATGGGGACTCACTTAATGCTATTTGTTGTCGACACGAGTAAAGAACGGAAAAGAAAATGTCGGCGTCCTGTTTACTCAATAGAGTGAACATCTATCAATCTATAATGTCACTGATAAAACTATGGTTAATTTTAGGTACACGAGCTATCATTAAATTTACCTTATATGATTCGATAATATTATCAACGAAAATTTTTTTACAAATAAAATTTCACTATATAGAAACTTTATATATTCGTGATTCCCCATTAATATTTAGTCGTACAAGCACCAGTAACTCCGAATTTCTAATGAAAAAATTAGAAAAAAATGCATGCTACGCAACTCAAACATAATTAATTAATACCCGGTGAATTAACCATTAACGAAATACCAAACTGCACGATCACGAAGAATGGCGTTTTGTTCTCTTATATAGATTATGCTTCCCTTTCGTACAAAATTTAATTAAAATTATTTTATAATACGATCAACGTAACAAAAGAAAATACAAATATCCTGTGTTCGTGAAAAAAAAACGACATATTTTGTTTGTTATATAGGAATATATACAGTAAAATCGAAAGTTGTGTAAGGACGCATTTTATTTTAATTCCTATTCTTGTTTGTCTGTATATAGTTTCCGCGAGGCTCCGGTGTAATTAAGGTAATAACGCGCGCGCAACAATGAGTTTTTTTTTTATAACATTGACGGAATTTTATAAGCCGCGTTAAACAATGGACGATTCGTGGAATTGTTTCGCTTGGATTGTTTGGCTATGCCAAGTCCGTTGAATTCCGAATGAAGACATTTTTCTGATTTAGTTGATTCAGGCGGAACGTTTTAAAATGTATAACTATTTCGATATATTCGATAAAAATAATGTAAGAGAAAGGAAATACTGGTTTGCACGTCTTAAAATTTTAAAATAATGAATAATCCCGATGGTAAATATAATTGTTTGAATTATTAAAAAATAATTGATATTTTACGTTATTACGTTATCGATAAAAAATAATCTTTGTTCACGCTAAAAATAAATTAATGTTTTTTTTACATCATTAATATTTAACTTATCTATATACCTAACAATTTTTTTTTAATACTTAACGCTTTAAAAATATATTCATTTTCTCGATGCATCAGATAAATGATAAGAACAATAAACCTGTTAAAAACATGAATCATTCGTTGTGAATGCATAAGCGATAAAAATAATACGAAATTAATTAAACCAAAATCGTCCGTATCATTTTTGTTAATATGTGATTTATTGAAACAAAAAATAATTAAATTATTATTAATATAACTATTAATTTTTAAATACGCATTGTATTGATTTTCACATCATTTATTGTTAGGTGCCTCTAAAATAAAAACAGGTTTTTAAACAATTGTGTGCTTCGTAATAATTCTGCCATAAATTATTAAATGAGATCCGCGTTAATCAACGCATTAAATTTTTCTTAACTATATACATTGACTGTATTAAATAAAATAATTGAATGAAATTTTATTAAAAATAAATAAATAAATATTAAAAAAATTTTTAAAAGTTTTTATAGTCATAATATTACTAAAAATCTGAAATATAAGATATAATAAACCTATTAAAATATAAAAGCACAATCGATCAAAGTTGCTGTTATACATACGTATAGAAACAGAGCGAGCCCACCACATAAATCAAGATGAGTAGCAGTATATACCAAACACATAGATTCATTAAATCAGGGAAACTGCCGGTCACGCAATTTTTGGTTGATTCTCGAGGCAGCCATCCGAAATAATTTGCAATTACGTAGTAATTCGTGAGTGTTAATAAGTATGAGGATATATATAGGATATATATAGGGATATGCAATTTTGCAAGTAGATCACGTATCATAATTTAAAATCCTCGGAAACGATGTCTGGACTGTGATCAGCTGATTTTTGACATTTTTTAAATTTTATTTGAGGTGTTGCTAATATATGGAATTTTTTATTTATTTACTTAATCTAGCATACGACAACCTAAAAATTTATTTTCTATGTGAACCTATGATTAGTTTATAAATATATATGTATCTATGAGGAAAATTGAAAGAATATTTTATTCGTTATATAAAAATTTATAATGATCAAGGCTTCCTGGAAGCTATTATTTTAGAATCTCCACGTTATTTTTTTTTTAAAGTGCAAATTTTGTAAACAAGGTATCTGAATTGTGTTCCACAATTATTTAGTGCGTTGAAAAAATAAAACTGTCTTAATTGATAATAAGATAATAAACAGTACTCCTAAAAAGTTTCAAAAAATTTTACAACACTACTAACAAAATTAGTTTTGCTTCCTACTTGTCACAATCGACAACTTCAAGATTTCTTCTCAACGTCGCGAATTTATGTATCTTACTTTCGAAATACGGTAAGTAATTGTCGTTAGAGAAAACTGTAACGACCAAAATTTACGGGAAATAAAAAAATTTTTGCAAATAAAAAAGTACCGACCACAGTCTAAGACAAAGCCTCGGCAATTAAAGTTGAAGAAAACAAACGTAGAAAACCCACTTGTAGTCTCAGGAATATTCTCGAGCACCTTCCTCTTGAGAAAGCAGCCACCGCCGTCGTAGCCACTTGTGGTTATAAAGTTGCACGTGGCTTACTCTTGCGAACGGAGAGAAGTCACTCTTGTGTCCGGCGCACGTTTAATTTTAGGGCAACAAAATATGAGTGAGCCCAGCTCAATTTATTTCCCTCATCGGTTCTCTTCAAAAACCTAATACGTCAACATATAAAATTTCTTCATACGTATTTTGCATCTACTTTTCATGATTGCATCGAATTATTAGGTTATCGTTCATAATGCGATTAACATCTATGACAATTTAATTTTTAGAATCATATTATTTTAACAATAATAATTTTATAATAAAAATAATAATATTTTTATTATTTTTACAAATATAAACAAAAATATAATTATAAAAAATATGGTTATATATACACGTAAAATATCCCGTTAAGTAATTTAAGAGTCGAGGCCACTAATTTTTCTTAATTACCATTGAACACATTTATTGTTAAAGACAATTCCCATGCTCGGAATTGATTCCCTCGCTCACCATTTCTTTTCAACGACGCAAACTTCCCGTCTCTCTTTTTTTCTATTTCGTAAGCGTACGCGCGAAGAAACGTATGCTTTCCTAATTCCTTTATACTGAATTTGCCATTGAAAACTAGGTCGATTTCAAAATTTTATGTACTACCTTTAATTTTTAAGGACTCACGCGAATATTTTGTTGCGATTGAACGAGTATTATGTAAAAATGAGGAAATTAGAGTATATAATCGATTTCTAAATCGATCGACAAAAACACTTTATAGAACTGAATTTAAACGATTAAGTCTTTTTGCACGTATTATATGTAGAGGTTGAGCTTTTTATGATCAAAATGAGTAAGTTTTGTTAAATTAATTATAATTGTAGCAAGATTACGTAAGGATATAAAGTATCAATAACTCACATTGTTAGTAATTACTATACATATATATTATTAAACTTATTCTTTAAGGGGACCAGCCAGTGTTAAAATTGAAAAAAAGCTATTCAATTATTAACAATTAATCATATTTTTCATAACAATTGGAAACATTTCTTAATTTTTTAAACAAATTATATTATTATTAACTTTTATTTTAAAATTTTTTGGCCAATTTATATGCTACATAACTATTTTAATTAATTATGAGACTCGACCGCATTCTGATTTTTTTCAATAATGGACTTATCGCAGGGTATCTCAGTTATTTCGTCAATTATTTCATCGAATAGGCTACAATTTGAACAGTAACTTTTAAATATAATTTTAATCCACTTGAACGGAACAAACTGCGTTAACATTGTAATAAAAAAATTATTATTACCAAATGAATTTAAAAAATTAAAAAATTATATAAAGAGCAACTAAATAATTTTTTTATACAAACATATAGACTTTTATTGAAATTCTGTAATTGAATAGCTTTTATTCAATTTCAACACTGGCTGGTCCCCTTAAGTTAGTTTTACCAAGTTCAATTTTAGTTTTTAAGAAAAATTATTTATTTCAAAGACTGTAACATTACACATTTTTAATATTAAATTTTAATGCGACAAATAAAATTTATAAACAATTTATATCATCGAACGTAAAACAAAAATAAAAATATAAATATACCGAAAATAGCGCTTTGGGAACATCGGTCTTCTCTTTGAAAAATCTACACAAACAATTCGAAAGAAATTTTCGAACACGATTCGCAGCTGCCAGACGGCGCACGAAAACACACACACACATATATATACATCGAAAGAGAGGGAGAGAGAGAGAGAAAGAAATTGTGATGTATCGTGTGTCCGGTGTTCCCCTCCGCTTTCCGCCGACGGAGAACAGGTGTGAGAACCGATATCCTTTTATCTAGGCCTGCTTGAGCGATAAGTCGCCAGTCCCCGACACGCAAATGTATTCGCTGCTTCGTTCCTACTGCACTCCTTATAGACTTCACCATTCGTTTTATTACGAAAGGATCATTTTTTCCTCGATGCAGTTTACATACATGCATATAATGTAATATTATTTTATAAATATATAATAAGCTTTTAATTTATTTATCATTATATGAGCATCATATTATTTTTATTAAATTCTTTAAACTATTTCTTAGATAAATATTTATTTTTGGTTTTAAAGTTCTTTTTCTGAATAAAATTACTATAGTTTCTCTATTTAGAAAAATAATTGCTTTCAACAAGAATTAGATAAATTATTTAATTCATAAATATAAAATTAACGCGAGTCATCACATTTAAGTATATATATATGTGAATGCTAGGACATTTATAATGTACATTTATTTGAATTGAAAGAGAAATTTTGTAGTTATAATGCGTTAAAATATAGTTTAATTATTTCAGATAAAAATAATTACAATTTTATGTAGAAAGTTTGATGAGGCACATTTCGTGGTACAATTTTATAATTGCTTTGAACGAATTAAAATTCTCACACTCTAAATAAGTTGAGTCAATTTATCTTATGTCATTTTCCCCTATCAATATAAATTCATTCCGGAATGACTTTGCTTAGTATAATTCTCTTTCAACAATTATATAGAATACTTACTACATTGCACGAACTTTTAGTTTTATCATGAACTAAATTTATAGAATTAACTAAGTTACTATTATGGGTCAAAAATACATATGAAAATCTTTCCTTAAATTTGATAGTAACTTGTTAAATTCAAAATGTATGTATTAATAATTTACAATGGGTTAACTTTTTTTTATAATGCTCTTTTATTCCCATTATATATATATACTGTCCATACATTATCGACAAATGTTGTTTCCCTAGATAAATGAGATGCGCTTTCTTGAATAGATAGATATTATACAGCTTAATTAATTTAATTATTTGTAAATCCTATGTAAGGTTTTTCTACATATAACATTTCTGTAATTTGGTTATCACATACACATATAATTATCTAATCAAATATTATTTCGTATTTCGATACTTTTTTGAAAAATAACATTATTAAAGAAATACATTGATTAAATAAAAAGAATTTATATTTAATAATAAACTCGTAATCTATATCTATATTATGTATATTTAATGTATTAATTTATGAACGAGCGAAGGTACATACGATGTCTTTCAACATTGGATTTATTGTAAGACGCGAATCAGTGATTACAAATACCTACAGGAACCTCATTTTTCCTTCGACCATGAAGAATTATTTACATGCACGTTAATCGTACGTAAAAGTAAACAATAAATTATCCTCGAAAGTGAAAAAATTAACGTTTAACAACATTAGGTTGACTAAACATAAAATAGTTCAAACAAGATATTGAATTTGATAAATATGAGCATTTATCTACACGAGTAATAATTAAACCCGATATTTTGTGTCTATATTAAATAATAAGGATATACTGCACCTGCGCTTATTGCTCACTTCAACAGTTTAATCTTCCTAATTCCTGACTATATATATACACATATATATACATCACAACTAAAGGAATAAATAAATTAAACTTGGAAACTTGAAAACTCAAAACTACTGTACTATATATACGAATAGAGCCTTGTTATAATTACATTTAAAATGGAATAATGCAAACTACGATTTCACCAAAGTTCACTCCAAGTTTCGTCTCGCAACTTTATCTTATTCACCAAAGTATCGAAGTATAAATAACTCGAAGATATACAAATTTTTTTAAATCTATCGTATTTCGAGATAATAGAATAGTTTATTTTCAATAAATACCCCGAGAAATAATTTAAACTACACGACGTTGAAAAGAAAAAGGATTCGGGAAACGGCTCGTTTTAAAACTTAATCTTTTTACTATATATAATACGAGAATCGTGCAAAAAATTTCTCTGAGTAAATCTTATCTAAAAATTTTCTCTTAGAAACTATGTAAAAATGTATCAATATACCCAAGGTTAGTGACTCATAATATCTTTACACCAAGGAAAACTTATTATTATAAACTTTTTATTTTAAATTATTATGTCGCGCAGTTAAACGTTTTACGTATTTTTAAGGCAAATGTATTTTTTCAAACAATTGGTTTCAATCTCATAAATGTATATACCAATGTAAATCACTAAGATTTAAAATATTAATATTTCATTTTTATTATTTTTGAATTATTAATAAAATATTCAAAATGTATTTATAAAATGCAAAGTAAAATAATATTAATTCTAATGACGCAGAGCGCTATGTATTAAAATGAACAAGATAACGAATGTCAGTAAGAAAAATAAAAATTTAAAATATGCAGAAACTTAGGAGAGTTAAACCCAAGAGTTAGCCACTGGAAATCTAATCTGGCTAATCTGAGTGTTCGATGCATCCCATATAGAGGTACACGTGTGTCTTGTGGTTTCGAAACTCAAACGCACATGTGTATGTGCACACAATAGAGAAATTCCCTTGGGGCGGATTTGTTAAAGTATTCCTATATACACTACTCGTCGCATAATTGCACTTCTCATCTTTCTTTTAATCGATCTACTCAATTTTTATTATTACATTCCTGCATTCTTTTATAAGTACGAATAATTTTAGTTTTTTCTCTCTAAGTTAATGAAATTTCACAGCGAAATTATTTGTTTTCTTAATTCTACGTTATCTACTTGTTTCAATTGATTTTTATATTTATTGCATTAATATTCACTTTACACCCTAGCGAGATATTTCATTTATCATCATTATTTATTATAACAATGTGTATTTCATTCGTATAGTACAAATAGTTTTGTTATTAAAAATCAACGTGGAAAAGATTACTCGTTGAAATTAGAAAACTTACGAGTATCTTCGCTGACATTCAAAATAGTAGCTAGTTCTAATAACACTGTAATAATTACCTAAACAGCTACACAATCAAAACAAATTATTTATAAATTATTTGTTCAACGACGTTTGGGTCACCCATATAGGTGATACTCATCACATTTCCACAATGAAACCATTCAGCAATCTTATACAAATTCACCAAATTTATCTTTACTACAAAATATTTCATATATACACGTATTCACTTGACCATAAAATTCAGCATCGGTTTACTTTATTAATTTTCGAACGCTTGTAAGAAAAACAATAACACTGACAAACCCGATGCAATCACAAAAAGGCATATTCGAAAATAATTTATGAGGTATAATCAAGAAAATTTCCATAAATTATTTCCTTTAGATTTCACTAAATGATAAATACCATGTATGGATCTATCCAACTTATTCTCGGTGTAAATACAAAGAGAATCACTGTGAATTCAGAAGTAAGAGCACAATGCACAATATCACCACTAAACGCCGGCGTAAATAAAAAAAAAATAATATAACGCACCTGCTGACCGAACAAACGCGTCAAGGCGGCCGGAAAGTCGGCGCCGCACTGTCCCGGCGTTCGGTCGCGGTATGAGTTTCGACTTAAAACCACGCGGCGCTGCTCGCGCATTTTGTGGTATGGCCGAGAAAGGGGAACTCGTGGATGCATTTCAAATGATTGTTAAACACGTTACTCTTTTTTTTAAGTGTAATTCTTTTTTATTATGCCCTTATTACTTCGAATGTTATTTTCAACTTTTTCACGTAATTTACCAGTTTCGCTCTGTAAAAAGTACACTAATTTAGTTTTATTTAATGTTAATATTTCTTATCATTTTAGCAGTGCAGAATCTGTACGTGTAATACGATTTTTGAGCTTTTATTCCTAGAAAGTCTCCTTCAAACATTATTATTTATTTGCATATTTTTTAAATTATACATGTTTCTTATAATCAAGAGAATATTCTATGATACTACTACTTCGATAATATCAAAATTTTGTAAATTAAATTAATTTTTTTATCCTAAGCTAAATAATTGAACCGTATTTTCAAAGTTAACCAGTGCACGACTGGTAGTAGCTAAAAAATAAAGTGACATTTAAAAAAAATCGATACAACGGCAATCTAATTACCGAAGTACATAAAATTTGTAGTTCATTATGTGCAGTAAGTCCTTCATTGAAAAAGTTTAAAAGGAAAAAACGAGCGTTTTAAACAATGCCCATCCCTAGTAGAATCATAAGAACAGTAAGTTTCGAAATGATCGCGCCAACTCTTTTGTTTCAAGATTTTTTTACGAGGTGTGCAACGACGCTCGTTTGTCGAGATTCTTTTTCTTTTTCATTGAGAAAGTCGACGTTGTCGTTTTCATTTACGCAATTCTAATTAGATTCGATGGAAGTAGTTTAACAACTAAATTTTGTACGGTTGAGTAATCGCGATTATTTTACGGAAGTTGTATAATAAAAGAGGAAAATATTGTTTTGTGCATATAGATATCTAGCCGGCGTTAATTAAAAACGTAGAGGCAGATATAATATCGTGGTTTTTTTTTAATTGATTGATTTTAATATTAATTTTTCTGACCGTAAATAAGCGTTTATAAGATCATTTTTCAAATATGATGGATAAAAACTAAGAACTACAATCAACCGACCCTATAGAAATGACTAACAAATTACTTGCATTCGATACAAATATTTTATTAAGTCTTTTACATATTCCTTACAAACAAAAAAACAAATTAAATAAAGATATAAACTTGGTATTAATTGAACAGCTAAAATACTCAGATTCCCACAACATATTCAACAAAGAATATGTATACAAACTTATAAATATTAAAATTTAAAAAAGTGGGATAAAATTTGGAAAGAAAAGTTCAACAATATCTCTCTGAGGAAAATCAAAAGCAACGTAAGAAGAGATCATGTATAGGACACATAAAATATTAACTCACGAACACCTACAAAATAAAGGAAATCAAAATTAGTGTGAAAAATTCCTGTAACCATAGTTCATGTTATCACACAATGTTCATTCTACAACAAAGATGGCAAGGAGTACAGATTAAAAAACTTACATGCAGCAACAAAAACTACAAAACATAGACTACAAAATTATATTTAATTATATCGTATATTAATGTATCCTAATTTTATCGAGTAAATAATATATACATAAATGTACGTATTATACCCATATTTGTAATTATCGCCAATACTTGATAAGCGGACGTAACATTAAATAAATAAATGAAAAAAACATCAATATTTATTATTTAACAGACATAACGAATTTGTATAAGATAAATCATATCATACATACTCCCACAACTATATAATTTTGAGTATTTAATTGAAAAAACATAAATGAAATCTAATAAATCTGCGAAAACGAAACTACTCATCTGTATCCAGATGCAATAAAACACTTGTTTTCTAACATACAAAAAAAACTTGAGACGTTTAAATGCGTGGGAGTGTAATATAACGTCACCCTAATATTTTCTTAGTCCGGGGTCCGAAAATTCGAAATTCCCGGGGTTTCCATTGCCTCTAGCTCTTTGTTTACCGGGGGAGAATTGGATTACTCATTCCGCATAATGTGGGAAATGAGCTTACGAGACGCGCGAATAGATATAAATCTAGTGACAAATGTAATGTTTGGGAGATCGAACTTGTATTCAATACGTCGTGTAATAAAACGTTTTAATTGCAGTGCTTCTTAATGGTACTTTGGAAATTTAATGTTACATCAAATCAATTTTTTGTTTAGTGACTTTTGTTAGAAAATAATATGTTTGATTATATAAGAATACTGTGTAAAATAAATTGTATTATTTATAATATAAACGGGGGATCTAGCAATTTTTAAGTGCAATATATGTATGTTAAATATAAGCTCTATGTGAAGGAGTGATATAAAACCGTATGTTACAAAAGTTTTAATAAAAATTTCTAGACAAAATGTTGTACTAACTGAATTCTATCCTGGTAAAAATTTGTCGATTTTTAATGTTTCGAGGATAGGAATAGATTTTTATGAGTATTGTCTAGCAAATGAAAAAAAAGAACTATTGGACAACAAAAATAAGAAATAAAACTGTTAAGAGATGAAAAAAAATATAAAATAAAAAGAGAAAAGCTTTTAAAATAAGAAAAAAATTAAAAGACTTAGAAAATAAGAAGAATGCCATTGAACATGAATTTCTCAAGACGAAGAAGCAAGCAGATGTAAAAAATCAAATAGAAGAACTCCAAAAAGAATTAACCAATGAATAAATCAAAACAATTAATGAAGAATTTATTATACTTTAATTATTGTTTAACTATATCCATAACAAAACGTATGTAATTTAATAATTTAATAAACAATTTATTATAATTTTATTTTAACAGTAACTACTACGCAGTAATACCATCACAGCAATAATTGCGGCGTAATAATTATCACACGACCGCAGTAATACTAACATATTACCTACTCTACAAAATAAATGTTTTTATTAATTAAATATTTATATATCATATATTTATATTTACATTCTACAAACTTATACTTTACAGTAAGAAGAAGAAAATATTAATTATTTTTTTTAAATCATTTTTATAAGAACCTAAAGCTTGAGCTTACTAAAAAACGCAGTAATACTCAATTCTTAACCTAAATTATAGTTTTCTGTATTTGATTTTTCAAATATAGTTTTAAATATTTATTTTTTCTAAAATATTCTTAGCGCACGCACAATTGTCGCACATCGTTGAATGTGGTTTAATTCGTACATTAGAAAAAAAAATATGCATATTGAAAGATAAATTTGAAAAATCAGTGTGTATATTACACAAAGGTGCGACATCCCCTTAAAAATCGTTAAAAAATTGTTCTCAAAAATCAGTAATACTAGGTACAAATACATAGATAATATTTACAAATAAAACAAATTTTTTTTAATGTCACCATGACATTTTGGTGTATAAAATAAAAATCAGTAAAAATAACTCACAAGTATAAACATTTAACGAATATTCTAAGTATTAATATTTAAAACAAAATGATAAACGATAAACTAAAAATATCTTCGAGTAGCATCAAAGTCCGGCAACTAAATCCTCGCCTAAATATTTGCTCGACACGCAGCGTCATATTCAAGGGAAATTACATACATTAGCGGTCAATAAAAAAATAAGTCAGAGTATGATTATTCAACTATTCCTACATTAATCGAGATAATGTAGAGAACATTTATCCCCCGTGGAAAATTGCAGCCTATACAACTTATTGACGCTCAAGGTCTTAAAAAGAAAATAAACCGAGCAGTACAACTCTCATTCCTAAGTAATTGCGACATTCCATGAAAGCCTAAATCTCTCAGTTAAAACCATCAAACTTGCCGGAAGGAATTACACTTTACTCTTCTTGAGTAATTATTTTTTTCCTATTTGCGGTAACCTTTGCACCTCTCTTTCATTCTAACCTTGAACGTTATAATTATTTTCTTCAACTTTTTATCTTTTTCATGGAAATTTTTTTTAAAAGTGACTGATGATACCGCGATGTTTATCTTACACATAGGATTATTTCTACCTAGGATCTTAATTTTTTCTGGAAATCTGGATCATTTAAATGTTTCAATATTTTAAATGACTGCATATATCGCTTAATAAAATAATTAAAATACTAAACACTTATCCATAGTGATAATATACTTAATTGATTTAAACTTTACACTTTACACTTTTTACACTCAAAAAACGTGATATTAAAAACGTTATTGTACTCATTAGCTGATCTTTTAATCATTGTAAATAAAGGAACTAAAATAATTAAAATTTTAAACGCAATCATTGTAGTACCAAATAAAAAATGAAATTATAAATTTCAAATAAGAATAAATTAACTCTGTAAAATTTATGTAATAAATATAATTTAGAAGAAAATTAAAATTTAATTATTTCGGTCTTATTAATGTAATCTTGTAAGTCTTATGAAGGAGATGTCGAACTCAGAAAATAGTCATTTTTTTACAAACAATAAATAAATTTATTAGATAAATCCAGAATGTTAGGCCTTTAGGCATGTTTTAATATACCCAAACTTTTCTATAGATTTTTTAAAATCGATAATTTGATTACGATGTTTGGGTTGAAATTTTATGTATTTTTTGTTTAATAATTATCGATCCAAAATTGTTCACACATGTATTATTAGAAAAATGATTTTTTCTTAAGAAAATCAAAACGTCAAGCCCTTCCTCTATTTTAAGCTTTCCGTATGAATTTACTTTAGATTATAAATTCAATATTTTATAAATATATTTTTGGGTTGAAAGGTGCAGATTCCTGTAATTTGAGTCCGACATCCCGTCAATATAAAAGATTAATTATGAAAAATTAATATTTCTTGTAATTAACGTTTTATATTTAATAGATAATGGACTGAAAAACCAAAATAATTATGTTTTAATGCATATTATTGAACAGTCGACATAAGAATCAATTATTGATTTAGAAGAAAATTTTATTTGACTCAGCGCCTAACTCATCATAATTCATCAAAATCGCTTTGGAAGACAACACAATTTGATTCAATTAAAAACAATAAAATTAGAGTAAACTTTATGATGTATTTGTTTAATGGCTCTCGACTAAATTCGAACGATCAACATTATGTAAGGTATCCTTATATATATACCCACATACTTCCCCCCATAAAAATAACCCATAAACTAAGAGGAGCATCTGCTTGTTTTCATTCGAAACTGATGCCCCGAGAGTTTCATGTGCCGCGGGCGCAGATAAATTCAAGCGGAAACTAGGCCACCCACTCTTTTGGGTGCAACACGTGTAAATCTCAATCACTTTTCCATCGGTATATGTATATGTATATATATATATAGTGCATGCACATTGTACACGAGGAGGATCAATCTGTATCAATGCTATTTTTAGACTTGCCAAACACCTTTGTCGATTAAATAGTTTACAAATCGTCAACCACGAGGAATGCTAAGTCACTTGAAATTCAATTTTACCAAGTATGTATATATATACACGTGTATGCACACATACCCGTTATTTAGGTTATTTCATTCTCAGTAACACTCGATTTTTCATACTGAGATTTACATCGAAGTGTCATATTTTATATAAAATAATGTTTGATAATTTAAAAAAGATCAGTTGCAAATTATTACTGAAGACTTCACATTATGCGTATATGCATGAGAAAAAAGTGAAAATATGTAAATTGTTATAAGAGGCAGTTAAATAAAAACTTTCATAAATTAATTATTGTCTTATTTTATATAGTAAGTGCTTAGACATTTATAAATCAATCGATAAAATATTAAATAATTCATTAAACAATTTATTAAACTTTCCTAAATTAATCACATAAACTAGGGGCACTGCAGTTAGCTGAAAGATTCACCTGTCCCATACAGAAAATGTAAAAAAACTAAATTATCGACTATTCGATACTTAAATCAGTAGTTGAGCGCCACATTCTTTGTTACAATAAACAATTTATTTTATTATTTTATTATTTTTATCATTACAATAAAAAATTAGACAATCGCGGTGTATAGGAAGGTGTTAAGGAATTAAACGGTTAGCATTATTTTGCTTAAGTCAGAGGTCAGTAATCTCGTAGGTTCGTCAAATATCTTCAAATAATTCAGTCCGCGTAATACGACATATATCACACGCTTCAATCTGCCATCTATCATACACGATGCACGATTGTTATTCGTACTGCCGTACTTGAAGATATTTGATGAACCTATGAGATTACTGACCTAACTTAACTGCTTTTTCCTAAATTTACACCGCTATTGTCCCATTTTTTTTTTTAAGAAAGTGTTCCAATAACTAATAATCGATCGTTTATGTGTCTTTAACTTATCCTTCATCGACAACAACACACCTATTTTAAACGTAAAATTGAAAATACGAAATATTTTGCATACCGGACATCATTAAATTGTTTATTGTAACAGTGGTTATTAATTAACGATTTGTGTGTGGAATAGTCCATAATTTAGTTTTTCTCATTTTTTGTGACGGACAGGCGTGTCTGTCAGCTGACTGTAGTGCTCCCAAATATGTGGCCAGGAAAATTTTGGTTTATACTCTTAATTAAAAAAAATATTGAGAATCTGAACGAAATAATCTTCAAAGTGGCAAAGTTTCATTTTCTCTTTTTATATTGTTTCGTGAATATGTATATCTTATGCATAAATGGATTTAATGTAGTACGATTCACATGATGCATAGATGGCATACTAATGAACATTTAAGTATTATTTCTATGTGAGGTTGTTTAAACATATTAGTTTAGAAAATATATATTCGTATTAAATAAGAATTTTAAAACGTAGAGCAAATGTAAGTGTAATATTGCAATTTTAATATTAAAATTTAAATTTAAAGTTTATGATTATATCTTTTATTTAAACACATAATCATAATAAGTTTTTGTTTAAAATAAAATTTTCTTGTAATTTATATATATAGTAGATAAAAATAGACCAATTTAAATGTCTCGAGTTTGGGTTTATTTTAAAACTACTTACGTAATAAATTCCGAGCACTTTTTTAAATACCAAGTAATATCTAATTTATCGATAAAGTATAGTAAAATTCCAATAATGAAACAATCGTGTAAAAAGACAAAGGTCAATTAATTTGTCAAAACTCATATAGCATATAATTATAGTTTAAGATAAAGGTAGAATTATCGCAAAGCTTCTTCCAGGCGTGTCGGTAATAAATGACGCAGAGCCGCACTTTTAATCGGTAATGTTAAAATATGTTGTGGGTCGAAGTGCATAAAGCTCGATTACGACAGACGACGTTTACGAGGACCGTTTTCTATGGGACAGAGAAAAAAAGAGGTGGTTTTTTATGACTTCGGATCCAGCTGCTCGGTAATGCAGATTTATTTATAGTACATTTTTATATTTCAAACATTTTATGTTGTTTCACGCAAAATGTCGAATTTAATGTTAGATGGTGTTGATTTTAATACTTAAGGAGATACTGATGGGTGATCCCGATTAATTAGTGGAGAGCGTCACAGTTTACAAGTTTTTGAACTACTATCTTATAATTTTATAGTTGTAATAAAACTAGTAAAAGTTACTTTATGCGTGTTTCTGATTGTAAAAAATATTTAAATGACGATACATTGAAAACCTCTAAATATCGTAGTGAACGTCTTTTATTTTAATTTTTTATTGAAATTAAAATTATCTCGAATATTGCACATCTAAAAATATATCTATCTGTTTCAATAATATTTAAACCTCGATCTTCAATGGACCGACGCGCGATTGTTATGGACGTTTTATAACAGATAATTTTCCACAACACCGGCAACACTTTTCCCGTTATAAAATTCAACAGCAATTATTAGACAAATGAAGGAAAAATACACCACAATTGACATCTTAAAAAGTTGACGAAGCTACGGAAAATCGAGTCATCCGACTGCCTGTGAATATTGACGGATGAGCGAGCTTACACTTAATGGAATCGCGGAAAACGCATTTACTTTCTCAGCGGCTTCGCTTATTCCTTTCTTTTTTCACTTCTCATTTGCAAGGTGAGAAAACTTACTTAAGGCGCAAAAATTGAATGACGGATAAAAGAAACTAAAGCCACAGTTTCTTATAATCGAGTATCGATTGTCGATTACACTTTTTGAAAAATAAACCAAGTGGCCGAATTGATGCATCGAAACAAAATTAGTAAATTAATGACTTTCTTCCGGTTCTATTTTTTTAAATAATTAATTAGCTCTTCGTCTTTTCATTATTTCTTTTTATTTTCTCGTGTTCTGAAAATTACTCAATGCTTTTGTTACACCAAGAGAACGAAAAGTGGTTATTCGTTATATAATAGTTTAAAAAACTGTTTTTTTACTATGGTATAATATATTTTTAAATGACGAATAAAGTTATATATATATATAACCATCTGTAAACAAATGTTACACAGTTTCCTTTTTATTTTTCGAAACATGTGAAATGAAGTCTGTTAGGTGCTTTGAGCTTTTATGCCACCTAACATCTTTGCTCCTCACGACTCTTTGATCTTTGACGTTCTAAGTGCGTCAAGGCTCCCCCCAAATGAGTCGCGAACTTTACATTACTGAAATGTACGTCATGAGGGTAGAATTTGCGCTAGTTCAAAAAAATTTGGTTTATATTTGAATTAATTATGTAAGAAGACATAATATATTCTTGTTGCTTAGTGAATAATATTTAAGGGGATATCGGACCTCAAATTAGCAATTTTTGTTTATCTTTTTAAACGAAATAAAGACTATCTTCTCCATTTGTACACTTGTGATATTGTCATTTTGAAAATTTTGAAAATTTCCGCTCACTATACATAAACTATATATATGAATTTTTTCAAATTTTTCCATTAAGAATTTCAATATGATTTTTTGGATTATAAATAGTATTCTTTTTTAATATAAAATAGCCGACGCAGCATACTTTACCTAATTATATCTTACAAAATTTCGTTTTCTTAAAAAATCAAACCGTCCGGCCCTTTCAAATGCACAAAACTTTCTTGGTGTATTTTTTAAATCACTATTTTGTTAAAATTACGTTGTTATGTGAGAATGCAGATATTAAACATCGTTGGCGTTTCATTTAAAATTACACAAAATTGGCATTATACCTATACCTACTTACCTTGATCGTTGACGTTACTTAAACGAGGAGTAGTTTGCATGAGCTAATGCTATCTGGTAAAGAAAAAATGACTCACCTGAAACAAAAAATATTATTAAATTTTTACTTAATTTTATTAATAAAAATATTTGACATAATACATTGTTTAAAACCATATTGAATGAAACACTATAAATCCTAAAGTGTAACAATTGACGCTTGAACGTACAAATGAACCGCTTTACACTTTTGAAAATTGTAAAAGTGAGAATTACACATTTTAAACTATAAGATATATTTTGTACAATTAAATACAATATAAACAAATTATCGTGAGAATTTTTAAAAAGCATAAAATATGTTTTTATACATCCTAATTATTTATTACATAGATGATTTAATTGACCCTATAACCCTTTCATAATATGTCGCCAAAAGTATGTCATTTTGTACTTTAAAAGAAATTATTTTAAAATTTTAACATTTTTTCCAAAAGTAAAATCTTTTATGTCCAGGATATTATATCCTACGACTAAAACTATTGCTTGAAATTTCAAAAATGTTACCTCGCATTTCACTCATTCTAAAGGTAATTATAATATAATTTTTCCTCAAAAAGTATTAGCTTTACAAAGAAATTTTGTAGGAAGAAAACTGTGTAGAATTACCTAAAGAATACGTGACTTTTTTAAGAATTTTATGACTGTTTTTTTATTTTTCAAAAAACATTAAAATATGAAAAATTTAAAAGTCTTCAGAAACTTAAGAAAGAAAATCATATGTGTTCCTTAGATTTAAGCACTTTATAATACATAACTTTTTTTCGTAACCTTGTTACTTTTTGAAAAAAAATCTTGATGTTTTACATCGTGCTGTTTTACAAAAGCCGTTATTTTGAACAAATACAGAAGAAAAAATAATTAATTAAAAAAAATGATTTGAAAAAAGAAAACGTTAAAAAGTTTTAACTTATTTATTTAATACCCAATAATAAGGATGATTTTGATTTCCCTTATTACAAAACGTTAATTACTGGGTTAATGCTCGTAAAAATTGGGCAACTTAAATTAAGTTGATGGGTGTAATATTAGGTGGTAAAAAAATAAATCAAAATCGCTCAGTAATTATTAATAATTTTTACTATCCTAATTTGATTGAAATATCTACCAGGAAATTCATTCTCGAAATTAATGTAAGGTCTTTAAAAGCAAGGCCACCACCCTATTTCGCATATGATTAACAATGTCAAGCCCTCGTTTGGAAGAAACTTTACTTTCCACAGCCAAGAATTAAATAACAAAGTCGCCAAAATTATTTCAATATATTTGCAGTGATTGTAAATATATTCTCAAACTTTTATGGACCACCCTCACATTTCCTGAAAAATCGTCGTGCATATAGATATATATATATATACATTCTCGATCCTTTTTCATTTATCCTCTTCGGTCTTGACGACCTTCAATGCGCCATTCCGACAGTTCCACCCACGCGACTATGCGAACTACTTTACAAAATTCCAAACGAACGAGTTCAACCTACATACTGATGTATATGTACGTATGGTTTAATTCATTTTCGTCAATCAGTAAACAAATACCCGTTATAAAATATTTATAATTTCCAAGTGTTCGATTATATTCTCTGTCATGTAAAATGACTAACTTTTGATTTTAGAGAAATTATGAAAAGCCACTATTGATCGTTATTTCAAATAAAAATAATTCTTTATTATTTCGAATAGAAGGCGAGTCGAACTATATCACCGAGGTATGTATAAACCGCATTAACGTTGAAGTACACCAATTTATTTAGCGTATGCGATAAAATATTACGTCGCAACGTTGATATTGCGATTGGCAAATCGAAGTGTGCACATATCGAATCAAACATCTATAAATTAATTATTGCAGTTCGTATATAAAATAAACAGTTTTCTTGACCTAGATAAGGCACGCAACTGATTATAAATAATGTGCATGGACAATAAACTGACGGAAAGTAGTTAATATTTTACATGACTATGACTGTACATGCGGATGAAAATTAAAAAATGCAATAATAGTAAAAATTACTTTTAACCAAATAATTATTATTAATCAGTCAATGTAATATCAATTTTCTATATACTCCTCGAATTGTGTGCTTAATTTATGTTAAAATCGATGCAATTCCAATTGGATTTCGAATAAATGACTGTGCAGAGTTTGTAATTAGTTTTCAATTTAATTGAAACTTTTGGTATGTATCGTGTATATAGGTATATTATTTTTAACTTCGTTTTCAAAATACAAATTTAATCATAACGTAATGTAAACTTTAAACTTCGTTTGGAGCATTTATCTAGTAATTATTCAATTATTAAACAATGTCTGTCAACGCAACTATAGTTTGACGCATTAGTTTGGATGATGGCCATTACTACATTATAAATAAACTGTAACGATACGTACGACTGTTGTCCTACGCTATTGCCCTCGAAAGAGTTTACGCCTCGCTTTTTCTTCTTTCCTAAGGGTCTCGGGATCGTTGCCAAACGGCTAATTTCCATGCGTGCAAGGGTGGGTGGTACAGTGTGAAATCGCACGATATATACAGCCAAATTATCTTTTAATATTAAAAATCTATATACTTCTGCTCTCTAAATTCCAATGTGTGAAATATTGACGTATTCGTCATGTGAAACCAATTTTCACGTATGACCAAGCGAACTTCACGTAACAACAAGTGAAAAATAACACTCGCCAATCAGAATAAGTCATATTTTCACTTATCCAATGTGTACAACCGATATTCACTTAAATTTAAGTGAATTTTACATATTAATAGGTAAAATTCACGTAACAATAAGTGATAAATGATACTCGCCAATTAGAATCCGTGAAATATTGACGTATGAATAAGTGAACTTCACGTATAAAAATAAGTAGAAATTGATACTCACCAATCAACCAATGTTCATTTAAATTTACGTTATTAGATTATGAATAAATTAACTAGTTTAAACTATATGTTTTTCTTCGTTATACATTCGTGTTGAATATATCCGTTTTATATTTTTGAGTTAGTGTTGTAGAAAATTCGGAGCACTTGAAGTATGTATTTTTAGATATACTGTACGTACCAAATGGCCATTTTCTAGATAAAACGTTCCGTCGATACATTTTCTACTACAATTATTGGGTTATCGTTATTTTTTTCTAATTATTTTATTTGCACATATGGATAAAGTTGTATTTCACTCACGACCCTTTGAAGCACACTTTTTTCTTGAATTTTCACGTGAATTTTCATTAATTTCCCTTGTGTATGAATTCTCAGAATGATAAGACCAAAAACGCCGTCAAAAATTAATTTTTCCCAAAAAATTATGTTTCTCTTGTACAGGTATGATTGTTTATAAACAAAAACCATTTTTTCAAAAGCAAAAAAATCCATTTTAAATCCATTGTAAAGAGAATAAATAATTAAATCGTAAAAGCATTTGAGTACCCTTACCACTATGCTTTAAAGGGTTAAAAAAGTTATCTTGCTTATTAAATACGTACACACTAAATTGAAAAGAAAAATAATTTACTGTTTTAATTAGTATTTTAGAACTAATTGAATAAGTGAATAATTTCACTTGTTTAGGAAATAAAATAATTCTCTTTTTATATAAGTGAATTGGTACTTATTTAATATGTTAAAACTTAAATGATTTAATAAGTACATTACATTATTTTTTTTAAATAAGTTGATTTCCACTTTTTTAATAGGTACATAATTTGACGTACTCAAAAAGTAAAATAATCAACTTTTTGAAAAAGCTGATATGCACTTATTCAACATGTGAATAATTGCACTCATTTAACAAGTAAAACAATCGACATTTTAAAAAAAGTTGATATAACATAAGTCGATAAAAACTTTTATTGAAAAAGTACATAAGTGACTATTCACTTATTCAACGTGGACGAACTATAACTTTCTGAAAAAGACAATATTCTCTTTTTATACGTTAAATTTCATACATTTTAATTTAGAGAATACGATTAGTCTATAAATTGTACACTTTTTGCAATAATTGAATTTTAATTGAATTTATAGGATGGTTATATATATATATACATATATAAATCAGCCCGGGGAGAGATTAGTTATTCCATTTCCAAATATTTTTTAATTTTTGTTTTCTGTTACTGTTGAACATATTAGAATGTTTCGCGATAAGGGATGTAAAATTGTCATACATGAATGCGAGGAATTACTATTCTTCGGAGATATATCGACTTAAATTCTTATTCAAAGATAGTTTATTATTGTTCTCTGTAATTTTCTCGTCTGAATTATTTTCTAATATATCAGCAAAGTGCAGAAATTGTTGATTGATAAATATTACACTTGTAAAATCATCTATCGCTCTAATAATTTACGTTCCATTGTAGTAAAATTGACAATACTGTCTAGTAATGAAAAGACAGATTGTCAAATTTCAAAAAATCACTTTACTCTACAGTAAAATATACGCAAGTCATGGTAAATACTACAAAAAGTGTAGTAAAAATTAATAGACTTTTAGTAGATGTTACTATATACAGTATAGTCATTTTATGAATTTTTACAGTTTGTAATTTCATTATTAGACAGTATTGTCATTTTTACTACAACTTTTTTTCGCAGTGTATAGGTCTATAATCAGATATGCAAAAAAAATTACAAAAAATATATAAAAAATAAGTACCACATAAATTCAGAAAAGATTTAAAGAAAAAGAAGAATGCGAGCGGGAAGATGTCAATTCATCATCGAATGAAATGATAATTACTCAAAATGGCCAAGGTAAAAGAAAAAGGTCGAAGAAAGAAGGCGGTAAAAAGATAGATTTCTATGAAACCCATGAAAGAAGAGGCGTGAACTTTCGCAAACGACCAGATGGAGGATGAGAAAGGGCAGGTATGACTGCACTTAGGCCAGACGACTCGGCCTCTAAACCAGAAATGAGAAGGAATCTAGAACGTGCCTAACGAGAGAATGCCGTAGTCCTTTATTTTATTTCCACTTTCTTTTCTTTGTCGTTACACACTTTTTAAGGATAATTATTATCAACGTATACCGAACAACCAACGCATGCGTTTTTAGCTTAGTTTGATTAAATAATTATTTCAAACCAATATTTAGAGCCTATTCACGGCAATTCTGTTGGTTTTTAAACAATAAATAATGCTTAATGTATTTTAACGACATAAGCGAATATTCTTATTGAATATACGAGCGAAAGAGACCGATAAAAATTACTCGTGTATCGCATTCCATTGATGGAAACAAGTAATTTCATTCTCTAATTAAATTAAAAGATAAATAGAAACAAAACGTAGTGCGCTATTTTAATCATTAGCGTGTTTATTAATAAAAAAATAACTAGAATACAATCTACACTTTTAATAGTGAAAAATGATTATACGGTTGACTTCTGACTTCCGAGTGGTAAATCTAAATGATATTGAAGCAACGGTAGCCTTAACGATTCATTCGACGTGAGGACCCGAGGCACTTAAATGACTGCAAAATCGACGTGACTTCCTAGGCCACCTAACGAGGATCAGTCGAAAGAAAAAGAGGATAATCTCGAACATCCCTGCGGCACGTTTCCCAAGGAGTTTTCTTTTTTCTCTCATCTCGTTTTCTTGGCACTTTAGAGATTATGTCTATTGGATGATGCTCCTACTTAAAAATGTTTATCTTACCGGTGTTTATAAATGATAATAATTTTTATATGTACGGCAATTTCTTTTTAATATACAGAAGATTAAATTCAATAATTGGGTAGCACCTTATTAAAGACCTTACAAAATTTACTTGCATCTTGGACCATTTTATACGTATTTTTATTATCATTTACGGGTATTAAAAGTATATTTGTTATCGTTCAACTATGTAAACACTCTGTGATATAACAACACACATCAATTTCAATTTCTACAAATGTAACTGATTGCGCAATTACACGTAACATTGGTTGGAATAAGTATAAACGTTCAACGATACAAAGATAATTCTCATCAGTGTACAGTAAAGAGAAGGAATAACGGGTAAATTTATTAGGTATTTTTCGTTTCATCCAAAAAAGGAGAAAATAATCACATCACGTTTATGGATGCCATTATACGTGTTTCGCATTCTTTCTCTATTCTTCTGTCGATGTGGGATTTAAACGCGGAATAACCTGAAGGGAATAACGACACCTTTAATTGAGAAAAAAGCAAAATGTAAATATTTTCCGAAGAAAGTCATTGTTCGAGTCTCATTAACGAATCGCGATATTAGGATATCAATGCCTTCTTTTCCTTTTCTTCTGTAAATATTTGAGAAAGTTCATTAATTTGAAAATCTACAATTATTTCGCAAGGAGTTGTGTCAAAAAGGAGAAAACAAAAATTATTTTATAATACAATTATCTTTATATAAGTTTTTTTTAGTATGAAATACATTTACACAAGAAGATAATCGTCAATTATTATAAATATTATCAAAATTTAACTAATCGTAATGATACACGATAAATTCACAATTGAATAAATCGAGGTTACGTTATTAATATTTATTATCACTGTACAATTTGTAAATCGTATATTTTTAAAAATAATCTACAAATAAATAATATTGATAGATTTTGAATCAGTGTCTATTTTCATCTTAAGTACATATGTATAATGCGCAACAGAAAACTTCACTCACGCGATTCAATTAAATGACACGCGAAATTTCCCATTCACATATAATATTTATTAGATCATTAAAAAGTCTATATGAAAAAAATAAAACTATGCAATATTTTTACACTTGCATATTTTATTTAAATATAAACGTATAATCTCCCAATACTTCTCCATAAATGTGTGCCCACAAATTCACTCTGTCCTTAAAAAGGCCTTTATCCATTTTCATGGATTCATTAATTTCAAGATAGTTATCGTCTGTGCCCATAGGCTCCCAAGTAACCGGAAGATCATCGTCGCTGGCTGGTGTTGGATTCCTGCATAAATAATTAATAAATTATTAGTTATACATATACCTGATAAGTTAGAGTAAGCGTTAAAAAAGGAAATACCCGTCTTTCGCGAAATTAGTCCACAACTTGGTCATTATTCTTATCATTTTTTCAGCGGACGATCCGACTTGTGGTTTATTTTGAAATACGTTCGAATAAAACAAGTAGCCCAATTCATCACCATGAGCAACACCTGTAATAACCGGTTATTCTAGCGTAATAATTTGAGCGTACGAACAAATTTATGATTGTATAAACAAGAAATTATGAGTAATTTAGAAAATTTACAATTTGATAATTCAATTGATTAACAAATTAATTATAATATGTAAAGCAAATTTAATTCAGTTACCTTCTTCGACTTTCAATAAATTTTTCATCACTCCGTACGGAGCGTAGTATGAAAACAAATATTCATACACAGGAGCTTTCGTACGAACAGCAAGAAGTTTTGAAGTAATCAAGACACCCGCATTAAACAATATATCGCTAAACATCTACAAAGTAGTGTTAAGGTTTCTTCATTATACAAGTTTTACTTCGATCCAGATAACGAAATTGTTATTCAACATTACCTTAGTGAACTCTACTTTGGAATCAGTCGTAAGAGCTTTTCCATTTAAGTAAAACTTCCTCATCATATCACTGATATCTTTCTTCTTAGCGTCGGTAGCGTTCAGATCATCCGGTATGAAAAATTGGAAATGTTGATCCATTGTGTCCGCGTTAGGTAAAAATACTGAAAGGCGTATGTTTATTTAAATATATAGATATAGTAATATTGCAATTATAAATATCATTGATTCGAATATGTGAATTACAAGGAGCCATAAACGATGCTTCGTCAAGATTTATTCCCATCATTACTGGTATATCGGCAATATCTTCAGTCTTCAACAATGTCCAAGGATCGTTTGTTAAAAATATTTCTTGACCAACGTCAGGTTCTACCACTGGAGAGAATGGAGCCATTTGTCCATTCATGTGATTCTGTAATTTACAAGGACTTATAAGTTGTAAATCTTTAAACGACGCACAATAAAATTTGGTATGGAAATATTTTGTACAAAAGAAAGAACACGTCCACAGTAGTGTAATATAAAATATTTTTACCAAATTTTTAGTAAGCTCTGAAGTTACGGTAACCATTTCTTTAACTGAAAATTCTTTCAATTTATCCACCAGCTCTTTGGTATCCGTAGTTTTAATGCCAAGAGCCTCTCCTAATTTGAAAGCCATATCTTTTGGATTATACTGCATTGCCCACGAACTGATTACTGATCCACTTTCCATAATTGCACCTCTGAATAAGCCTTCATGGATTGAAAGTTATTTAGGACAAGTTAATAAACAAATTCTCATTGTACATAAATAGAAATAAAGTGATTCTAACCGCGAGACATAGGCGACAACATGTGATACTGAATAGATGCTGCTCCGGAACTGGTACCGAATAAAGTAACCCTATTTTTACAACCACCAAAATTTACAATATTCTCTTGTATCCACTTTAACGCCAATACTTGATCTTTTAATCCAATATTACCAGGTGCATTTTCATCTCCTGTACTCAAGAATCCTATGGAAAACAACGTAAACATTTATTTATAATCGTATATCTATATTGTCAGTCATTGCAATACTGGAAAAACGTTACAATTTTCGTTAATAAAAAAGAAAAAAATTGGACATATAAAATATCGATAACTAAAATTTATCAAACGACTCACCTGCAGCTCCAACTCTCGAGTTGAACGTGACAAGAACAACATCTTGTTCGACTAGGAAGTCAGGACCAAAGATATCGTCATCACCGGAACCCGCATTAAAACCACCCGGATGGAAATATACCATAACCGCCCGTTTAGCTTCTTTGTTAAGATCGGGCGTATACACGTTTATGTACAAGCAATCCTCATCACCCATAATACCTTGTTTTAACATGCAGAAGAAGACGCAAGTTTGACGATGTTGAGTTGCGTCGTACACACCGGTCCATGGATCCGGTGGTGTTGGTGCCTTCGAATTCACAATATTTTTTTTCTCAGAAAAAAATGATTATTACGCGGTTGACGGTCAAATTATATAATTGGAATTTAAAAAAAATGTATTTATTTCTAGTTTGTATCGTCGTTATATACGCGTAATTCTACGATTCTCGACGAGAATGTCGCTTATTAAAGTTGATGAGCGCTTCTTAAGTTTCATAACGTTCTCATGGCAATGGATCGAACATTGACAGAATAACTTATATAGAAAATGTACATTTAATCACTGATTTATATTGTGTTCAGTTACTTTATTAAGAATCACTGTTAATTAGAGCACGTTCTCTTTTTCGCTGAATTGATGCAGAATTTAAGAATAGCTGCTTATAATATATTATTTTATTTTAATACAGTGTTATTTTAAAATTCTAATTCACGATCAGTGACGACTTTATTTACATCTACCGAAAATGTATGTGGGACTGCAGTATAATATGTACATTTAGTTTCAATCGCAGCAATATATCAATGATTTGATTAAAGCTAATTAATTACTACATTGCGGGCTTTGAAATTATAGAAAATATACGTGCAATATCCGAAATATATTTTAAAAAATATCCGAATTCTATATTTCAGCCCAAATAAATGTAAGTGAACAGGGTTAGGGCGTAACAAAGGTAATTGTAAACTTACATCAAATTTGCGCGATCCAACCGGTGGTTTGGCATAAGGTATGCCCTTGAAACTAAAATACGTAACTCCATTGAATTTGGTAGCGGTTTTAAGGCCCTTAAGCGAACCAAGTGGTATATCCAAAATCACATCCTCTTGAGCGTAACTCAGGCCCACTGCCACCAAACACACGATCAACCTGAACGTTCGCATCGTCTATGCGATCTAACATTTTCGTCTCGATATATCCAACTTTTATAAGCTGAGGTACAATTTTTTAAATCGGAAATGCCAAATCACCCAGTAGTACCGTACAATTACTCTTCAGTCTACGTAATCATTAAGCGTATAACTCTCAAAATAGCATCGTTTCTTAATAGCAATATATACCACCGTATTTGACGATAACTATATACGAGTTTAAAATTTAATAAAATTGTATAAAAATAAATTAATATTTCGGTTGGGAAATTCATTTTGAATCACTTAGATGAGTAAAGCAATCTATATAGAATCCATGTCAGTTGACGCATCATAAGCACTTTGCATTTGAAGATGATGCACGTTACGTATCATATTTTTATTGGGTAACATTCAAATTCTTTTGTCAAATATATATAATATTTAATCATTCTTTTTTTCCTCTTCATTCATTCGTTCGAAAATATTACGTATATGTAACAGTCCGATGACGTTATCATTTAAATGTAAATAGGTTGTATCTATATGTATACAATAGATCGGGGACTTCCGCTATTTTCGTCCAAATTGTTATTTGTATAAAAAGACATTAACTTCCGGTTTTACAATTTAATGTAATATTGAATATACTTATACGGATAACACGTAAAAATATGAAATTATTTAGTTCCCAAAAAATGAAAGATTTTAAGTTTTTTTTTTTATAAAAATCTAATCCAAGATTTTTAAAGAATTATCTTAACAAAGTAAATTAATATTTTAATAAATTAAAATTCGTCTGAAAGAGTCATGCTTTTTCGTTAACAATCATTTCATTTTTCGATTAAAATGACAACGCGGAGAAAGAAGTTTAAATAAAAATTACGATTTTTTATGGACAAAATTTACCAGAAATATAGTAAATGTTAATAAATCTGTAGTTAATTTAACTTATCATCGATAACCAGTTTTATAATTACTTTTGTCTATCTCTTTATTACTCAATAACATATAAGTAATATATTTACTATAACTTTATCGCGTGAACAATTAACTATAAGTAATTTTTTCAATATACTAATAATTGTGATGTATTTTTTAGATTACGTTTATATTGAAAAATATTTGGAAACTAGTTTATTAATTAGTAATAATCATCATTTTATTGCTGTCAGCACTTTTAGTTTTTATTATTATTTCATGTTGATGATTTTCAACTGATTTTTTAAATAAATTAGATAAAAATAAGATATTGTTAAAATTAGGTAATTTTGAATAGCATGTTTAAGCCTCAGTCAACTCGTATGTAGATCTACATCAATAATATTGTAAAGGTTTTGGAAATGCCAGTAAATTAAAAATTTTTCAATAGTACAATTTATTAACAATCTGAATACTAAGTTACGTGTTGTTACAAAACTTATATTAATGGTATAAAACATTTTAGGTAAATTTCCAAATGCGTATGTCATTACGATTAAAATTCGTTATTATTCAATGACAAAGTTTCCTTTAATTTCTGCTTGGAATTTAGTAATTTGTTAGACGTTTAAAGAAATAACCATCGTGAAAAAATGTATTTTGTGAAATTATGCACAAATAATGTATTAGATTGCTATCGTGTCTTTTCTTTTCTTTATGAAACTTACATAATTAATGATAATATTAGCTTTATCAATAGAATTAAATTGTATAGAATCATTATAACTCAAAATAATGTAATAAATATAAAAAATTACAAAAAAACTAATTGACAAATGAATTGAGGAAGTATTATATACTTTTTAAATTTGATGCATTAAGCAAAAAAAGAGATTAATTATTAATTAATAATTTTATTTTTAATTTGAAATTATTAATTATAATATACATCGTTTGCGTATACACAGAATATTATGTCCCTGTACAATATTGTAAACCTTTTTTCCGTACAGCATTACAGGTATCTAAATAAATACACGCATAAGTAAATAGAGTCCAAATATTGTTAGATATTCGGGTGAAGACTTCGGTACTATGAATTTTTATTATAACGGTGAGGTAACTGGTGCCCGTGATGTTTTGATAATCGCTACTTATTCGTTCATAATTATCTGAAACTACCGTAAATACTAAAAAAAAATATCGTTGCACTGTAAACAAACTATACTTGACAAACGTTCGAAAATGATATTTCTTATGGAACGGAGCAGTTGCAATACGCAACAAACTTTTCACTCCTTACACACCATGTAAATTATCAACCTAAAAAGTGGGCTATCTCGAAGGGGGGGTTGACGATCGGTGCAACCAGAACATACGACCGGAAGAACCAGAAGCAAAGTCGAGCACATGCCGCAGCTGCCTGCCCAAGCAATTTGAATAATTAACAGTTTTATGGCGAGGAGTTTGTAAGTTAGAATATGTAATGTGCACTCGCTCAATCGTAAATATATGCGGGTATTTATTTTACACTCGGGCATAGAGATAATTATTTAAAACTTTTACCATTACTATTATTGCTTCTAAATCATTGATAATATTCCGACTTTAGTTTGCAATGTTTACATATTGCACAACACAGTGTTTAAGTAATACGGTTATAAATCTTTAAGGGTATATAGCATCAATTCACTAAATTTCTTAAACTTTATTATTTTTATTTAACAAATGATAAGTTTAATGCAAATAACTCTTTACATTCATTGGTATGATAATAATTTTGCTAGTTTTTCTTTTCCATTCATTATTTCAAGTCGCATCCCCGTTTGTAAGGTATTCGCGACAATTACATTTACGTGATCATTTACAGTTATTATCGAAGTACATATACATTTTTACAGGTATAGTTTATTTACATCTTATAATATTTCATATATATTTGTATATTTCTGAATTTTTAATTGACATTAACATTGAGTCTTATTGTTCTTATGTCCTGTTCCGCAGTGTTGACATTTTATTGACAGGTGTTCTATAGTTATTCAAGTCTTGCACTGCTGGCATTCATTTGGTTGATTTTTACTTATTAAGTGTTGGCGAGTAAATTTAATATTTGGTTACTTCTTTTGAATTCGTCTGCTATATTTTTTATCGCATATTGAAGTACTGATTTCTTATAATTGAGTATATTTCAATTCACTTTTCTAAAGTTTGTTATAACGTGTTTTTTATTTTTATATTTACTAGTCTATCTATTTCTTATGTGTTTAATATACTATGTTGGCTATTGTATTGTAAACTACACGCTATTTCCGCTGCTTGCAAGGTAGTGCTTAATTGTGCATTGGACACAACATATTAAATTTCAATGTTTATAGAGTGCACTCCATAAATATCTCAGGTACACTAAATATATTTACAATATCCACATGGAAGGTACACACAGGCGACACGTACAAAATGTAAAAATTTTCATAAGGTACATGTAGGCTACGTGTACCTGAAAACATATAGTGTACATGTTTATTACATGTGTGACACATGAAATCATTTTTTTACGGGAATTGATAGATCGCTGCGTCTTTTGATCTCATACACTGCAACATTTCTTGCACAGCCCCTACTTAAAAAATTCGTTCCTTCTCTCTCTCTTTCGCTGTCTCCGTTTCTCTTTTTCGCTATGTATCTCTTTTTTAGGACAGTCCGATTGCGCGTATCTGAAAAAATAAAAAAGCAAAACACAAAGTATCGAAATATTTTTTTTTATATTTAAAAAAGTAAGAAAATGTATAAGATAACGGAAAAGAATTTATGGCAGCAAGAAAATTTTCGATACAGAAAATTTAAGGTTAATAGGTTATCAGACCTATAACCAAGTCGTATTATTAACACTGAAAGACTTTTATATTTTTAAAGACTTATCTGAGTAATCTGGTATTGATCATCTTCATAATTTAGACCTGGTGCGTTAACTCCGTCGAAGAGATTTTATTAACATCCGCAGCGGCAGCGCAAACAAATTCTCAAAGTCCGTCACACTGAAGTTGCATCGATGCGAAGTCAAACGTTAAACTAAAGATGCAAGAATATGTTTATATAACTTCGCATCGATGCAAGTTCAGTGTGACGGACTTTGAGAATTTGTTTGCGCTGCCGCTGCGGATGTTAATAAAATCTCTTCGACGGAGTTAACGCACCAGGTCTAAATTATGAAGATGATCAATACCAGATTACTCAGATAAGTCTTTAAAAATATAAAAGTCTTTCAGTGTTAATAATACGACTTGGTTATAGGTCTGATAACCTATTAACCTTAAATTTTCTGTATCGAAAATTTTCTTGCTGCCATAAATTCTTTTCCGTTATCTTATACATTTTCTTACTTTTTTAAATATAAAAAAAAAATATTTCGATACTTTGTGTTTTGCTTTTTTATTTTTTCAGATACGCGCAATCGGACTGTCCTAAAAAAAGAGATACATAGCGAAAAAGAGAAACGGAGACAGCGAAAGAGAGAGAGAAGGAACGAATTTTTTAAGTAGGGGCTGTGCAAGAAAATGTTGCAGTGTATGAGATCAAAAGACGCAGCGATCTATCAATTCCCGTAAAAAAATGATTTCATGTGTCACACATGTAATAAACATGTACACTATATGTTTTCAGGTACACGTAGCCTACATGTACCTTATGAAAATTTTTACATTTTGTACGTGTCGCCTGTGTGTACCTTCCATGTGGATATTGTAAATATATTTAGTGTACCTGAGATATTTATGGAGTGCACTCTATAAACATCTCAGATACACTAAATATTTATAATATCTACACATAAGCTACACGAGTGTTAAGGTTGAAAAAAGAAAGTGTCCACATTAATTGTGCATTGGACACAACATATTAAAATTATTCCCTCGAGGTTTTATTTTTTATTTAGTATTGTTTCTATATAGCTGTCTTTTGAAAATATGACTACTTGATTATTGTAGTTTATAAATAGGATTTTTATTTCTTGATAATTCTTGCGATTGATTTAACGAGTCAATTTGTGATTACTTTGCACAACGTTTTTATTTCTCTCTTCGAGTGCAGTCCTGTATTCAATAATTAAATTTACATATTAATTTATGATTGTCTTTGACAAAGTATTGATAATAATAAATAAATATATATATGTTTCATTGTTTTATATCATATTATACATGTACGGATTTGTCAATTAGAAGATAATAATAATTATGTTTATTTATTATATAATAATACAAGCTAAAAAAATTTACTCCTATTTAAATGTTATTAATTATTTGATTCATTAGTTTGATCAATTGCGCAATATACTATAATAAAGGGGATACGAAAGTGCTATTTTAATAAGAAAACTCTGATTCCTGTGAGTATTTACATATCATTGTTCGGATTCGTTGTTATAATAAGTAAATGTTATATTAATTACAGATTATTGTTTTATTCTAATTGATAAAAATTCGCAAAGGTATAAAGAAGAGGTATAAATTTATACACTTATTTTATTTATTATTAATATATTGTCAAAGGTGATTTTAAATTAATGTATAAATCTTATTGTTAGATGGAAACAAAAATATTTCTGAAACGTTGTACAAAATAATCACAAATTAAATGAATCGCAAGTGTTATCAAGAAATATACTTTAATAATAATAAATATAAGAAATAATATGATGGATTTGTTTTCTGATTTTTTTAGGTAATCGATACTTGTTATTATCAAATTATCCATGGCTGTTCCAAGATTAATCCATTTAGAAAATTTTAATAGAATTTTATCATTATTTGGTAGTTTTCTTGCAGTTCCTATATCCAGTGTTCATTGTGGATGATGTTTGTTGTTGTTTTGTCATAGTATTGGTCATGGTATTGGTTTTTCATTTCTCTAAAAGTGATTTTTCCTTTGTTGATAATATAGTTGATAATATTTGAGTATGCTTTTGGTATCATTATTTAAACTTTTCTTGCTTTGAAGTGAGTTATTGATTTTTAGTTTTTTAATATATTTGTGTATTCTAATGCTCAAAAGTAAGTATTTATATTGTTATCTTTTATTTCATTTTCGTTGTTAGTTTTATTATTATATTATTTACGGACCATTGCAGCCTTCGAAATATGTACCTATCTTTATTTTCTTACTACTATACACTAGTGTTGACTTTTACGCCTTTACACTGACAGTTAGAAGAGAGAATTATACTTGACTTCGTATATTTTATCGTAAACACGTAGAATGTGTGGTATTACTTTTGATTGATTTGTTGTTTTTAGTATTATGATTTTTATCTATAACGATGTAATTCTTGGGTACATCGTCTAACTGAATTATTATTATTTAAATGTCATTTAAAAAATAGTTACAATTATTTGAAAGAAAAATTGTGATTTCAGGTAATCATAGCCTGTCGAATACCGATCCAATTAAGGTACGATATACGACCGGTAGATTATTGAGTTTATTTAATTGCTCACTTTAAATATTCACTTTTTACACGTCATTTTTTCATTTATTTTTAATCCGAGTAATCTAAAGATTACTATATTTTATATATTACTGATGTTCGAAATAAAGTTATAGTCGGAGGATCGATTAATAAATTATACGAATACATTTATTTTTCTAATTTTATATTTTCCAGTATTTTATTATACAACGAAAAACAATACTCGTATCGCGAGTTACCTACAATTCACAAAAGCGAACTGCCAAAAGTACACCCGTTCTATGCGGAACTTCGCCCATAAAACTAGTCGATTTTAATTTCAAAAAATGCTACACAGAAGTGAAACCAAAAAAAAAGAATGAAAGAAAAACGAAAACAAACGTGAACAATATTGAAGTTACCCGCAGCCGGTACACTGTAGCCTGACCTCCGAGGTACAAATCGAGAGTTAGAATAGCTCGTAAAAAAGGTACAGAGACTAAACATTATTCGTAATTAGTTGCCGAGTCTATTTCGACGATTCGGTATAAAAGCAAATTTCGTTCAGGGTAGCACTAGGATGATTATATACCGTAAAGGAATAAAAAAAACGGGGAGGAAAAGTGCCGAGTTTGCGTAATTGGAAAATTTTTCAAACAATTCCGCTATTTCCGCGTTTGCTTTCTTTTTCGTTTGTTCGTGCGAAATTGACCCTAAATAAATGCTCGGGTATATGCGAGAATCTTCAAAATTACTGTACGTCCGACGTGCGTCACTAATTTCGGGTCCGTTGCGAACATTTAATTTTCTCTCTTTTTGCGAAATTTCGTTGTTACTCGTTCGACTTGTTAACAATCGTCGTTATGTAAACAATTTTTACGAAAGAAACGTTTGCTTTGACAATGAAAGTGAATTTTCTTCTCCGGGACAATTTAGTTAATAATACTTGAAATTAGTTGTTTATTAAAGTTTAAAAGTATTTACGATATGGAAACGAAATAAAAATTTAAATAATTGTAATAACGCGATTTCTTATTAAGGATTACGTAGAATTTTACACAATAGTATAAAGTAGACGAATCGAATAAATAATTGAACATTTGAATATATTAATGTTTAAATATGCGTATCGGTTCGTTCGAGCAATAATATTGCTTTGGAAGCTCACTGCCAAGGATAAACTCATTAATGGATAATGTTTTTAAGTGCTCGTGTGTCGCGCATTGACTCATATTAGGTACATCACGATTAAGTGAATCATACTTATTTTCTTTCTCTCTTTGCTTTAAATTAAATCTAACATTTTTGTGCTTCGCAATTTAAGTGATGCGCATTTACAATTTAACGTTTAGCACTTATTTGTCGCAATTATATGGGGAATATTTTGAATTCGTGAAGGAAAACTCGATCGCTAAATAAGACTTGATATTCTTATCTTAGTTTAATAATTTTTTTATTTTTTTTTATTTTCCTACATCGAACTAGGGAATATTTACGGATCTGACGGGAGACTCCTTAGACAGATACATAATGTTGTAACCTCGCCTTAAACTGCGTATTCTACATTGCAAATTGTCATTAATGTGTAAAGGAATAACAACTTCATTGTACAAACTTTTATGTAACAACAAATGGAATGTCGAGTAAGTGTGTAACAAAAATGTGATTGTTATAACCGGTGTATATATCTGAAAATAGCGGTGACCACAAGCGAAACGAATAAAAACGAATCTATTTAACGTTACCTTTTTCACAATTCTCCGTTAACTCGGGCAGAAAACCTCGTGGTAATGAAAGCGATTTCAACTCACCTGCAACAAAAATAACAATATATATATATATAATATATCTCATTATAAATCCAACATATTTTCAACAACATACATTTTAGTAAAACACACGGTGTATATATATGTGAGCATATAAAAAAAAACACGTTTGTCCGCATAAAAAGTGACTTTTACATGCGAAAGTGCATATAAATAATTTATTATCGATGGGCGTATATATATATAATGATATATTTTCATGAACGTCAAAAAGTCGACCTTCATAAATCGAACATTGCCGATCGTAAAAAAGTCCTTGTCCGAAACGAAAAAAAATAAAATAAAATAAAATAAAATAAGTACTTGGATTTAAATGGCGGTATATATATACTCGAGTGCGAGAAAAAGAGAGAGCGAGTCAAATGTGTCGTACTTGAATCAATTAGGCCAATTTTGGCACCCAGCGGGATATACTCTCGAGCATTAAACGTTTTAACTTTGTGTCCTGTTGTGTTAACGAACCGATCGATATGCCACGTTGTTTAAGCTTCGAATTTGGTGAAATATATAGGTTATTGCCTAGTTGTTGGAAAAATTCCTTCTGAACGGTGGGATTAGATGACCTGATTATACCTATATATGCAGTATTGAATGACAGAAATGTTGTATTAAAAGTTACAAAATCGTGTTTATAAAACGACAATTTTTCCATAAAAATTTTTTATCCGAATAAAAGATTATATTTATTATTATGATGTTCGAAATAAAGTTATAGTCGGAGGATCGATTAATAAATTATACGAATACATTTATTTTTCTAATTTTATATTTTCCAGTATTTTATTATACAACGAAAACAATACTCGTATCGCGAGTTACCTACAATTCACAAAAGCGAACTGCCAAAAGTACACCCGTTCTATGCGGAACTTCGCCCATAAAACTAGTCGATTTTAATTTCAAAAATATGCTACACAGAAGTGAAACCAAAAAAAAGAATGAAAGAAAAACGAAAACAAACGTGAACAATATTGAAGTTACCCGCAGCCGGTACACTGTAGCCTGACCTCCGAGGTACAAATCGAGAGTTAGAATAGCTCGTAAAAAAGGTACAGAGACTAAACATTATTCGTAATTAGTTGCCGAGTCTATTTCGACGATTCGGTATAAAATGCAAGTTTCGTTCAGGGTAGCACTAGGATGATTATATACCGTAAAGGAATAAAAAAACGGGGAGGAAAAGTGCCGAGTTTGCGTAATTGGAAAATTTTTCAAACAATTCCGCTATTTCCGCGTTTGCTTTCTTTTTCGTTTGTTCGTGCGAAATTGACCCTAAATAAATGCTCGGGTATATGCGAGAATCTTCAAAATTACTGTACGTCCGACGTGCGTCACTAATTTCGGGTCCGTTGCGAACATTTAATTTTCTCTCTTTTTGCGAAATTTCGTTGTTACTCGTTCGACTTGTTAACAATCGTCGTTATGTAAACAATTTTTACGAAAGAAACGTTTGCTTTGACAATGAAAGTGAATTTTCTTCTCCGGGACAATTTAGTTAATAATACTTGAAATTAGTTGTTTATTAAAGTTTAAAAGTATTTACGATATGGAAACGAAATAAAAATTTAAATAATTGTAATAACGCGATTTCTTATTAAGGATTACGTAGAATTTTACACAATAGTATAAAGTAGACGAATCGAATAAATAATTGAACATTTGAATATATTAATGTTTAAATATGCGTATCGGTTCGTTCGAGCAATAATATTGCTTTGGAAGCTCACTGCCAAGGATAAACTCATTAATGGATAATGTTTTTAAGTGCTCGTGTGTCGCGCATTGACTCATATTAGGTACATCACGATTAAGTGAATCATACTTATTTTCTTTCTCTCTTTGCTTTAAATTAAATCTAACATTTTTGTGCTTCGCAATTTAAGTGATGCGCATTTACAATTTAACGTTTAGCACTTATTTGTCGCAATTATATGGGGAATATTTTGAATTCGTGAAGGAAAACTCGATCGCTAAATAAGACTTGATATTCTTATCTTAGTTTAATAATTTTTTTATTTTTTTTTATTTTCCTACATCGAACTAGGGAATATTTACGGATCTGACGGGAGACTCCTTAGACAGATACATAATGTTGTAACCTCGCCTTAAACTGCGTATTCTACATTGCAAATTGTCATTAATGTGTAAAGGAATAACAACTTCATTGTACAAACTTTTATGTAACAACAAATGGAATGTCGAGTAAGTGTGTAACAAAAATGTGATTGTTATAACCGGTGTATATCTGAAAATAGCGGTGACCACAAGCGAAACGAATAAAAACGAATCTATTTAACGTTACCTTTTTCACAATTCTCCGTTAACTCGGGCAGAAAACCTCGTGGTAATGAAAGCGATTTCAACTCACCTGCAACAAAAATAACAATATATACATATATAATACATCTCATTATAAATCCAACATATTTTCAACAACATACATTTTAGTAAAACACACGGTGTATATATATGTGAGCATATAAAAAAAAACACGTTTGTCCGCATAAAAAGTGACTTTTACATGCGAAAGTGCATATAAATAATTTATTATCGATGGGCGTATATATATATAATGATATATTTTCATGAGCGTCAAAAAGTCGACCTTCATAAATCGAACATTGCCGATCGTAAAAAAGTCCTTGTCCGAAACGAAAAAAAATAAAATAAAATAAAATAAAATAAGTACTTGGATTTAAATGGCGGTATATATATACTCGAGTGCGAGAAAAAGAGAGAGCGAGTCAAATGTGTCGTACTTGAATCAATTAGGCCAATTTTGGCACCCAGCGGGATATACTCTCGAGCATTAAACGTTTTAACTTTGTGTCCTGTTGTGTTAACGAACCGATCGATATGCCACGTTGTTTAAGCTTCGAATTTGGTGAAATATATAGGTTATTGCCTAGTTGTTGGAAAAATTCCTTCTGAACGGTGGGATTAGATGACCTGATTATACCTATATATGCAGTATGCGATGACAGAAATGTTGTATTAAAAGTTACAAAATCGTTTGTTTATAAAACGACAATTTTTTCCAGTAAAGAAATCGCATACTGACTAAAATTATTACATTTTTATATTATATTAATACCAAACATATATTAAATATTGCAAGAGTCATAGTATAAATTTTATTATAAACCGTATAATCATATTTTTACTTAGAAATTATAGTAATTTTTCTAATTTGTCAGTCTGTAATTTATTTACTATGACACTATACATTGTAATTTTTAATATACACTTTTTCTCTGTGTAGCATTCAGTTGCATATAGGTTTAGGACGATAAAATTATTTTCTTTTGAAATTAATTTTGTAAGAGATTTTTATATGTAATTGTACGATTGATTAGATAGTATTAATTATTGATAATAAAATAACTCATTAGATTAACATTTCCCGTAATTCGAACGTTATTGTTGTAACGAATACGTTTAAGCTAAAATACAGGACAAAATGTTTTCTCGTCTTCGAAGCAGCAATCATTCGTGCATCAGAATATTTTAGTTATTATTTTGTTGTAAAAACAATATAATCAAAAACGAATGAAGAGTTACACACAGAAAAAAATCAACTCTTGTCCTTAAATGAATTCTCCCTAAATACATGACTCCAACCGAAAATCTACTTACTCTAAAATGATTATGGAGATGTGAACCCATTAAAACAGAATCACTATTTATTTTTTCTTAAGCGAACAGTACACTTTATCGAAAAAACCGCTCTGTAACGGTGTTGTATTTACATTAAAGATAGTCTATGAATTTTTTCAAATTTTTTTATCAATAAAGCAACGAGATTTTTGAGCAGCCGTGCAGCTTTGTTTTTAGCTATATATTACCCACCAAAAAATGGTTATTTCTATATAATTCATTTTAAATTAATTATTTTGAAAAATCGCTCTGTAACGGTATTCTATTTGCTTTCAATATTATCTGTAAATTTTTTCAGATTTTTAATTTCATTAGTTTTTTAAATTTTTGGGATTTTAGAGGTAGGTTCCTGTAATTTGGATATCACATCGCCTTATTTTATAACCAAGCGGATTCTTCTATAATAAAGGGGAATCTATTTTTTTAAAAAGTTGGGCAAGCATATTCCTCTTAACTCGTAATATCCGTGACGTATGATAAATTATATGAATATAATTTCAATTTAACGATATATACTTCAACAAATTTAATCACATATCCTTATTTACTGAATGTATTTCCCAAATCACTTTGTATACGAAATACGTATAATATAACGAATTAACTGTACAACCCTTAAGTTCCGTAACTTAAATACACCATTGTAATTTTAACTGTAAAATACCTATATGCACAAATTAATTTGATTCTTTGTAAAAGAAAAAAACATACATCAGTTGTATCGCGTGCCAAGCCATCGACCCTTGAAACATGAAATTACACGTCAGCAGGTGTGCACTCGGTAAACATCGATCGTTCGTTCAGTCATGTGATACAACGTCGAGTTGTACACCCTTAAAAACATAACATTCCTAGGGTTCATTGTTTATACCACCAGTCTTTATCCCCTACTCGTCGATATGGCGTTTACTTCATCCCAGTCTATTCCTTCGTATAGACAAACTTGACTTGTGTCTCCTCGAAATGTACACGCTCTATTTTTTCTGTTTGATCTACGATTTCTCGCATCAGCATTTGCCCTCTCATTTTGGGTTCTGCGTACTTTTTCGATTGAATAACATTTTCAAAATTTTATCACGGAATGCTTAATAGAATAATTTTTAGTAATGTATTAAAACGGCGAATTAGTTATTTATATTTTTTCAAGTGGTAATTTTTGAAGCATACGTTTTTCAGAATATGCATTTCATATATAGTTCTCCAATGATTTAGAATAGGCAATGTAGTGATTGTATGAAACTAAAATTTTATTATACTGTTTAGTGAGTTAAAATAAATTCTTAAAACAATTAACTTTTCCGATCAATCGTTACACGCGATGGTGACACGGTCTCGTAGAAATCAATCAAAATTCAAAGAATGCAGATGAATTGCTTTTAAAGAAGAGTGTTTTATCTAGATGAATTTATTTTTAGTTTATTAATCTACCATGTTTGAAACAGTTAAAAATTATACACTAAGAAAATGTTTAGATTAGAAATTGCAGTAGTTTCTATAAATAAATCGTAGACTGACAAACCGTTAAAAATTACCGTAGTTTGTAATATATATTATCAGTTTTGTAAATTTTAAAATAAATTATAATAATTTTTCTCGGTATGTCAGTCCATGATTTATATACTAGAAATTATTGTAATTTTTGGAATAAATATTCTCTTCGTGGTATTTGCATTACGATCAAAATGATTTTCGTTAGTTGATATATCAAAATCATCGTTATATATTTTAAAATGTTTTCGTCTCACATTGCATATTACGATACTCTGTGTAAAAGGAAAATTAAAAAAATAGTTCAGTTTTTAAACGATATTATAGAATTTTTCGATGTTATTGTTTGTTTATTACGAATATTTTGGAATACACCTTAAACGACAATACAATTAATATCCTACTGAGCGTAATCCTCGAATTTTCCATGTATAATCGTATACATTGCATAATTCTTACAAAACACAAAATCTAAACTTTTGCAACGTATGGATATACATATATATACACACTGCAAGATTACTCTGTAATCAACGGTGGTATTAAATTAATTAGCTAAATATCTTATACAATAAAACCATCAATTAGTACATTATTTTCGCACAATAACCAAGCAATCAGAATTAAAATAATACACGTAGAGCGGCAAATTACATAATTGCACTTGATACGATTGATATACATTTATAAAAAGTTATACAATGCCCAATTATCTATATATATGTACCGGGGCGTTCAAAAAGGAAGACTAGAAACTCGCGCGAGAAAAGTCACACGAATTAACGTATTTTTCTCATCATCTACGAGAGAAAGCAATATAATTTTCCTTCTGATAAAATCATCAAACGTTGCAAGCTTCTATATATACCTTTTACAAACAAAACAACCATCGCGTGTGTTTTATTTTATTGCATCACGACTGTTGAGGAATTGCGCTTGTATGGTTTAATTATTCAATCGTCGTACTGAATTGAAATATAATAATATTTTTTAAATCATACATCATCATGTAGAGGGTACGCCTGTTTTAATGTTGTCTTAAAAAATCAGAGGTCAAACTTTTCTTGTAGATGAATCGACTAAATCCTCTGAAATTTTGGTGACTAATTAAAAATATAAAAATGAAGGGGTGACAACGCATTAAACATTTTAAAACTAAAAAGCGCATCAAAAAGAATAAAAATTGTCTATAATAAGCACATTTTAATTAATTAACAATAACTTATATCGAAATATAGAAATACTCGAACACTTTAATTATTCCTTAATTTTAAGGTATTTAATGAGTTGTCGATTAATTTGCGAGAAAATTTTAATCTACGATTTTTTTTGAAATATCGGTAAACCATGATTAGCTTGGCGTATATAATTTATATCACTTCGTACATTGAAACTGTATCTTCCATAATAGTATTAAATACTTGTAAAAATCCAAATATTTATTCATTTTTGTAATTTTTGGCAATATTTCAATGTCGCGTTCTCTACCGGAAATTGTAACTACTTCAAGTAATTTTGAAAAATACGTCAAAAATTAACCTAATAAAAAAACTTTCCGAATATCTCCTTAATTGTAAATATTAAATGATTATTAACATGAAAAACACTAATAAGTTTGTATCATTATTTCAATGAAATTATTTTATATGTCTTATTGTACGTATTATACAATAAATATATTATAAAAGAAACTTCAGGTTGAATCAACTATAAATAATTAGAGATACAATCGTATATTTATGTACAAAGGGGTTGAGATACGATACAAATTATTTAGCTTTGAAATAAATCGTGTGTGAAAATAGAAAGATTTTTCTTCTACGATAACATTTTATTCCGATGATTTATTTATCGTTTCTCATCCATAAATCAAATAATGATGTAGGAATAATATATATTCGATTTGGTAACTGTACTATTAAGTAATTCGGACACTGGAAACAACAATTGAATTGATTTAGACCACTGTGTTCATTATATTTCATCAACACCGTTATTACCTAATGTACTAAAAAAGCCTAACACGAGACTAAACCTCAATACGTAATCGAAAGAACAAAATATTCGAGATAAAAACGTGAAAATCAGTCGACCCAATATCGCGGTTTCGACATTCTGGCTAACTTCCAATTCTTGATCGTCCTATAAACATCGAGTCGAGTAACCTCGAGACGCAGCAGATTTTTTGCCTGTATACTCTTTTTTTTCTTGTTGTTTCCCTGCTCTTCTTTGGTACATCGAGTATACGGAAATAGAGAGGCTTGAGGAGAAAGTTTCGTCACTTTGAACTTGCTTAATGTGATTGACGTTAGTACAACCGTAAAGGGCGTAACGTCAAAAGTAGTTTCTTTGACTTAATTTCTTTCGTGTTTTCCGGTTAATTATATTTTTATTGAATCTGCAAATGCATGGGCGTATATCCTTGTGATCTTTCTTTATCGGTTTTAAAAATGCATTAATAGATTCGGTATGTTATTTCTTTTTATGATATTATTTTCATTTAAACCAACTGATCAAATTATAATATATAAAACAATTGTTAAGTATATACGTAATTCATTCGTTTGTAAAATTATACCCCTGGTATTTAAAATTATATTATCCCTTAAAAAGAAAGTTTAAAATCTAAAACATTTTTTTTCATTGGGTAAAAAAAATGATTTTTATCAGTTCTTATAGCATTAAATTTCAACATCATCAAAACTGATCTTTACAATCAACCCAAACATACCTTTCGCATAACTAATACGAATGCTTTCGAGCTCTCGAGACAATTTATCACTTCGATAATAAAGTGCTTACACTGAAAATTAATGGAAAAAGAGATATATAGGAAACTACAATTTCAGACGCAATCTCAAGTAAGGTTTTGACCTAGTCAAGTGGTGCGTGCTGCATCCACTTAACCAATGCACCTAAGTCTGCCTATAGTGGTTGCTTATTTATTTCTTTTTTTATCAAAATATTTTTTTATTCAATACTTGTTTAATAAGTACTTACACAAACCTATATATTTATAGATTCTCTTTTACTGATATACTTATTCGTTATTAATAATTAATTTTGATAAGTTCGAATAATCTGATTTATTTTGTAAGGTTCAATAATAATACTTTACAAAATACAAAATTTTAATTTAAAAGGCCAGGAGTACGGCACATGGATTTTTTAGTCAAAATTTGTGTAGTAGTTTCATATACCAAGGTGTTAAAGAAATTTCGTTTGGTTTGATTGAATGTACCTTATTTCAAAAGTTAAACAGATTTAGTTACATGAAATTAATTACTTTTAATAGATAAATTAATAGATATATTATCAGTAGATACATAAATTTCATTTTAGAAAGTTGCTAAAAGGAAGTTCAATACTTATACTTTCTGTACTCGTCTAAGTACATACAATTATTAACCTTTATTAATATAAAATTATTCTATAAAGGTACGGATTTGCCTTAACTGATCAACAACTGGGTATGTTACGGTATATATTTAATGTATTTATTTCATCCGAGCTTTCAATTGCAGTTTATATTGATGGTTTATCAATCTATAAGTAACTATCATTACATGCGACTAAAGTTGCAGTGATTTTATAATTAATTTTAAGGGGGTTCCATACTCAATTTTTGATGATTAATTAATAAAAAAGTAAAACAGTATGTGAAAAAATAAGAGAAGAGGCGCCTTCGTTTATTGACAATCTAACTGTGTGCTAAATTTTAGATTAAAATATTATTGCGTTTTCGAGAAAAGTCTTACCAAAAATATCAAATCTTTTCACCTCGTTGAGGTTAGGTTTACATTTTTGGTAAGACTTTTCTCAAAAACGCAATATAATTTTAATCTGAAATTCAGCACACAGTTAAATTATCAATAAACGAAGGCGCCTCTTCTCTTATTTTTTTACATACTGTTTTATTTACAAATTTATTACTAATAATCACGATTGCCGATAAGGTAGGGAGGATAAATATTGACTATGGCACCCCGTTAATTAAATTCATTTAACTTTTGAAATTAGGCCAATTCAATCAAATCGCACGAGATTTTTGTCTTGCCCTTATACTTACACCCTTTTCGGGCCTAGTATTAAACACTTTTTTAATACATTCTTGAGTGTTAAATATAATGATAAAAAACTAATCTAATAAATTAATCAAGATACATTTCCGGTGTATTTATTTCTACTCTTTTGAATGCCGTTGCCGTTGCCGTGTTAATAAGTTATAAACTGCAATTTTTCAGATTTTTTCCCTAAATAGAATATTTACTAAAGAAAACTCTTTTGGGAATAGACATAGATATCTTGGCTGGAATTCCCAAGATTTCAGATGGTATTTTTTATTTTCCGAAAGATGGTGGCTCCAAAATAGCGGCCGAAAGATGAGATTTTTTATTAAACCTACAACATTCTTAAGTGTAAAATAAATTATCAAAATTTCAAAAATTCAAAATGGCGGATTTAATATGCAACTTTATTCTATGTCGTATATCTTCAAAATTTACGCGGAAAAAATTCAAGGACATTTCTGACATTCTTACAAGTAATATATTTCAATTTCATTAAATTCTATTAACTTTGACGTAACCATTGAACATCCTTCCAAAAGTGTCCACTTGGTCCGAAAAGGGTTATAATTCATGAGTCATAATCCTACTCACTTTGTAAGACTGACTGAAAAAATATCTATTATATTTTATGTAATACAATATTATTATATATTATATGTATCATCTGTAGTCTCAAGTATCTATAAAAATATTATTATTTTTAATTTAAATCGTTATTTTCAGTATATACTCTACTGTTCTAGATAAATAATCGCTCATTTTAATGCACAATCAAAATAATATGTTAAAAAAAAATAAACTTACTTTGCTGGACAGCCGACCGTTTCGAATCAATTCTTTCCAAAGAGGATATTTCAAGAGCGTAAGTGTGTCTCTGTTGTGATCCTGATTTCAATGCATTATGTGAAGCCCTCCTGAGCAACGGAGCTAAATACAATTTAAAGTACCACTTGATTCGGAAATTTCAAGTTCGCATAATAAAAATGCTTGCAAGCACAAAGCAGCGACGAGATTCGCAAATGAATTTTTTTTTACAAAATGAATAAACTGTAATTATTTGTAAAGCTATGAATGATTTTAAATTTTAATAATGAGTTCAGCAAGATTTTAATGAAAATTTTAATTAATGAATGGGAATATACATATGCTGATACGTGTCGAAAGTTGAAAATGCAAATGGATTTTGCGAATTTTTTACTTTCATTTTTTAAACCCATGATAAAATATATCAAAATACGATTATCACCAGTTCAGTGAATTCATAAAGCATAACAATACTCATCCTTCAAAAATATGAGAAAGATAGTCACACATGAATGCATCGAATATTTCCAGTTGATGGGGATTGTTGTGTTGAATTTTTAAAAAGAATAGACGGCAAATGAACAAACGCATTTGTAGTAAACGATGAATTTCAATTTTTTTGTTTCAAGGTTAAACAACATCGTACATATTTATATTTATTATATTTCAATAGATTCGCAGTGCCGTATACATATCCCACGATACTTTCTAAAATAAAAATGAATAACACTGGCAATAAGTAAACCTGAATATTTCTAATAAAGTCTAAGGAAATACGTGAAATATATATGGATATATTAGCATTAACACAAAATGATGAAAAGACTGAGGAGTAACAACCCGATATTTTCACAAAAGTGAAACTCGCTTTAGAGAACAATGCACTCAGTAGGTGTAATTCAACTAAATCTCGTATGACTTTTTACCCGAGAAACAATGCAACGAATAACAGTAAATAAAAAAATTCGTCTCGAATAGAGCGGAAGTGTAAGTACGCGACGTTCAAGATCAAAGGGGGAGACTGCGAGCTGCGGCATCCCTACAACCGTTAAAGGAGCCGTGACTCACACCACGTGGGTGAGCGCGAAAGGATACCCGATAAAGCTCGAATAACTCGATGCCCTATCGCATGGAATATCAATCGCGTATCCATTATCTTATATATCTTTTGTCTAGTTTTCAAACACATTTTTGCAGCCATGGCGAAAACGTGGAAAATTTCTTACACTGAAAAAAATATATTTATTATCTTCGAGCGAAATTCTTTTTAAATATATATATAATTGCCTTTTTTAACTGTAGATGAAAGTTAATTTTCATCAACTTTTATACACAGTCCAAAAACGTTATAAATATAACGTCCGAGAAGAAATTTATTTGATATTAAAAATCAATCTTGTGAAATTTAGATGTAAATGCTTGACTGATTCTGTATACCCAATAAAAAAAGTCAAGATATTTTATAAAGAATATTTTATTCTTTAATATAATCTTTTTGGGCTATGTAAGTATAACAGTTGATGAAAATTAACTTTCATCTACAGTTAAAAAGGCAATTATATAAAGATTATAGTATTTTTCCAAAAGTCCAAAAAAATTACATGGGATTCCACCTGAACTTTTTTGATAGGGTATTGGTCTACTTGAGTCAGCCTTCCCCACAAGGAGATACCGTTTTATTATAGAGGGTTCATTTAATATCAAGCACATTTCTTCTTGGGTCATATCCTTGACAAAAATTTCGTTTGAAGTAAGAATAATTATTTTTTTTAATGTGCAGGGTGATTTTTTTCTAATTGATATATGAATATGTGAGTATATAGTGTACCACCAAGTCAAGTCGTAAAGTAGATTAACACTAGTGAAATATATCTAATACTCTTATACAATCTCAGATTTAGATTAACATACATTTATACTTGTTGGTACTTCCAAAATAAAAATTTACACGACACGTTAAGGCTATACACCGAAATTCATCGTGGTCATTACACAATCTATTGGTAAAATCAAAATATCGTATACGAAGTGGTAATGCGATTAATTAGCGAATCAGACACACGTACAAATACATCGAATCAGACTAAATAACGTCGAGACAATCAGAGGATGACCAGCAAACGAATAAGTTTGAATAACGACACGAGAGGGTATATACCAGGTAACCAAAGTACAGAAGCGAGAGATCACGTTACCCTAAGGTATATAACGTACTAGTCGTACCCCCTCTAGCCATTGTCTTCTTGGGTTACCAAAGGCGCACCTTCTCTTGCGTTTACGCACATTACGGTTACGAGTTGCGGAACACGATATTCAGTACCACGACGATTATACAGAAGCAATGTCCAAACGCGGACAGTTCGAGAGGAAAATTAAGAGAGCTTGACATGCGTAACTAAATTTTTCATCTTCGCGTTATACAATGTCGGAATAAAGTTAATTGATTGTAACTGTTCGACCTAACTCATACGTATATGTATGTAAACTCAACTTCAATGAACATATACCGTTAGACCTATGCATTTTAAATGCGTTATTGAATTTCCTAATGGTACGTATCTACAAATTGGTAAAATATATCATTGACTGATGGTTCATTACAATCACGGGTACTAAACAACTTTTCTGAAATGAGTATATTATTTCGTTTACATTTACATTCCTCCGCAGATAAATTACTTTTATTAGGAAAATTATATACCATTTACGATGTATAATTTAGAAAATTAAATACTATATGTACATTGAATAAATCGTATATGAAATCGTAATTTTCGTGATACTTGGAAAATTGTTAAAAAGGAATAAAAGCCTGAGAGAAAAATTTTTTCCGACTGTTGTTTAAGTCAATTCCCTGCCTTTTCTAGTTCGCAACATGTTTTCATTTCACAGTTACATACATTATCTCTTAAAGATCATACGATTTTTAATAAAATGAGGACATTATCATTTTAATTGCAAATATCGTTGGATATATGATGGGTATATATATATACTGACATTTTGGTAAAAATCCGACATTAACCTTTACTCCTAAAATCCGATCGATCTGTTACACTTAATGTGCACCATTCTTTATAAGAAATGTTTGCTCATTTTGTAGCAAGGGCAAATAAATTACTTTGTTATCTAAAATACTATCTGAAATTACGATGAAATGCTTTGTTTAGTAAGCATAAAAATCGATATTGTACAAGCCAGACTGGACACTAGTCGACGTGATGTTGCGAAACGAGTAGGACGAGTTTTCAAACCTTTTAAAACGTAGGAATTAAGTACACAAATATGTTAATTGCTAATTACACATTGCTTTTATTCATTTACGATAGAATGTCGAAGTGTAAGACTGAAGATAAGTGGTTGGACATTATAAAGCAACAATTGAGAGATAATGTAAAACCTTATCAAGTGTCAATTTTCATCAATACCAATGTGGGAATTATGGGAGATAATGAGAATTCAGTATTCGAGATGATAATTGGTGAGATACCATCGTCGATTATTGACATCAATAAAATGAATCATAATAATTATTATGGGACACTGGATGCACCAGCATCAAAAACTCAATTGCATTTGTACGTCATATTTCATTATTCGTTTAGCGGCGGTATTCAAAGTTTAAAATCCATTATCGATTTATTGGAGCGTAAATATCTTAATCTTCCACGACCGAATTGTTTGATTGTATTTTTTAGTGATAACGTTGACCACGACAATGAGATTAAAATGATACTTCGATACGCTTGGACCAAAAATTTCTTGAACTTTTCGATAATAGAATTAAGGAGAATGGCTAAATTAATTTTTATATATAACTTTAATCCTTTCTACGAAGATTTTCGCAATGGTACATTGTCTTCCAATACTGAACTATTTCCATACAAACTTAAAAACGTCAACGGATATCCACTAAATTTATTGGGTTGTTACTACCCTCCGTACATGAACTTTTCAAAATCAAACGAGGATATCGGAATACGAAAAAAGGACGTTTATTTTCCACTAATTCTGATCGCAGCAGATATCATGAACTTTTCGTTGCAGTACACTCATGGTAAAGAAGGAATTTCAGTTCTCGGCGAAGCTTTAGCCGTTGCGAAAGATCATTTTAAAACCGGCGATGTGGATGCATTTTTACTTCCATCGCCCATTACGTACGAAATTCCACAAACGATTCGTATACCAACCGAGTACTTTTCCGGAAAATTCGTAGCGGTTGTACCAATTTTATTAACCACCAAACTCTACAATTTCTACCGGATTTTAACTCATATGCTTCTCGTTACGATCGCTATATTGTGTCTGATGTACGTAATGCAACTTCTTAAAATCAAAAGTAAAACGCTTACACTGTTCAATATAGTCCAAGTGTTCCTCGGTGTGAGTATATACAAATTACCGAAAAGGATACCGGATAAAATGCTATTGATATGCATCATCTTTATCTCTATAATATACTCCACGAATTTTTATACCCAATTTTTGGAATCCAACGTCACCCTGGGAGAAATTCCTTTTGAAACTTTTAAGGAACTCGACGAATCGAAATTGCTGCCGTTCATTAACCAAGTAGCTTACAATATTGTGCTATCGAATGATGAGAATGAATACATTAAGAATATTAGGACGAGAACGTCACTCGTTTCAAACGAAACCTGGTGTTTGGATCTTCTGAAGAAAACGAAAAACGTGTCTTGCATGATGCTGAATATAAAGGCACACTTTGAGATTCAAAAGTATATGGATGTAATGGGTCAACCAACCATGAAAGTGGCAAAGCCGGTGTTTACTCAGCAAGTGATGGCGTATTCGTTCGCAGGAGGATCGCCGTATACAAACAAATTTCAGGAGATATTTCGTAAACTTTACGAATCTGGTATTTATCAAACGTTCGGTGATAATATTCGAATGAACTATTTATTGGAAAGTAGAAAGAAAAACACGGATAACGCTACGACTGATGTACTTTTAGAACTTTCAATCATATTGTCCATTGGATATTTATCATCGTCTATTGTTCTCTTCCTTGAACTAATTGTAAATCTATTGCGAAAGTTTTCTAGAAAATAGGACGATACATATTGTTTATGAATGTTTTTATAAATAAATTTATTGATGGCAAATGTATTAAATATCATATATCATGTTCGAAACAGTGTTGAATACATCTTAACCATTTTCCACGATCTTTATTGTTGTATATACCCTACTTCATAAATAAGTATATTTATATATAATCTATAAATTAATTAATAATTAATTCTTTTGTGGATTGCCATCATTTTTAGTTACCACAAATCCAGATGTTACGGTTTTACAGTCAAAATTAAACAGTAATTCCCAAATATATAAAAACACCCAACACTTAAATAATTACTAATAAATCGGACAATGTTACGAAAAATCAAATAATATGACAAACAAAATTTTGGGCTCCGCGCAGACTTATAATTACTAGCTGGCCAAAAAAAAAATGTATCAATTAATAAATATAAATTGTACTTTAATTATTGACGCTCTCCAAATTTATTATTGAATGTTAACTTCTATCTCGATCTGAAGGAGGCCAATGGAACGAAAAATGATAATATTTTCCAAGTTGTTTTTTTAAGTGATTTGTAAATTGTCTTGTGATTTAATAAATTATCCTGATGATGTCGGTATACCAAGCCAACGAAACGTCGCTTAACAAACGCAGTTTTTTTTTGGAAATTTTCATCATTTTTCCTTCTATTGGCCTCCTTCAGATCGACATGTAAGTTAACATTCAATAATAATTATCAATTATAAAATAAAAAATAACCTTGAAAAATCTGTTTTTAAAAAGCCACATCTCTTAAATTATTACTGTCTACCTATTGGGTTTTTCTACATATATGAGAATAAATGTTTAATTTGTAATTTAAATGTGTGCACTTAAATAAATAAATTGGATTTATTTATTATTGATCCTCAACAATCGACTATTTACTAATAAATGTTTAATTTTGACTGTAAGACCGAAATAATTGTAATTGTATCTGTAATCTATAAATTTTGCAACGAGGAAACACCAATAATGTAATGTTTTATTACTAAATTAATAATTTATGAATTCAAATGAAATAGAACTAACACGAGTTAAAAATACAAATAATTCGTCGGACTAGATTTGACGCGGCACCGATGTCGTAAAGAGGAAGTTCAACGTTTTTCAGATTTGTGTAGTTGCCAATATGTTACTCGATTTTATGTTTATTTTATGAACGACGCAAACCCTAAAAGTATTAGAAATTTCAAAATTTCTTTACGGTACGCAAATAACGAACAGCATTTTTGTTTAAATGCGCTTGACTCAATAATTGCCTCATTTTCATTAACTTCATAAATATTATTTTTAAATTATATAATATTAATTTATATTATCGATATCTTTTCATCGAAATGTACTTTACGATTAATAACAAATAATAAAAGTAATAAATTCAGAAGAAGAGAAATATATATCATCGTACATTATCATATATTATGATATATTAGCCGTTGCATTTCACCGGAATTGATAAAAAAGATCGTCGCATGGTCGGTGTGATGATTACAGGACGACAGTACGTCATTCAAATTGAACGAATAAAATTAAATTCCACGCGGCTTCTTTTCTTTACGGCGTCGTCCGTAAATTTCGCCTGCGGTTTCCTATATAAAATTTACGAGGCGGGGCTCTGCAACGCGCGTTATGCAGATTTTATATTTTATTCAGGCATTAGGCGAGCAAAATTGGCAAGACTGTAATCTACGCGGTAAGAATTTTTTTTAATTCGAGTGAAACACCGTTTTTATAGTAAGTTTCGATCTCGATTGATTATTACTATTGAATAAAGCAAACGATTTTACATACGTATCAAATGGCGTATTTGCTATTTCATTTTATTATATTACAATAATATACTACAGGAAATACATTTTCTATTACGTCTAACTTGGTATGTCAAGTTGACTGATTGTGGGCTTTTTTATACAAAATTCCTCTGATATATTACGGCTTTTTACTGCACTTCCATACAAGTTTGACAATATTGAGATTTAAATCCAAATGACTGATTACCGCTAATAAACGTGATTTACGATGTACGTACAATTAGAAATTTAACGTCGTTACATCCACGAGTAAATATATTAATAAAATAAGTGAATAATATATATATACATATAAATATACATAATCATTATAATCGTAAAATATATAATATTCCTCTTGGCAATCTCGACGTAACAATAAATATTTCCCCTCGTAATAGCAACTTTCTTTAGCACTTTTAGTAAAATAACAATAATTACACTTCACGTTGAAAGGCGTGTGTAGCCGTACACATATTAATATATGCAACCGCATATATGTATAAGTTACACAACTGCACGAAATATTAACGTGAGCGATGATGTACGCGCTTGCTAATTAAGGAATCGGTTCGAACTGTAGATATAGAAGCAATTATTACGTTGTATAGTTAAACATTAATCCTTAACCAGGCATTAATTTTTGCAACTCTGTAACGAAAACTTTCTATCGATCATTCGAAACGTAATCTTTATGTAACCAATTAAATGTATATATATACACAACTTATATATATATATATATATACATATATACTCGATAAATATAATTCAGTTAAGATTAGTTATCACTATGACGTTCCATCTATAATTGATGTAAACATTTAAAATTAAAAACAGAAACAGTGTGTACTACTTCACTTCTTATTGATCATAAGTATATATTTAATTTTAATCATATATATATATATAATTTTTATAACAATCCAGAATTCCAGAATTGTAAATTCCAATTATGATAATACAGGACTAATTAAGTGGAGACTAATTTTTCTATCTTCTCGTATATACATACATATATAGTGGTATAATAATGCAGTAAAGTAACAATTGTTGATTTATATTCAACGAAAGGAAGTTTACGTGGTTCACGTATTTTCATAGCGATTAGTCATCCGCGTGTATACACACACACATATATACGCATATACACACGTAAGCGAGAGATCCCGCAGTATTCTTATGAATCAGACGTATGTAAGGAAGTGGCTGGGATGCGAAGAATGGATTAACAATACGAAAGGAAAATAAAATAAGAAAAACTCTATGGATAAGCTGAATAAAACATCAGGTGAATTCGAAAAGACTATGCAAGCTCATTAAGTTGAAAATCATTGCACGATGTTCAAGATTCGGCTTAGCAATCAGTTTAATGCTTTACTCTTTGTTAATATTGTTAGCTGTATGGCAATCCGTTCAATCTCAATGGTTATATTAAAATTAGTTCAAATGATATTTTGTGTTATAATTATTTATTTTCAAATTTAAATTATCAAAAATTTTCTTGTAAACATGTTTATCCGAGACAAGCTGGTATATATGGCAGTATGGTTAAATTAGACAATATGTAGTGTGTTTTATTTTTAAAAAATTCGTTTTTCCTTATTATAATTGTTATTTTTTTATTGTATATGTTTTTGTATTATGTATACACAACAGATATTAAAATAAACTTTGATTACTTATTCCCCTTAATCGTGTCAACATTTTCAACGAATATTGCACCAAAAATTAAATATCTTTTTAGAACAAAAAATATTCATGTTGAACATGAAACATGCATTAGGTAAGTACTTGTTCCAAATAAACATTTTACAGTGTGGTTAAAATATATCTAAAAGGAAATCCAGCAAAATCTCTGGCCGAGATATATCGAAAGTCGGTGAAATCCGGGTAGAAAAAGGAAATGCCAAAAGATAAGCAAAGTAGCAAGTAAAGGCTTTTTGAAAACTCACAAACGCTAGCCGAGCTAATGCCACTCTCGGCGTCCATGTCCATCCGGTTCTTTTTCCTTCGTCTCATGATCGAGTTCCATACTTTCTTGTGGCTCATTCTCGGTCACTTACAACTCCACTAATCAGCCGCGATTGTAATCCAACGCTAATTGTCTTTGAAGGCGAGTGATGCTACCATTTGAAGCGACGACATAACCTCAATTAATACTTGCGCACGTTGTACTTTACGACGGTTACATTGTTTTTTTTCCCCATTTTGATCCAGAGTTTAGATCTGTCGTGATGTGGACGTTGATAAAAATTTCGTCCAATTAGATTAAAATTCGTATATTTTTATTTCACCGAGGATTTATTAAAATTCCCCACAAAGTGGATGAAATTATGAGTAAAAACGGGGGAACGGTAAAACACACAATTAACACACTTTAACGACACGATGGAAGTACACTAAGAGTATCGAATGTCACCTAATCACTAAGCTGATTACGAAAAAGAAAAACGAATTCACTTATGATCAGCTAGGGCAATATTGTATAAATTGAGGTGTAAGTAAAAATCCCAAGTGTCAGTAAAGACACTGAGTAACCAACAGTTGAGTATAGGAAAGTACACAGAGAACCACCGGATAAAAGAGTCACGCCGGACGCGATTAAAGAGGCCCGACCTCTGGGCGTGACGACTCGAGAGCAACAAAACTCATACGTCGATGAGCCACGGATCCCTCGGTCTGTTTCCTCCTAGACGGCGTCTCGTGTGTACACTCCGCGAGAGCTTCGTTACCACTCTCAAGCAATCATTTGGTGAGAGTGGTAGGGATATAGCTGGAAAGACGAGTAAATCGCACTGAGAAATCACCTTTTTTTTTTTCTTTTTTCGATTGTGTGCTAATACATCCAGGTGTTAAGTGGACGATTGCATACACGGAATTCGAGTTATTGTTTCTTCTGGAAATGGGTTACTTTTCTCTTACTTAGCTAATCCTCTATGAAATTTTTATATGGTTTCCCCGTAAAATTGCACCGGTGATTAATTCACGAAGATTTTTCTTATTATATACGAGTGGACCTTCGATAACCTAATCCAATACGTGAAAGTTACTAATTTTCCAAACATTTCAACATATATAGTCAATTTATACGACTTTTACGTGATTCTGATAGTTTGAAGTTGAAAATTCAAAATGAGACCAATGATGGAAGAAATAGATATATTATACTTTGCTGACAAATAATCTGAATATTGCAGCCGGGAATGATTATTTTTAAAATTTTCCTCCTACATACTTACATTTTCCTATCTTTACATTATCACTTCGCTTTTACTACTACAACCGTTTAGTACGTTAAAATGATATTAACCCATTAACGCTAAAACGGACAAAATTTTTTTTCGATTTCGTACTTGTTATTAAATGCATAAATCGTAGGCAATTATAATGTCGGATGTTTCTCTAAATAGTTTTAGATACATTCTTTCAAATGCCGTCTGGAAAATAGACCTATTTACCTTTCAAAAACTGTTCTGATTTTTCAAATGTAAAATGCAAAAGAATTATATCGCTTTCTATTTTTAATTAAATTTTTAGTAACAAAAATTTTTTTTAAATTTTCGCGGGTTGTGAACAAAAGGGTCATTGATTGCTTTAACCTTGTATTTTTTGTATCATTGCTAGATAGTAAAAAAATTTGATTTCAATGATAATTTACGAAAAATAGCTAATTTTTGTTATTTATAAGGGTTAAAAATTAATTATTTCACGAGCAATTTATTCAAAGTATTTGGATTGAAAATATATATAAATATATGTGTGTGTGTGTGTGTGTGAGTGTGTGAAACAACGACAAAATAATGACGACAAGGGCGAATGTCGAAAAGCGGTTCTACCAAATGATCTTTGAACGTGAAATGATAATCATTTTCATTCAACCAGTAAATTTAACCTCGAGTAAGGTCACATTTCCGTTAGTCGAAATTGAAACAAACTTTTCGAGTGAACTGTATATAGCTGTACAACTGGCTTAATACATGTGAGGAAATTGCGCACACCTACGATGATGATGATGATGGCTCAGGCGGGTATAACGATTCGGTCGCGGTCACACAATGGAAGGATGGGCTCCAAAGGGGCAAGAGGATATCACGTTATGAGCCTTCTAAAGAGTAACCACGCAAAGGATGTGGTCGTTGTACGATAAGATCTTTGGACCGCATCTTCGCAGGGATTTCCACATTTCAATGAAAATGTTATTACTTTTGTCTCTTTCTTCTAATTCGTTTTGTGTGCCCAACGTTTAATAATTCCACGTTTTTGAAAAGTCGAGTATAATATTTTTTTGTATAGTTTAACATTTTTATTCGTATAGGGTATACGTAAAAGATTTTCCGTTTCGTTTATGAAAATTGTAAAATAATTTTGTTTATCGATGGAATATGTTTTAATCTATTTTTAAATCTAGAAATTCACAGAGATAAATGATAAGTCTTGTGACTCATCGCTCGTCAAGTCATAACGAAGTTACTTGTCGACCCCTTACTTTTATTTACTTTACCCTGTCCAGCATATCCGGCGTATAAATGAGTATTTACATTTTTTGAATAAACATTATATACGTGTACATACCGTTGCACCGTATTGGATCGATTACTCGACACGACACTTGTATAAGAAAACGTACTTAAGTTCACCCGTGTTGCATTAGCTAAACTGTAATATGACCTTCGAAAATCGTTACTTTATTACTGGCTATACTTATACACACAGTCTACTTTTGTGGTTCAAGATTATAAACTGTAGATCTTATAAGCTCGTAAAACGTAGCTCACAACCTTTTCCTGCAACTTTTTTTGAGGGGGTCCATTCTCAATTTTCGATGATGAATAATTCAAAAAATAAAAGGGTGTGAGGAAAAATAAGGGAAAAGGCGCCTTCGTTTATATCAATAATCTAATTGTGTGCTGAATTCCTGACTAAAATATTATTGCAAATGAGAATATTAGTCGATATCGCCGAAATACATTAATTTTTGCATTTATGTATAAAATGATTTAGAAAAAATTCTTACCCAACATATCAAATCTTTCCACCTCGTTCAAGTTAGGTTCACATTGTTGGTAAAAACGTAATAATCTTTTAGATTAAAATACAACACATAGTTGGATTATTTATAAACTCTTCTCTTATTTTTTCACGTACCGTTTTATTTACAAATTCATTACTAATTATCTCGTTTGTTGGTAAAGTAGGAAGGATAAATATTGACTATATGGCATCTCGCTAATAAATTATATTCTTAATTCTACTTTTACATACTCACTTTTTTCATGTAAACATCTGCATCTTTTAAAAATTATGCCGTAACCGCACGCGAATGTCATACCTTTTTACTATTCAACCCAAATAGGTATATATATAATATACCACATCTTCGACAATTAATCCGAGTCTCAATTATTCAATCGTTTACCTGAATACACTAGAAATAGAAAACAATGACGCAGGTGCAAATGATTATACAAGTTGCGTGCCTCGTTATACAATCAATGTTGAACAATACGAAACCGAACCATCGCCAGTTGTTTCTCGAATAAGAATGTACATAAATGCACAATAAATATAAAAAAAAAATAATACCACAATTTGCTATTTATAGTGAATAATCACATAAGAAATTTCTTCGAGCTTGGTTAAACAAACTAATTAATGAAAAAAACAACAATTGTCTATTATCACATCAGCTAGCAGGAGTTAAATTAACCTTGGAATATTCTGCACCCAACAACGCGATAAAACGCATCGACATTCTTTATTCTTCTTTGTCGTTTTTTTTCTCCTACGCGACACGCACTCGAGGATCTTCTAAGATATACCTACCTGACACTTAATCACGCAAAGCTACCCTTGTGCGTATTCTTTTCTTTTTTTTTTCGTGTAAAGCGCTAATTTAAGTGGCACGCATGTACGGTCTAAAGGTTGAAAATTCTAGTTTTTTAAATTTTTAGTAAAAAAATTGTTATTAATTATTGTATAATATTATAATAATATATAATTATTTATTTATGATACGATTAAATAATTAAATAATTACTATTATATTAATAAATAATAATAAGTAATTATTTTTATAATGATAATTATTAAAGTAAATTCATTTGAAAAGACATGGTTTGTCTAAAGCAAATATTTCTAATAAATAATGTTAATTTGACTTTACAATACATAGAAAATATATCCAATTTTTCCTAAAAATTTAAAGAGAGCGCGGAATAATAATTTACAGATTATATTTTTTACGATCGCATCTCCAAAAAAAAACAAAAAACTACATTCTTCATATATGAGACTTGCATTTTCTGTATCGTAATTAAACATGGGAAATACTCTCTCTCTCTCCCTCTCGTATATCTAGTAAATTGGTACGAGGTCAATTTTTATATCAAACAACCACCACTCAAAGTGATAATTAAATTTTTCCATTATCTTCTCTCAAAGCACGTATACTCGAAATTCAACAAACATATATATATACCACAAAATGTAAAATAAGTACAAACAATATTGCCTGATTTTAATTAACATCACAATCTAGCAATAAATTTATAAAAATCACAAAACTAGGGTCATTTTAAAATATTTCTATATAGACATATATCCTCCAGTGGATTTAAGATTGCGAAATAATCGGTTAATTTTTCCGCAGAGGGTATTTCAGTGTAGTAGTCACTCAATAAACCATATATATATGTATATACGATAGAGCTTCGGAAGTTGAGCATGAAATTGTATGCAATTATATACTACAATGTATGTAACCCTTAAATGACATCTAATTAGCTATCATTACACATCTTGTGAACGAGATTACGGAATTAGATAAAGAGTTTCAAAGAACCTATAAAATTAAACAACCCTTACGTTTTAAAATACAAAATTACTTTCATCATTCTCATTAGCTCAAGTTTATTGTATAATGTACTGAAAATTTACGGAATCTCGAGGAGGTACGTAACGGGTTTCTGTAAATACAAATTTTATTTTCCGTAATTTCCTGCCATTATACATGTAACTATTTTAAACGTGTTAATATTGTTATTTCGGTACTGTGTACGTACGTGCGTTTAAAACCTTACACGTTGGTAATTATTAAAACACTTGCTATTTTAATATTATACATTAATTTACAAAAAATGCAATATTACTTTTTAAAAAACTACATTGCTTAGACCCGTAATATTAACCGTATAAATCCTAAATTGTTCACTTCTTTCCTTTCTATAGAATAGTCTACAAAAATGTAAATAACTTGTTTGTTTTCACAAAAGTTTACTTCGAAGGAATAAAGAAAAGTATATAAACAAACAATTAAAATTTAAAAATCTCGATCGAAGGTATTCACAATTTCACGAGGAAACATCAGATTATAACAGAGGGAATAACTTGATTTATCGAAAAAATACAAACATTGAGATCGACGACACGCCCAAGTTCGACGCGGTGCGAGGAAACGCGTGTGCACTCATATCGGTATACTCTCTGGCGATGATCGGTCTTCCGGTGTGCGACGCATCCGGCGAGCTCAAAACAATGGCTTTTATGATAGAGTACTTCTCAATGACACCCACGCACTGCACCGGGATTTTTCGTTGAATTTTAGCGGTTGTTTCGCTCATCCTTTTTTTTCTCTCTCTCTTTTTTTTTTAGAGCGATATATTTGGGTTTGATGCTGGCTAATCCGATCTATTAAACGATTTACCAATGTGTGATGGCTATTGAACGATACTGTGTAGGCAAAGTTTTTTTTTATTCTTTAAATGACGAAGAAATTATACATAGGAAGAAAGGATTAATCGTCGGTACTCGACGTTTTGCTATCATAAGGTGAACAAATTTTTATGTAGTAAAATTACACATCTTGACTTAATAGTTAGGGCGTGAATGAATTTAACGCCAATACTCGTTTCTATAGTGAATTATTTATAACATATGAAATTACTCCACGAAAGAAATGTACAATTTATATGACAACAGTTTTATTTTTAATTTTACACGTATATTGTTCGTTTAACTTCAGAACATCTTTCTGTGTAGGTGGGCAATCAACAAGGTCTATTAATTATGTTTCAATAAAAAAAAATTTTGGTTAAATGCAGTAACCTGCAGGAGAGGCCAAAACCTTTGGAAAACGGATCTTTAAACGAAATTCTAAGATATACCTATTTTATAATGTAAAAATATGAAAAAATCCAGATTTTTAGACACTAACGCTTCTTTTTTAGTAAAATAATGTACTACCAAACCAAATTTTCAAAAAATACTCTTATGTTATGACCCGGCTTCTATGTGGGACGTCACACTTACTTAAACTGCTTCTAACTTATCAGCCATTCAATATAGCTGTTAGAAGTTCTGAAAGAAAACTCAGATCAAACAAATACGATTTAAAAAAAAAATAAACTCCAATCCGTCCATTTTAATTTCATACATTTTGGCTAAAATTGACAAGTTTTAGCTATTTTTTTTAAACGTTTCTATTTAATCTGAGTATTATTTTAAAACCAAATTCTAATAGCTATTTTTAGTGGCGAATTAGTTATAAGCATTTAAAGTAGAAGCGGTATTTTTTGAAAATTTAGTTTATTAGCGCATAACTTTGATAAAAAGGAGTATTAAAAATCTAAAAATCTGGATTTCATCATTTTTTAAATTAAAAAATATATCCTAGAACTTGGTTAAAATAAATGAAAATGGTTAAAATAATTTATCCAAAGGGTGTGGCCTCTCCTTGTAATAATATAAATACGAAAATCAAATAATTCCCTACGCAAGCCAATCGAAAGATATACATAGACACACATATATAAACAATAAACTGCCAATTGAAACGTAAACAATCGAGAAAGAATTTGTAAATGTAATCCAACACTATATATATATATATATATATGTATTGTGTCAGCACTTTACAATCTTCTACCCTAGTACATACACCTATATATATTCGTTGCCACGAGTTTGCTGAACTTTTAATCTCTCGCGTATTGCAGCAGCGTCATCAAGCAAATGCCAAGATAGAGAGATACCTACGCCAGAAAGATGACGATTACTCGCGATGAAATTAGAAGTCAGCACATTTATATCTACGTGTGTTTTCGTTATACGTATCTTACTAACTTGTCGAATGACGACTTATACGCGTCGTTGAAAAAACTCACCGGCCTTTTGCCAATAGTCGCGATGACGTTGTTTCCTCTCAAATCTTCACTTTTCATTAAACGGTATAATAATCTCATACTTGTATATATTTTATTTACAATTATATAATTTGTTATTTTTCGTTCGGATATTTATCGTAACAAAATTTACTTATGTGCAGAAATTGCATTCCATTTAATAGGTAATAAATAGAGTTTCTTAATAGAATGGGCGAGAAATGATCAGTGAAAAATATGCGAAGAATGCCCATTTTTTCATCGCGGTGAAACGCTTTTTCTCCCAATTTTTAACCATTTTTAATTTTCTTTCTAATACTGGAAATATAACAGAAATTAGTTGTAAATCAGACGAAAACGTGAAGAACCCATCCGAAAAATGGGTGAAAAACTATTTCTTCAAGAGGTACGTATTACCAATTTTTAATTTCTAGTTCTTAGATTCAAATTTCTATTAGTGTTCTGTTAAAAAAAATCTGATTCGTCGTAAATATTTATTCATCTATAAGTGCAAAAGAAAAAGCGATCATTTAATTAGTACAGGTATAATGTTAGATTTAAGTACAATTTTTTTGGAATTATCTCCTGCCTGATGATAATCTCTATTTTAAAAGTGAAAAATTCTTTTGAATTTGCGTTACAGAAGAAGTCAAAGAAAAACGCGCGAAAAATATTTCCTCTTTTACCAGAGAATCCTGATAATGTCTGTTATAAAAAATTAACGGTAAATTACAATTTAAAAAAAAAGTTAATTTAATTTAAAAATTATCAAATTTGCAATATAATACAATAAATTATTTTACAAGATATATAAATTATTTTTATACAATTATGCAATAAATACGATAATCTTATAAATTAAATACAAAAAATTTATTCCGATTTTTAAACAGTCTATTGATCATTCTCAAATTACGGTGTACCATTTATATATAAATGTTTTGTATTACAGTCTTATATACGTGAACATCTTATCACTAATAAAAACAGTAACATTATAAATGACATATAAATTTATGTTTAGAGAGAAAAATTTGAATAAAATTTAACTAAACTTTCACTAACACGATGATAGATTGCAAAAACACACATAATTATTAAACTTACGGGAGAGTGTTACATCTCTGGGAAGCGGATCTTTATCAAACTAGGATAGGTTTACTACTATACAAATATGAAGAAAGCCAGACTTTTAGACGCTAACACTCATTTTTACGATGGATATACGTAAATAACAAAAAATTTCACCAAAAGAGTCCTTAACTTTGATCACTAATAATTCAAAATCAAATAGAGAATACTCAAACTAAAGTTCAAAAGAAAATTGATATCGAGTATATTAGATTTAAAAAAAAGAAATTCAACTATCTTGATTTGATCAAAGTTATGAAAGAAAAACAAAATTAAAGATCTTTTGATAACTATTTTGAATTAAAAAATTTAATGATTTTTTAGGCCAAACTATCATCTTATTTTTATTTTGCCACAACTTTGGACTATATCAAGATATTTGAGCTTCTTTTTTAAATTTAATCTACTCGATTATTAGTTTTCTTCTGAATTAAAGTTTGAGTATCTTATCTTTATTTATTTTTAAGTTGAATGATCAAAGTCAAGAGTTTCTCTGGTGAAATTTTACCGGAGATGTGACACTCTCTTTGTTAATAAAAATTAGTAGACTTTCAGTAGAAATTGATAAAAAATTTAGTGAAAATTGACAAAAAGTATACTAACTCTTTGGGTTTCGACAGTCTGTTACAACGTTAATGAAAGTTTAGGAATATTTACAGTAAATTGGGTACAATTTACAGAAACTTTTCTCGCCGTGCAGTAGTAAAATATCTTTCATACTTGATCCCAATCATATTTAATATTCATACATTTAACTATACATCAATCTATAACATATTGAATATCATTCCGATCTAAAATAAATAATCAACGTGTATTAGCAAACGATAGAAAATAAATTAATCAAATAAGCGACCAAACCCATCCATATTTTTTTCTTCGTGGGGTGCTGCAGTGCGTTACATCCTCCCGAATGGGTGCAATGCAGATGGGCTTGGCAATGCGCAGCTACATTATGTACGGATACGAAAGGGAAGTCGTATAGGTGAAAAAAATCTTGCGAGCACAAGTTGAACTTGAATTACTTTGATTCTCGAGCTCATACTGACTTGAATATATATGTAAATAAATTGTTTCGTTAAACTAACGTTCAACTGTAAGAATAAATTATAATTCGTTTTAGCGATTCTTCTTCATATTTTATTTTAAGAATAATTATTTCATTTTATCGATAAAGATTTCCATAATTAAAAAATATTTACTTAATTATACATGTAAACTCCAACGTGCATGAGTTTTTACGTAAGCGGCAAATGCATAGTGTATACGTAATAAAGTTGTATATTGATTGACACGAATAAATAAAGACGAATACTCGAGGTATCCAATGAAATTGAGATATTAAATATTAAGACACTATGTTTCTAATAAATCGATTAATAATATTGATCGACGAAAGCATCTAATCGATACATGTATGTCATAATTATGGTATTATTATACCTTAAGACCAAACTTATAAATTTCTTAGATAATGAAATCGTGACTTATAATTCATCGCTGAGTTTGTACACTTTTTAAACATCAGTTTCATGTTGAACTATCATAAAATTATTTAAAATAACATTAAATGATCTGAAAGAACATTTCGCTTACGTTACAAAAATTAATATTATAATAATATATTATCTCCGTTTTCTGTCCATTAGATAAAAAGTATGGGTATTTACATTTTGTAACAAAAACAGAAAAAAGAGCTCCCGTCATCATTTTTCGAAATGGGTTAGGGCAATGTCGTAACACACATAATTCCGGTCGTGACGTTGTAAAAACTAAATATTCACGCCCCATCAAATGGTTGGGCTGTTCCCATTTCCACGTCATATTTTTACTTCGTGACGAAAAAGAAAGAGTCGGAGATGAAAAATTCTATTACTTCGCGATGAGCGCATTATATATACGTTTTCGTTATACATTGCTTATGAAACTTATAACGTTTGCTTATGAAGTTTATTTTTATAGTATATATATAATAAAAAATGTATAATATAATTATAGTTATTTTAAATATTAATTACAATCTGTGTAAATTATATTGTTCTGTAACTAGCAAATTCATTATTTAACCTTGCATTTCAAAATTATTATCGATCAATGTTGTTAAGCTCATGGTAGTTAGTAACATTGATGGCGCCATCTGTATCTCAAAGCTATAGAGCGTAGTAAATTCAATTATCGTCAGTTGGTAATGTAGAAAATGCATCATGGGCGCAGCTGACTGCATAAAAGTTATCTGTTGTCGATAAAACAGAAATCACTTCCCGCAAGATGTAAAGCCACAAACTTTTGTTTACATTTTCATGGTATACTTTTATTTAATTAATAAGTTGAGAATATTAAGGAATATCTTTAAGGTTATATTAGAATCAATAGAAATATTAATATTAACTATTCAATCAATATTTTAAAAATATACACTAATCGAAATATTTAAATAAAACGATAATAAATTCCTGAGTTTTATTGAATAAGCAAGCGAACATTACGGTTCACTTAATTATTAAAGTACATCAATTATAATTTCCATCAAAAGTGATTCCAACTATATGATGCATAAGTGAACCCTCATATATTTCGTAATTAATCGTCTAAATAATTTTATTCATTTAAAAAAAAAAAACAAAAAATCCATGTCAATCAAATTTTAGTGGAAATGAAACTATCTGTAACATTGTATAAATAAAATCAGAATATTTATCATATTTGTACCAACGTCACAACTGTAACCGACGTTAAGAAAAAAGAAACTCAAGTCCTTTCATTGGATGGTATAGGATACGACTATATCTTTTTCACGCAATATCGTGTCAATGAAAATAACGAGTGCTCATTAGCACGACAACGCCCATTCAGAGCATACACCTCATTTGTAATGAAAACAAAACGCAATTGTACTAAAGCCTTCGGAGTTATTGTTCCTACTGCTGGTGTTTAAATGACCGGGAAAATTTTAAGATCAACCTTTAAATAAACTATATTTATCATTTTTCTTGCGGGTATATGAAATAGGCTTATATATTTTTTTTAAAATGTGGTATTGACGTAAGATTGTAACATTATTCGCAATTAACGGTCTAGAAAAATAATTCTCATGGATATTATTGTTACTAGAATTATGTTCAGCCTTGGTGCAAAAGTATGTATTCGCGTGTGAATTGTCACTATTTATACGTACAAGTAAAAAAAATATTTTTCACTTTTATGAATTTTAACAACGCGATATGTTGATGCTTTCGATCGAATTGATATTTATATTAATTGAGTTTAAAATGTAAAATGTAGGAACTGGTTATAACAAAATAATAAAAGTGCACGGAAAGAAATATTTTAGTAAATTGTACTAAACTTTCATTAACACGGTAACTGACTGTCAAAATGCAAAAAATTACTGAACTATAAGTAAAAATTAGTAGTTATAGTAAAAATTAGAAGAGTTTTATTGAAAGTTGATAGAAAGTTCAGTATAAAAAGTTCAGTCATTTTTATATTTTGGTAATCTGTTACTGCGTTAGTGAAAGTATAGTCAAGTTTATAAAATTTACTGAAACTTTGTTGCTCTTCGTGTACTAAAAGCCAGTTTAAAATGTTGCTTTTCAAAAATTCAATAGAAACATCAGGATTTCCACGTAAAATAATTGGTTCGTAAATAAATGCGCCTTGAGAGATTTAAACTCAAAAGAATTCTGCAAACGTATAGTCTGCTGCATGTATATTTATGGTAGCAACTTCTTCACTTGGATATAATCGAAGTACAAAAATTTCCACTAATAGAAACAATAAATTCGACAACCAAATAATATATATGACCAATCCACTTTCCAATTAATTGAACGCTATAAATTTCTATCAAACTATTATCTGCCCTTCGATAAAAAGGGGGGAGAAGTTACCTTACGAGTGTATATATAGGAAAAAAGGAGGTCGTGAAAATAAAAAAGAAAAAAGAATCATCCACTCACCTATTGGAGAAGCGGTGTTAGCCTCACGCAAGCTGACAGTCTCGGGTTCGATTCCTGCTTCATCCTCTTCGATCAGAGGTGGTGGAGGTGCTAAAGAACGCGACGTCTCGTATCCCCAGTGTTGACGGAAAGCTCGAGCACCACCATCTAATCGGACACGTGGAAGCTCGACAAACATCGCATCGCCCAGCTGAAAGTAATGGTATTACAGATTTTATTTAGGTTATCGATAAGTTTCAGTTTAAATATCAGTGTGTCTCGTACCCTCTAAGGATAAATTAGTGAATATATATCGATTGACTAATTAGTGAAGAATCACTGATTGAAAAAACTAAATTTTAGTGTATAATCACTAATTCAAAGAACAACTGTATTCTTGTGAATTCACTAATGAGCGTTTACTTATTCATTAATAAAGAGGAATAATTAACTAATTAATTAGTGATAAATTAACTTATCACTTAAAAAATAAAAAAGTCAATAATTCTGACTAATTAATTAGTTCTTATTCATTAATTTATTAATGGAGGACACATAATATTTCACTAATTATTTTTAGAGAGTATACTTTTTTTCAAGCTTTATTTTTGTCGGTAATTTTTAGTGGTGATGTGTTTGTATTTTTGTGTAATCGTGCGAAAAACATAATTTTTTAGTAACATAAATATAAGAATGTTTTTTTATCAAAAGTGAATGCATTACCAAGCTTATAAAAAACCACAGAGCCATCATAAAAAATTTCTAGTGAATTAAATTTATTCGCGCACATATATATATATAGGTATACACTTTAATATTTCATTTACAAAACTTATGTTTTTTTTACATTTACTTTTTATAAACTTAACAAATATAAATCTCGATAAAAATCCATAAATATACTTTTTTCTATTAAATAATACTTTTTGCAATTTAAAATATAAATTTGAATTTTGCGTTCAAAATTTTTTCTCACTTTCTACACGACTAAAAAGTTATTGTTCTTTATCGATAACGTTTTAATCATTTTAATACTTTCACTAGTAACTTCCAGATTACAACGTGCACACCAACGACACTTTATACAGTTAACAAAAATAAATTCACCTAACTTCACGAAATAAATATTATACATAGAGATTTTAAAATACAAACGAAACAAAATTTAACCAATTAAAGTTAACGACAAAGATTAAATGTAAAAAAGTTAATAAAAAAAAAAACACTCACATAACCACGAACCACATCCATCGTAGAAAAATATATATTCAAAGCCCGATTCGATTATCCGCGAAAATGGTACGTCGGGATTTCATCGCGGTTTGTCGCGCACTGGCTCGCTCGGTTTTGTGAGTCTGACTCTAAAGTTTATCTGGAAGTATCGTAGTAGTAGATTGACCTGTCGCCGAAGTGACGTCACTAATTAGAGCTCGTTTGACGGCGAATAAAAGACGAACCGAATACCCCCATAATATGACCCTTTTTGGTGTTTCCCTCGTATCAACGAGTTTTTGGAATTCTCTTCCTTTGTAAATTTTATATCGTTAGAGACGCTAACCTTATCGATTATACGCCTGATGTCTAAATAATTTTACTATCATTTTTTGTTATAGATTGTTTAATAAAATTTAATACATTTATTAAAACTTCAATTATTATAACATAAAATAAAAATGTTAAATTGATTATCATTTTATTAACACATTACAAATATTCTTCACATTAAAAAAAATATATAATACGTTTAACGAACGCATTACTGGAAAAAAAATGTTAAAAATCTAGAATAGTGATTTCACGAGAGGATGTAATAAAATTTTAAGTTTGAATAGAGGTCCAGCATAAAAGATGTGACTTATAATGCTATTATGTTAATTTAAGCAGATTATAAATAATAATAATTCCGGCAAAAGTACGGTGCGCCCATCTTGTGACATAGTGACTCGAATTATGCATGAAATAATTAATTGTCCCGAGTAAAAATTACAACTCGCGAAGAATTCGTTTACTAAATTTTTAAGTGGGAATGTCAGTCTAACATCGCGTATAACCGTATCAGCGATAACTAAATTATTTTTAAATTTAATAAAACTATACCATATAATTAAGAAATAATTTAAAAAACTCTGATTGCATGTATGAAGAAATAATAATTTTTAGAAAAAAAAATGTTTTCATAGAATATAGTTGCGAGTTAAAATTACGGAGTAAATAATCCGTATATATATATAGATTTGCATTTACGAGAGAACATCGACCTTGAAAGCTCTCTCGTGATAACTGAGCTTTCGCGCCACCTGCCAATTAGCGAGAGTGAATATACGCAATTCATCCTGCGGTCACTATAAATTTGAGATTGTCCGGCGTTATCCGATATTTCCAAAGGGAACCGAGAAAAAAAGGTTACTACGATATGTTGTAACTTTATTAAAAGCTAAATTTGACCTCGAAGGGAATGATTGAAACGTACGTCAGTTTCGAAGATGAATCGGTTTTTGTTTTGAACGAGACACGTTACTTAATTTGTTAAAAAATTGTGATTTAATCGAAATTTTTGATTATCTGGAGCTTTGCTTTTGATTGTAAATCTATTTTTAATTGATATTCAATTTTGTATGTTGTTGTATACAGTTATATATTAAAAAGTTACGTTTGTTTTTCATTGTATGATGCATCTGTTGGCTTAAATTCAATTTAGCATGAACTATAGAATAGTTATCAATTTTAAAAGTTCTCTTTTATTTTCATTTTTTTTCATACGTAATTTCTGTACGTGTGTACAATATGACACGTTACTTTAATTTGTTAAAAATTGTGATTTAATCGAAATTTTTGATTATCTGGAGCTTTGCTTTTGATTGTAAATCTATTTTTAATTGATATTCAATTTTTGTATGTTGTTGTATACAGTTAAATATATTAAAAAGTTTACGTTTTGTTTTTCATTGTATGATGCATCTGTTGGCTTAAATTCAATTTAGCATGAACTATAGAATATTTATCAATTTTAAAAGTTCTCTTTTATTTTCATTTTTTTTCATACGTAATTTCTGTACGTGTGTACAATATTATACATTCGTTCCGCTTTTTGTTTTCAACTATTATTACAAAATATTATATAAAAAAGAAAATATTTATCAAGAGCTAACAGTATTAAATAATTATTATGCATTTATATTTTCTTTTTTTTGTATTTAAGTAGATTTGATTTTTATGCATTTATAATATCATTGAGCAGATTATCAGGAGAATAAATTCTTATACAAAATTAAAAAAATGATTCAATTGGATCTGGCATCTAATTACGTCAATTAGGATCTTTTAAAAAGAAATCAGCACAAGGGGTTTCTGACCCCATTCCCTTAAAATTTTTCTCAACACCGATTAATTAATGACTCTCGGGAAAAATTTTCACGCGAAACTACGTTTTAATGAGGTCTTTGGCATAATACACATACACACAAGGTTTACACAAGGCACTCAGTCGCGCGTAGGCGTCGATAAATTGGTTTTACTCGAATATTTAATGGATTATCCTTACAATGTATTACGCGGTAAAGTGACTTGCGTAACGATCTCAAGTGCGCTTGTCGAAATGAAATTACCTTTTTTTTTATTTTATCCACGTTATTTATTGTTATTGAAAGCTTGTAATATTTATATATTGCTTTTATATCGCGTTTTGGTTTATTGAATTACTTAAAATGTCGTAACGCGAAGATTATATTAACAACGTCGAGGATTTATTAGATTTAAGTGAGTTTTATATCAGTACGAGTAATACTCGAAGATACGCATTTACGAATAAAGTTAATTATGATTTAATTATTAAAGAAATAGTGAGTAATAATTAATGGGTACAGTTGTTACACTTATGTTGCAAAATTTTAATTACGTTCTTATTTTCGCTTAATTATGATTTCAGGATACTTTAAAAAAAAAGGCATCGGTAAATTAAATTAATGTTATTCTTTTAATATTAACTTGGTAATCGAGTCACATCTAATTTGAGTTATCGATAAAATAAATATTGATACATACATATAATATGTATTTAACTGTAAACATCAACGAAAAGTATAGTACAACAAAGTTATACACGTACAAATTAAAAAAAAAAAGAATTAAGGGACGGTCAACTAAAAATTATATTCGCGAGTGACAAAAAAAATAGAATCGTTTCGCGATGTCAAGTCTGACAAAGAACGGGCTTAATCTCGTGAGAGCATGTAGATGGTATGAAAACACGTGAATGCAAACCGCGACAATAAAGTAACCTGACGTCTCCACGTAAAAACTAACACCCAGCGTATAGAAAAACTTCACTTACCAAACGCTCAATTCGCATTTTTCTATGCATAATTTCAATATAATTGTAACCATTAATTAATTCAAACGTTAATGTTACTGTCAGGTTAGTCACAATAAATAAATATTATACTGTAAAAATATTGTACAACCATATGAAACATTGATATTTAGAAACATGCATAATTATCCTTACTGTAAATATTAATATACGTAAATATTAACAACAACTACAAGCATCGTCAATCAACAAGTATTAAACAATTAGATGACAATATAAAGTTACAAACGACACATCATCAAATATAAAACATATAAGATCAAACAAAATTGCAGAGTAGTATAAAATGAAGCTTTCCTTATGCCATTAATATTCCGTTTAATCGTAATAAAACACAGTTGAGTTTGTGAATTCAGAGCAAGTGTGAATCTCAGTAGCACGAGGCAAAAATATCACGGTTTTCTTCTGCACGCGACAATCGCTTGGGACAAGATGGAAAATTGCATTACTGCGAGCCAGTATAAGACTCCTGAACGGTGATGGAAAAATTCCTCGAGTCGAGGGCTTGAAGGATGAGAATGACAAATAATTATCGAATACCATAGTTTCATTTTTCAACCTTTTACAAGATATTTTTCAAACAATTGTTACTATATTACACGCGATCACGATTATAGTGCGAATAGTCAGCATAATAATCCAATACAACAATTATTTATGTACCGCATTAACAAAAATAATGAAGATAAAATAATAAGCTTATAGTTCAATTGATATATTTCCTCAGATTTTTATTATACACAAATATATGTATTACTGTTTTTTTTCTCATTTTATTTATTATTCATTCAAATATTATTTATCACCCTCTTAATGTATACAAACAACATCCAGAAGGAAATTAAACGTTTCACAGAATAACAAAAAATGAAATAATCTTCCTTTAAGCCTCGCGTATCGAGTTACGCATAGGGCAAAATCCTGGGTTAAGGTATATAAGACGGATAAAAGTGCAAGAAAGCGAGAGAGAGAGAGAGAGAGAGAGAGAGAGAGAGAGAGAGAAGAGAGATAGAGAGTTAAAAGTGCAAGATAGATAGAGAAAGAGAGAGAGAGAGAGAAATGCAAACACGTGCAGAGGTAGAAGAGAAGTATGTACACACAGACACACAAAAGTGCAACAAGAGAGAAAAAGTGAAGGAACCAACCTTGTTGTGAGACTTGAACATACAGGCTGTCCCCGCGAATAGCTGCGTAGGAAAACAGAGAAAGATATAGAGATTATACTTATGGATTTATGATATGCGGTGTCAAGTATAATAGTCAATGTTTTACTATCTTTTCTATTTTTCTGTGTGTATGTATGTGTACGGGTATGTGTATGTGTGTGTACGTGTGTGTGTGTAAATTGTAGATCGTTAGTTTACTTTTCTTTTTTCTCAGGTCGGTTAACGAGACTGAAGATGTGGTAGATGCGATTTCAAAATATTAAATTACAACAGATTTAGAATGTTTATTTTATGTCGTGTAGATTATTTTATCGTAAATATGCGGTAACCATTTACTCCACACACGGTTACTTTATTTTCACGAAGTTTTAAAAATATATTGTTTGTAATAAAAATTATTATTTTGTCGGACCAAAATTTGGTGTAACTATTCAAAATTTGAGCGCTGATTATACTAATGTCAAATTAGTGGAAATTCATTAGTTCATATAGTATATTTCACCGTTTTAATTTTTGAAAAGTCGATATTCATTATGAATAAGTAATTATTCACTTTTTAGAATAGTGAAATGTTCAAAATTAGAAATAAGTAAAGTACCCAGTGTCGGGACAAGCGAAAAATTGGTGGTAGTAGTGGGACACGTTGAATTTAATACTATACGAATGAATTTGTATTATTAACTATAGATAGATTAATGTAAGTATTTGTATAAAAAAGTATTCGTTTAATTTATATAAATTTAGCATAATCAGCAATCAAATTTTTTGAGATTATGACTATTGATGAATTTTGTTGTTGAATGGTGTCCCGCTATTACTCTCTTACAGTTTCCATAACGTAGTGACACATTTGAAACTAATATCCCGGTTTATCTTCATCCGAATCATGTCCCACTACTGCATTCTCTTTGCATCTTCTTACTTTTTTAATTAAAACATTTAAATAAACTACCGTTTTGAGTAAAACACTAATGAAATTGACAATTAATTAACAATTAGATTACTAAGTTTTGAAATATTTTGTTTCTAATTGTTAAAACAGTGCTTATAGTATATTAAGTTTCCGTAAGTGTCCCGGTACTGGGTACTTTATCTAGTGCGGATATTTACTGTTGAAATAATGAAAATTCTCTGTTGAAATAGTAATAGGTACTCACTTTTAAAATAGTGAATATTTAATTTCGTAATATTAAATTCTCTTTCTCAAACTTGATTGTAATCTTTGTGTTTTAAATATTAAAAAATTAAGTAAATAATTGTAAAATTATGGTTTTTACAAGTAAATTGCACGAAATTAAATCTTTTCTTATTTCTTTACAGAAGTTAACATTCATGAAGAACGAAAATAATGTTTCAATAATCAAGTACTTAAAAAAATACGACTGCATACAAAAACTAATATTAACCCATTAAAGCCCCAGCCGAATAAAAATTTTGTTCGATTTTCATAGTTGTTATTTGATGCATAAATCGTAGCCTATCATAACGCTAATTTTTTTCTATGTAAGCTTTAAACATGTAACATTAAAGTTTGAGAAGACAATAAAATGCTTCCCATACATAACATATTATATTCGTTAATTTATTAGTCGCAGTACGATATCAGCGAATTAAAAAGTTTGCTGAATATTAATTAAAAAAATAATATCAATGATGCATCAGTGACTGTATAAAAACGTTAAGTAAAATCCCGCGGTTAATCGTAATCTTATACAAAATCAAAAGGACCACAAAGCATATTACAACGAGTTGAAACACCTATTTTGCATACTATTGAAATCTGTATATGATTTACGAAATAGCGAGTCCTTTGTACGCAAAATATAATAGAGAGCGATTGAGTGTACTGTTAAACAATAAATTAATGAAGATATAATGGTACATTTGGAATCGTAGCTAATGACAAGCTATGTAATTATTATCTAAATCGATGGCGAAGCAGTATGGTCAATTAATATTTCATTGCGTCAGATTAATAGACTTCCCTTTTGCACACACGTCGGTTAATATCACAGTCGTTTCGATAGCATATGTGCGTGTAATTATCTGATTTATAAGAAGTTTCTAAAATCCTTTTATTTGAAGCTCGATGTAACTTCACTAATGAGATACCGTAGAATGTGTCGTATGAAGGAATCGATGATAAATATAACTAGTACTTTTTCTTTGTGGTTACGATCATCTTTAAATTTAATGCTTTATTCCGTTATTTGCTGATAGTTATTGATAAATATAGCAAACCATGTTTCTCGTGGTTGTCTTAGATTAAAAAATACGCAAACGTCAATATGTGGTTCATAGTATTTGTAAAACATATAATATTATTAACCTGTGTGATTTTACGCGTAACAAATGAAAAAAACGTCGGCTAATAATACGTATACACAGAAAAAAAGATTATAGTAAACATTGCTATTTTATTGAGTAATTGAGAGGCAGACTTAACACATCATGATAGAAACTGTTTCTATAAGAAAATTTACCAGATATTAAATATTAATAAACCTAATATTTTTACATTTTATAGAATGTTTCCTATAAAAAATCATTTTTATTATTTGTTAAGTATATTTCTGAGGTAGGGAAGTAGCACTTGCTAGATAAAAATTATTAAAAATGGTATACCAATAATATAAATTTAAAGATTTTCTAATAACTGATAAGTATAATATAATCTTAATTATTTATATAATTATTAAATATTCCAATTGCCTCAGAATCAAAACCTCGTTTAAATCGATGTCACGTGAGTAGGTGACGTAGATATACATATATATATATATATATATATATGTATAAATAAAATGGTTTACTTCATAAAATATTGTGGCATTCGTGGTCTTATGAGGACATTAGAATACTTCTGTATTACAAGTTTTGTGACAAGTATGACAAACCTACATTCGACGTCTACAAGATTGGTAATATAACCTAACTAATATTGAAACCTTAAATTAATTCAATTTTCTTTGTCGTATTTTTCTATAAATTCTTGCATAAAAATGATCTTTTTAATAATTTGAGAAGTAGAAATAATCACTCTTTTAAAATCAGTTATCGTTCATTCTTTACATACGGCACAAAATAAAAATTAAATTTTTATCTTTTTCAGGCTTGATTTTGATACTATTCTAGTTCTTGGTAGTGGATAGTCACCCTCCATTATTTTATTTTGGTTTTTTAGACGATCTTGTAGGGCAATTCACAGGGTGTTGAATAAATTTTAACACCTTTTCTTTTAATTAAAAGTTGCGACGTTTCGTCTGATATTTTTTCAGACCTCTTCTGGCACTAATTTATTAACAGAGACACAAATATTAACAATTTTTCAAATTGAACATGAACAACAAGAATAATTTTTTTATATAAATAACACAAAAACGCAATAATTACCAATATTGAAAAAAGGTTAGCTCATCATCAAGCCATGTCAAGTCGGACTGACCGTTATAACAAGAAATAAACATATAGAGTATCTAACGCTCTTACAATTTTCCAAGAAATTCACAGATGATTAGTATATACATACGTATATACCTATATATACTGATTGTGAGTAATTTTAACAGCCGTTACAGTATGTTCTTATACAAGTAATTTAAACCCATTGTGTCTTCTTTTTTATTTAGTGTGTTTTTATGACTATTTATAAAAATCATTTCAGAGATTAACCGTTTTTTACGTACATTTTCTTTGTCTAATATTTGGACATTTTCAAAATCAAATTGATGGTTTTTATTCTTCATGTGTATAGCTACTACTGATTCAGTATTGTGTGATTTTTTATGTTCAGAAATTCTATCTTTTAACATTCGTTTAGTTTCGCCTATGTAAATCGATTGACAATTTTTACAGTTAAATTTATATACTACACCACATGTATTTAACTTGCTAGTAGAATCTTTACCTAATTTTATTACGGAATTTAACCTATTTTCGATTCTTGGGATGATGGCTATGTTGTACTTTTTTAACAATCTACTAATTTTATTGTGAAATTCTGTATGATATGGTAAGGGTAAGGCTGTAATTACTTGTTTTTTATTTTGTTTAACAACGTTGGTCAATCTTATTTTTCGTAACCTGGTGTTAATAGCATTATTAATAAAACATTTTGGATACTTGTTGTTTTGTAAGATTTTTTTGACAGTGTTTAAATTATCTTGGTGAAAAGTTGAATCTGATAGTAGTATTGCTCGATCTATTAAATTATATATAATGTTCTTTTTTTGACGATCTGTATGATGAGAGTTGAAGTTTAAAACTCTGTCTGAATTCGATTCTTTACGATACCAGTTAGTTACAATTTTGTTGTTTATTCTCATTAAACTTAAGTCTAAGAAGTTAATTTTATTATTTGTTTCCAATTCATGTGTGAATTTTAAATGTTCGTTTTGATTGTTAAAAACACTAATAACTAAATCTATTTGGTCTCTTTTAACACATAGGATAGTATCGTCCACATATCTGTAGTAAAACAGTGGTATACAATTGTATGAGTTTTTTAATTTTAGTAAGCAAGCTTTTTCAAGGTCCTCCATTACAATGTCTGCTAGAATAGGTGAGATATTTGATCCCATCGGTGTTCCAAAAATTTGATGATAATATACACCATTAAATGTAAAAAACGTATTGTTAAATAAAAATTCTACAATATTGCGAATTTCATGGAACGGGATCTTACAAATACTATTTATAGTTGAATAACGTCTGTCTAAACTATCTAAAACATCTTTACATGAAACATTTGTGTATAAAGAGACTACGTCAAGTGACAGGAAGATATAATCTTCGGGTAGCGATTTTTTTACCAACAAGTTCTTAAGTTTTAAACTATTGTCAATATGAGACTTTGGCGGAGGTAACGCAGTTTTTAATTCATTACATATTAGTTTTGATAAAAAATAAGTTGGGCTGTTTATGGTTGACACAATTGGTCTAAAAGGAATATCCTTTTTATGGATTTTTGGTAATCCATACGCTTTTGCCAAAGATGTATTAGTTTGTGTTAACTCATTATTGTGATAATTTTTTAGAAGTAAATCGTTGTCATTCAGTTTTTTTAAAATTGTATGTACATTAGATTGTAATTTTTTAATCGGATTCTTTTTGACTATTTTATAAACTTTTTTATCATTGAATAGTGCTGTCATTTTTTCTAAATATTCTGATTTATTTAAACAAACTGTAATATTACCTTTATCAGCGTGTGTAAAAAACAGATCTGTATTTTCTTTTAGAAATTTTTTTGTGTTACTAAGTTTACTGATGAACTGTTTTTCTTTAAGAGAAATATGTGGTGTTATTTTCATTTCCTTTTTTATGCTTTTTACAACGACTTCTCGTATCTCATTTTTGGCTTCATTATTTATTTCTAATTTATCTAAATTTGTTTCAACGTTTTTGACTATGGAAATTACATCTTTTTTACACATATTTTTTTGTACGTTAAATTTTGGGCCTAAACTTACAATATCTGATATCTTGTTCATGTTCAATTTGAAAAATTGTTAATATTTGTGTCTCTGTTAATAAATTAGTGCCAGAAGAGGTCTGAAAAAATATCAGACGAAACGTCGCAACTTTTAATTAAAAGAAAAGGTGTTAAAATTTATTCAACACCCTGTGAATTGCCCTACAAGATCGTCTAAAAAACCAAAATAAAATAATGGAGGGTGACTATCCACTACTATATAACGGTCAACGATCGAATAACGACCAGTCTCCAAGGGGAGGATCATTTTTCAAAAACATCTCTAGAAGACACGGACACAAATTGACGAAATTTCTGAAGACTTGGATAAAAGAACGACAACCATTAGCCAAAACACAATCAAAGCGTTTATTTCTTCTAAAATGCAGACACAACGATATTATTCCGAATCACATTAAAAACATGAGTAAGCGTTTTTTCAACTTGAACTTCTTTAGTAGTTTCTATAAATATCGATTTTCATATCAAGTTAACAAACAATCCTACAGATTACTAAAATTTGAAATTAAAGACTTACATATACAAATTAACTATTTACATAAATCATTAAATAAACTAAAAATTAAGATAGAACGAAGCAATATATGCCAAACGACTCTTAATCAATTTTTCGCTCTAACTGAGAGAAAGGTGGAAAAAAAGTTTCTAAAATTAGAGAGTTTACACCACAAAAAACTTAATTATTTAATAAACGAAAAAACTGACAAAGATAATTCAATTGTGAACAATAATAATTATGTAATAAATCTCACAAAAACGACCATACCGAACGATGTATCAGATATTGCAAGTTTAGGCCCAAAATTTAACGTACAAAAAAATATGTGTAAAAAAGATGTAATTTCCATAGTCAAAAACGTTGAAACAAATTTAGATAAATTAGAAATAAATAATGAAGCCAAAAATGAGATACGAGAAGTCGTTGTAAAAAGCATAAAAAAGGAAATGAAAATAACACCACATATTTCTCTTAAAGAAAAACAGTTCATCAGTAAACTTAGTAACACAAAAAAATTTCTAAAAGAAAATACAGATCTGTTTTTTACACACGCTGATAAAGGTAATATTACAGTTTGTTTAAATAAATCAGAATATTTAGAAAAAATGACAGCACTATTCAATGATAAAAAAGTTTATAAAATAGTCAAAAAGAATCCGATTAAAAAATTACAATCTAATGTACATACAATTTTAAAAAAACTGAATGACAACGATTTACTTCTAAAAAATTATCACAATAATGAGTTAACACAAACTAATACATCTTTGGCAAAAGCGTATGGATTACCAAAAATCCATAAAAAGGATATTCCTTTTAGACCAATTGTGTCAACCATAAACAGCCCAACTTATTTTTTATCAAAACTAATATGTAATGAATTAAAAACTGCGTTACCTCCGCCAAAGTCTCATATTGACAATAGTTTAAAACTTAAGAACTTGTTGGTAAAAAAATCGCTACCCGAAGATTATATCTTCCTGTCACTTGACGTAGTCTCTTTATACACAAATGTTTCATGTAAAGATGTTTTAGATAGTTTAGACAGACGTTATTCAACTATAAATAGTATTTGTAAGATCCCGTTCCATGAAATTCGCAATATTGTAGAATTTTTATTTAACAATACGTTTTTTACATTTAATGGTGTATATTATCATCAAATTTTTGGAACACCGATGGGATCAAATATCTCACCTATTCTAGCAGACATTGTAATGGAGGACCTTGAAAAAGCTTGCTTACTAAAATTAAAAAACTCATACAATTGTATACCACTGTTTTACTACAGATATGTGGACGATACTATCCTATGTGTTAAAAGAGACCAAATAGATTTAGTTATTAGTGTTTTTAACAATCAAAACGAACATTTAAAATTCACACATGAATTGGAAACAAATAATAAAATTAACTTCTTAGACTTAAGTTTAATGAGAATAAACAACAAAATTGTAACTAACTGGTATCGTAAAGAATCGAATTCAGACAGAGTTTTAAACTTCAACTCTCATCATACAGATCGTCAAAAAAAGAACATTATATATAATTTAATAGATCGAGCAATACTACTATCAGATTCAACTTTTCACCAAGATAATTTAAACACTGTCAAAAAAATCTTACAAAACAACAAGTATCCAAAATGTTTTATTAATAATGCTATTAACACCAGGTTACGAAAAATAAGATTGACCAACGTTGTTAAACAAAATAAAAAACAAGTAATTACAGCCTTACCCTTACCATATCATACAGAATTTCACAATAAAATTAGTAGATTGTTAAAAAAGTACAACATAGCCATCATCCCAAGAATCGAAAATAGGTTAAATTCCGTAATAAAATTAGGTAAAGATTCTACTAGCAAGTTAAATACATGTGGTGTAGTATATAAATTTAACTGTAAAAATTGTCAATCGATTTACATAGGCGAAACTAAACGAATGTTAAAAGATAGAATTTCTGAACATAAAAAATCACACAATACTGAATCAGTAGTAGCTATACACATGAAGAATAAAAACCATCAATTTGATTTTGAAAATGTCCAAATATTAGACAAAGAAAATGTACGTAAAAAACGGTTAATCTCTGAAATGATTTTTATAAATAGTCATAAAAACACACTAAATAAAAAAGAAGACACAATGGGTTTAAATTACTTGTATAAGAACATACTGTAACGGCTGTTAAAATTACTCACAATCAGTATATATAGGTATATACGTATGTATATACTAATCATCTGTGAATTTCTTGGAAAATTGTAAGAGCGTTAGATACTCTATATGTTTATTTCTTGTTATAACGGTCAGTCCGACTTGACATGGCTTGATGATGAGCTAACCTTTTTTCAATATTGGTAATTATTGCGTTTTTGTGTTATTTATATAAAAAAAATTATTCTTGTTGTTCATGTTCAATTTGAAAAATTGTTAATATTTGTGTCTCTGTTAATAAATTAGTGCCAGAAGAGGTCTGAAAAAATATCAGACGAAACGTCGCAACTTTTAATTAAAAGAAAAGGTGTTAAAATTTATTCAACACCCTGTGAATTGCCCTACAAGATCGTCTAAAAAACCAAAAAAAAAATATTCTAGTTCTTATTCCAAAAGCCAAACGTACGATTTCAACTATTCAAATATTTATTGTGCAGTGTGTTTAAAGGTGGTCACGAAAGACAGTATTATTTGGTCCCAATTGAGCAGTGACGGTCATTGCACTTTACGGAACTCACCAGATAAAATTCAGATATATCTACGTAGCCTAATCACGTGACATCGATTTAAAAACAGATCACAAAAAATACGAATAATTTAAAAATTGTCAAATTTGTTATTATGTCGTAAACTATCGTGTAAAAAAATATTTAAAAAAGTGATACTTTCCTCTTACTCAATAAAATAGCAACTATTACTATAGAACCTTCGCATGCGAACAATACGTACGCAGAGCACTTCAAATAGTAAAAAAAAATTGCCGCGAGGTTTAAACAACCCGACACTTACCGACAAACTCTTTGAACGTCAATCAATTATGATATAAAAGATATTTGTATAGAGAGCGAGTAAAATATAAATAATTGATGGTGTAGGTTATCCGCGAGTAGAGACAAACATAAATATAAATGTTGAACTATAACGAAGGAGAAAAGGAAGTAAGGAAGAAACAACCGTTCGATATGCTCAGAAATAACAAACCCATGAAACGTATGTATATTATGAAGCTTCATATACCGCGCGCTTCAAAGAAACTAAACGGTCGAGTAACTCTCTCTCTCTTTCTCTTCGATATACGTTCAGCAGGTGCACTGATCGAGCTTCTCTATATAGCGGTACGGGAAACGAAGATATTCCGGTTGAATCTACAAGGAGATGGATATAGTAAAACACATTTTCTTCTCACCGACTAATTGAAAAACTTTGCGTATCGGGGTCTTGTTTGTCACTCGCCTCGTGATTCTTAAACCCTGTGTGAATTCTATGATAACGAGGGTTCCAAAAGTTTCGTAATTACTCGAGATGGAACTTTAGGGTACAGTTTGTTCTGAAAAGGGGTAGATTGTAAGACGATTGTGACATCAGTTACGTTTGTTGGTTTTAATCTTAACTTTCATGGTTAATTAATCAATGAAATTCTCGAGTATTAATGCAAACTTCATCTGATAATTATCGAGACGATATTATTTTTTTTCTGTTTTACATCGTTTTCATTTTTCAAAATCCACTGTACACGATAAAGTGTAATATTTAAAATTATATTTATATAATTAAATTATAAAAAATTTATATTATACTAATATTTATATAATTAAAATAATATATTTATATAATTTTAATTTAATAAATTTATATTTAAAAAAATGCGTTAAAAAATGATTTTCAATATTCACAAAATAACGTAAAATTTAGATCGAAACACTAAATTTACCGTCGATCCTGTAACATAAAATCTTGGATCAAAGTAAAAATTTATCTTGATATTTCGTTAGATTAAACAAACGCGTGTAGACTACAATAATAAAAAAATAGGTAGCGCGATAGAAAAAAGCTTCATAGAGCGAAACACTCGAGAGCGTCGTTCGATTACACGCTCAATTCACAAGGGTGAAGGCGTCGAACCGTTAACACAAGACCGTCAAGAGAAAGAGACGAAAGACACTTGAATCTCCAACCAAGTCCCGTAAATTTATAACGAAGGTATACTTTTGAAGCTGCGTGTATATATACACACCTCTGGACACCTTTTGCATTCTTAGTGTGCGTAAATGTTGAGTGTAGTCGTTTCACATAGCTAATAAAAGTAATAAGGGGCTTTAAGGGTACGCGTTTTTAATGCCCTTTTTCATTATTAACCTCCTCTTTTCCTTATAATCATACTCAAACTTTTGTCGCTTCTTGTATCTTTCTCTAAATTTCGAATGATTTATTAGATCGAGTGTATAGCTAAAAAATAAAATCGATTTTTTTTTCGCTTATAATAAAAAATTTTCTAATGAATTGGTAATTTTCCAGCGTAAATTAACACCGACGAAACACTTTGACAAAAGAATAGTCGGTTGAAGAAAACGTCTTGATCTACAAAAGACTCATTTTTTTTTTGGAAGAGCACTAAAAGAATCCCATAGTGAGACGCGTCCGGTATCGACAATACCTCTCTTCTGTCTATGTTTGTTTTTGCAAGCCCCTAAAGGTTTGCTGATATAAATGCACCCTTCGTCCTCTACCCTCGAGGTGAGAGAGCATCTCGGTTGTCTTTATCTTTCTCCCTTTCGCGCGATATTAAGTCATGTCTGGTGCGTGTTTTGTACCTTCTCATTCTCATCTTTTTTTTTTCCTTATTTGTTATCCGAAAGATTTGTTACGATTCTTTTATAAAGTACGCAAGAATTTACAATGGATTTGCCTTTTTATTGCGGATAAATCGATTTTACGGTATGTAATATGCATACTAATTCTTAATTGCTTACAATAATAAAATATATTTTTAGCAACTTAGCGATGTACACATTAACTTTTTTAAAGTTGATCGATAAGGCTAAAATTAATTTTGTGTATGTTTTAAAATACGAAAATAAGAATTGAAACAGTTTAATTGTTTTGACATCACCATCATTTTTTGCAAGAACATTAGATATTTTTATGAATAAAAAATATTATTATCCAAGTATCACAGTGCTGTATACTAAAATATGTGTATACGCGAAGGGTTTTCATATTTTCAGAATGAATACGGAATTAAAAATGCCGCAAATTCCTCTCACAAATATTTTTTCTCATTTTTCATTCATTCATTCTCGGGTATCATGTTTTCACTTGTATTTCGCAAAAAAATGATAATTCTCAGATTATCTAAACATGACACACGATATAAGTACTTTATTTTTTTGTAAAATATTACGTAAATTGTAATGGTAAATTTATAACTGTGACATTCGAAAGAGCTAATGTATACGAGAATATATAATGATTAATAAGGAAAATAAAGTATACATTACATAATGAACAGAGAAATTTAAATATTTTTCGGACAACTATTTAGAATATAATTACTAAACGTCAAGAAAGAATGAGAAAAGTTACAATTATATTTAATAATAAGTATAAACATATTTGAACTTAGATTGATAATATAAATTACGTTTATAACCATTTAGACATGTCGGACCCAGATTACAGGAATCTACCTTTCATTAAAAAATCATAAAGATACTTAAAAATATAACGGAGAGCTTCACGTTGCGACTTTTGAAACACATTATTTTTTTATTACTTTTGAGTAAACAAGATTTTAGTCGGTAATTTAATAAATACTACTTCCAACACTGAGAGAAAGGAATACTTGAGACAAATGACGTTTCTTAACTGTTAAGATCTGATGACTTAAATATGGGCAAATGAATTTCTTTACAGTTAAGTATTATTTCAATCAGTTCTTAACAGTTAAACTTTCATTCGTTTCTATTAACGTAAAATCTTAACAGTTAAGAACTGAGCGTTAATACTTAAGAAATATCATTTTATGACAAGTCAATGTCAATTTATAGCAACAAATGCACGATTACTTTCTCACAAATATTTCTATCTCTCAGTGAATTTAAAAATTATATTGATATTAATAATTTAAAAATATAAAAAAATTCACAGATATTTAAAGCTATTACAGAAGCAAATACAGAAGTCTGAGGTTGTCAGTTTCTTCAAAATAATAATTTATTTTACATAAACATATAATTTTTTCAGCGTCCGAAATCCCCGAAAAGGGGATGCACACCCGGTGGGTTACTAACTGAGCAGAAAAATATAATTATTAATTTTTATTACGGAAAATCGTACATTTTCGATTCAGAAATTTTTTCCGATGTCTTTGTCGTATTAACCTGGAGTTTTGTAGAATGCAGAATTATTATTTAATTATCTAGTGCTTCTAAATTCGGGTGTTGCATAATACTGCATATTTTTGTAAATAAATGTAATAATTATCTTTCTCTGCACGGTCGGTAAACCACCGGGTATGCTACCCCGTGGCCGAAATCAAATAGTATATACTATTTTTTATTAAGTTTAGCAACTTCAATACATAATACATTAAAATTTAGAGATGGTGAGTTAATTTAATTCTATAATAACTTTGTATCAGAAAAATTTCTGTAATAGCATATACTTTAATTAGATCGATAATCTTCCAAATTTATATTTCTCTCGTACATCTTCTATATTACACATTATCATCCACCAATCATTTAGAGTATATAGCCAATTTCATTCAATTGATCGGAGAATCGGAACGGATAAAGATAATCAAACAAACTACTAATAGAATATCAATATCCCAAAGACTACAATAAGAAAACGCCCTCTACTACTTCTCTAAATCTCAACGCTTAAACAGGAGAGAGCTTTTTATCGTACTTTTCCTTCGAGCAGTAGTCACCCTTACAAAATCTTTTTTTCTTTTACCAGAGAGAATCTTCCCTTTTGCCTATAGCGAAGGAATCGGCCTGTCTCGCGTTCACATTTTTCTCTCTGAACACTGCACTGAAAGCTTGGGGAGGGTCTTTTCCACTTTCCGGTGTTTTCACGGAAATTCGAGCGCGTTCGCTACCTCTACAGGTGACGTTTTCATCGATCCTACCTTCTTTCTTTTTTTTCTTTTTAACCCAATCAAAGTAACAATTATATTCTATTACTTAATTTTTATTTTAAATGCAACTTTACATCGTTACGATCACGCTTTGAAAAACGTTTAGCACGTCGATAAAAATTATTTATTATTATCCTAATATCCCGGCATAATATATTACGAGAAACAAATTTTCCCATCCTTGACGACGTGAGGATAAAACTCGTTCGTCTTTATAAAACAAAGTTTCGGGAAGCATCTTGAGCGCAGGAAAATGGAAAGGAACCGAAGCGAGGTGGAAAATAAATCGCACGCAAGCCCAAGATAAATCCCGATTGGTCGGTAAGTACCAGGTTGGATAAGGTAGGTAGAATGAGGTGAGACTTTCGAAAGGGTATTTTTGAATCCCTCGGGAAAGCCATTAACGAAAGTAAGGCGTTACACCCGACGCATTTCTTTGCTCGCAAAACACATTTTACGCATATTTTATCATCCATATTTGCAGGTTGCGTGTGGAAACACCCTGGGTTTTAAGTAAATATTTCATGGGTTACATTTTTCGAAAATTTCATCTTTCAAAGTGGTGTGTGCCTTGTTTTTTGTTTTATTAATTTCTTTTTTTTCTCGTTTCTATCAAATCTACTAAATAATAACTCTCCTGGAGATTTTATGAATCATTTATATTTTGCTTTCGATATTTATACTCTTATTTATTCAACTGGAAAAAATATGTTGCGTTTTAACTAAAAGTTTGCATTATTTTTATTTTTAATGCGTGGTACGGTAAATTCAGTGAAAAATTGTAAGTTGTGTGGAATAAGATTAATTAAGTCGAAAAGCTTTTTGAAAATGTATACAATTTTAATATACGTTATAGCTCATAATTGAACAAAACGCCTTATTAACGCCCAAACGGCCAAAATTTTGTTTCTATCGAATCTCGCGTCAGTAAAATTAACTTAACCCTTTTTTAAAAAAATTTATGAATTTTTTATTCAAAAAAATTATGACTATGAAAATAGAAAAAATTTTGGACCGTTTGGGTGTTAATGGATTAAGTCAATTGAAATGAACTGTCTGTCTCCTAACATGACGGGTAAGACTTTTACTTTTATTACATTATTAATCACGTACCTATTATATTACATAAAATTCAAAGGGAAAAGCGACGTGAAATATTTGTATATATAAAATATAATTTAAGTGAAATTAGGAGAAAGGAAGAACCAAATAAAATCCACGAAAACTCAAATATTCACCTTATTCCGTTAGCCTCCGTGTACATAATAAAAATTCCTTTTCATACTGAATGGTACTTGGAGGTGACGCGCAGCAAACATCCACTTTACGTCAACGTATCTAATATGAAACCTGCATACGAGAGTTTTACCCGTCTATCCTGAAATTTTGCGGGATCTAATGGATCCTTGGGTAGCCAGTAAAGTTGCATTTATGAGCCGTAACGAAATTATGGTCCACGGAGTAAATAAAAGAGATGTAAGTACCTCTTCCTCTCACCGAAATTTTAACGCTGCTCTTGGAACTTATTTCCGCGTCTCGTTTTTTTTCTTCTTATAGTATGACGAGTTAGGAAGTCAAGTTCATAAAGAAATATATAATGTTACACGGTCCAAGAAGATTAAATTATTATACTTTACGATGCTTTTTATAGTTATGTTTAAAAAAAAGTTTAATAAACCACTCACTTTTCCTGACTAGCCGAGATATATATTTTGCAATCTTTATTTTCTGCCGTTTCCAATACATTCATTTATTTCTTTACACGAATGCGCGATAAATTTGAATAAATATAGAGCTGTTGCTTTTCCTTTCGATTAAGAATCACAACGATTCCGTGTATCAATAATCCAAACGAATAAATTATACATTCGTATATAACTATTGGTATACATGTATATCGAATTGTTAGAAAACGATAATCCCAAAAGCATATTCAAAACAATTCAAATGTAATTTTCGAAATCCCCCATAGCCTGTTCGAATTAACGGAGGTTGCATCACGATCGCAAAGGCCGTTAGAAATTCTACGAGCTTTGACCAAGGGATGGATGGATATATATCATCCAAAAGGCGCGACGCGACTTCCCGAGTGGTCGTCAACTTTAGGGTCGGCTGTGCGCACCTGGTGAAATTGCATTTCGCGATGGAAGACGTAACCTTTCCATCAAAACTCGAGATAGGGAGAGTTGATCTTGATTCGACTCTGCGCGTGAATGGAATAACGAATGGACCATACCTCTCGAATCTCTTCATTCTAATTAGAAGCAGCGAAACCTCCTTTTATTGAGAGAAGGATGATGGATTAAAGTGGTTCAATTGAGTTATATGCTTTCAAATGAGCACAATTTGTTTTAACGAGGATTACAACTGATATGGCGATGAATCTACAAAATGGACTTTTCATTTTTAACATTCACTTTTTTTAATTATTATAATTTCTTTAATAAACTATTCTTTTTGTTTTTTAAGTTCCGTTATTGACATAGAATAAGATTTAAGATATTTTGACTCAATAAAATAATACACTGAGCATATAATTTAATCATTTCAATAAAACATTTTCTAATCTAACATTTTCAAATCTAATTTTTTCAGTTACAAAACTTAATTGGATAATTATTTTTGTGCAAAATCTGTTTTACAACATTAATATTACGTAGAATAATGAAAATCAGGATGCGAAAATAAAATTGAATTATATACAATATTTTCTTTTGACTACTTATCTGTGTGATTCGAGTTGAAATTCAGGATTCTATCAGCATTGGATGGTTTTACATACAAATAGACATAATAGTTAAATAAAAACTGAACAATATTTTGAATGTTGTCAAACGAGCTCTGGTAGAAATCTGACAATAAATATAAGTTTTATAAGCAAAAAAATGACAAGTACGTCATAAAATACAGAAGAAATGCCCAAAATCAGTGTTTTATTTAACTTTCAAATGGTAAATTTCTACTATGGGTATTTTACAATTATTGTGAATATTTGACACGCGTCGATCCAAACTGTCAAGAACAGCTGAGCACGAAATATTGGTAAACAAAGATTTAACGTCGAGAGACATAATAACATATTCATCTGGGATCATTGTATTTTCCAAAAAGGATTCAAATTCGTGATTTTGGTATAGGAATCGATTATTAAGATTGTATTAAATTAATCTTGTAAAAAATGTGTCAGGCAATTAATTATGCCTTTGATTTTATCTAATTATTTACCGCGAATATTAAACTACAAATATTTCTAATAACAATAGCACGTTAAAATAATATAATCCGTCCATAAAATGGATCAACTATAAAGATACTCTTAAACTATTAGTGTAAACGATTTACATAAATAAGAGAAATTGTCTATTATAAGTTCATTTCAATTACATTACTTACATACATATATACAGTAATACTTATATATATATATAGAATGTTGAAAGAAATTTAAAATATGTGTATTTAAAATAAATAGGGAAAGCAAATTGGAAATAATTAAGTTTTAAAGAAAATTAAACCACTTTTATTGTTTACAATTAACTTTCTCTCACTTTTAATTAAATCTCAGTAGTTATTATATATTTTTTGTTAAATTTATTTTACGTTAATTGAGGTTGTTACTATTAAACATTTGCTATTTAGCTTCAATTGCCTATATATATATATCTATATCGTATCAATTAAAACGTGTCAAACGATTTTCGTAATATCTATATATACACATTTACAATAAATTTTACTTTGTATAAACATTGTAAACGCGCGCATTACGAAAGCATAGTACGAAATATTTGAAATTCCACAATGACGAGAAATGAGTTTGAATGCCAATAGAAAAATTAACGTAAGCCAAAACGTGACCAGTTGAAAAGTGCACCAACGTATTCACGACACTCGAGTAACTGCCGTCATAACACGGAGACCCTTATGTAGGGAAAACGACCACCGTCGTATTTAGTGGACGTTGAAAAGCTTTGAATTTAACGCGGCTTACGTCGTTTGCGGTGGAACTCGATTTTCGGGAGCTTTGAGGTTAGGTAACGTATCAGCTATAACGACGAAGTAAAGACCCCACTGAGGTCTAAATCCATTTGACGCGTTCGGTTTATCGATTATCTTTAATAAACCTTTGCAGTTAATTCATATTATGATTTATTGTTGATACGTTGTTGCATTCCCCGCACTCGAATAACTAAGAAAATTTGACGATACAAAAATGTAATTGTTATTTCGAAATCCTGTGGTTTAAAAATGTATATATGCGTTGTTCCTGACGAGTGATCAGAAATTCAGCCTACAGCGAGGAGGAAAAACAACGGTAAGAAAAGAATTTCAACCCATGAACTTCACCCAACAATCTTTTTCTGCGATCAATTTAATTTACCCAGGTCGGCGCACGAGCGGAAAACCTCTTGAAACCCTGCGGCCAGAATAAACTACAAAGCTCGCGCGGAATCCCAGCACAAAACAAAGTCACTCTCATTGCTTCCATTCGGGGATTCGAGAATCCTTCATTTTCGCCTGAATTCGACTCCAGATACAAGTTATACTTACCTTAGATAATTCATTTTCGCAGATTCGAATTTTCGACTGGTTGGCTACTAATAAATCTTTAATACTCAGTTATTTTTCGGAATATAATGCCCAATAAATTATATTTTGAAGAATGTGCGATAAATAATTTTTTTTTTTTTTTTTTTAACAAAAAAAAAATAAATAAATAAAATTTTTTATTATTCAAATAAATTACATGTTTGATGACAAATGATTCAACGGTCGTTTCGAACTAATAATTTTTAGTTACTTCAATGCATAAATAATCGCATCGCGAATGATTACATTGTAAAAGTGTTCAGGAAACTCTCACCTGTTCAATTTAAATATTTACGCAAAATTGGATAGAAAAATTCACCAAGAATGCTCAACTTGAAATACGAAATTTAATCCTTAACTAAGGTATTTTTATACACGAAGAACACACCTGAAAAAGATCTTTACATGAAAATGTAGCTACTTTCCTGTACAAACACGAATATAATACCATGAAAACCCTTTTTCAGCTGAAAGCATCTCTTTGTGATGAATAAACAACCCACCGGAATCAAGTCTACGTGAAGAAAAATCGCAAGAGTACCGAGAATCCGAATGGACCTTTAAAACGCGTAATGAGGGGGCCACTTGGCGATTCCGGAGGCTTAGTCGGCCCAGCGTTCCGTGCAAATTCAACCCCCGGCGCATCGCGACGAATCGACGACTGTCGAGCGAGGGAAGAAAAAATTGGAAATTCTCGACGCCGGTGTATGTATACATATATATATACTCACACGGCTGTGGAACTTTATGACTGCTTTTAAGGACGTACAGTCCTTCCAGAAAGGGTTTCCTTTTTTCCCTGACTATATCGATCCGCCTTTTTTAAGGGATGACGGGGTAGTTTTTATTGAAAATGCAAAATTCCCCGGTATTATCATGTTATCAAGATTTATGATGATTTGGTGTGGAACACACAAATGTATTGTGTGTTTATGAGTTTAATCTGTATTTATGAATCGTCATCGTTTGTCAGTTTAGCAAGAATTAATTATCCTATTATTTTGTTTGGTAAGTGCTTTAAGCCGTGTGGTTTAAGTTAAATTAATATTGACATCTCTAGTCAGTTGTAATTTTACTTAAGTATTTTAAGAAAAGTAATTCTTGCAATTTTTAGGTTTCGTAGCAAATATACTCTAATTACCATGTTTTAAAAATTAATCCCACGTAGCAGAGAATTGGCTTATACAATGTTTAGATCATTTTTCTGAATTTCACGCCCAACCGATTATATTTCGAAGAATGTGCGTTGCATAAAATTTTTAATTAATCAAAATAAATTATACTTACGTTAGAAGACAATCAATTATTTCTTTAACATATGTCGCGTAAACCAAGATGTTTTATTTCTTAAGGGAAATCAGAGAGTGTAATAGCAGCACTTGGCAATAAATTGTAAAAATATCCAGGAAAAAGAAAATTCATCACAATCTCGCAAACAGAAGGACTTATTCTATCTATCATTATCACTAATTAATCTTAACAATTGTTATCATTTTGTAGAGTTCTCTATTTTTCGTTGGACCGTAAAACCAATACGAGCTTAAAAGATTCGGAAGAAACGCGAGGTGAATCTGCTATAAGACAGTTTGGTTGTAAGTTAAACTTTTTTTTCCTGCAACCTTCTTTTTGCCTTCTTTCCTTCTTCCTCCTTTCGTCCGGATTTCGTAACGACTTATTTTATGTTCTTCCTGTTCACCCGTATTTCTTTTTTGTTCCGTAAAAATGTATATAACTACGGTACTTCAAGGGATAATTACTTTCGTTTCATTCGTAGAATACTCACTTTTATTTTTCAGTCGGAACAACTCAGTGATGAAATTGGTGGCTAGGTAAAATTGATAGATTATATTAGATGTGCAAGAGGTCGGATATATGTAACATTTCATTTGAAGTACGTTTTAAATAATTTGCAAAATAGTTAAAAGATGAAAGTAGTGATTTGTTTATCGTATTTACGGTCCTCTTTCCGAATCGAACTTAATAAAGAATAATTATTTATTATTTACTATTATCTATATATTATTCGTATAAATAACTTAAAAAAAACACACATCACCGAATGATAAATTTATCTATAGGGCGATTACAAATTATTTGTAAAAAAGTATTGTATCCTATGGTTTTTTTTCTCTTGTCTTCTTATAATATAAAAGGACTGACTGGTCCGCATCAATAAATAAAGAAATAAATATATAAATTAAATATGTCTTGTAATGACTTCTCAATTATCATATATTTTCTATTATGTAACATTTTTATACATTAACACTAATACGTGATATGATCCAATTAAAAATTAAAATTATAAAAGATATTCAAACATTTACTCGAGATTACAAAAATACTTAAAAATCCACAATCGATATTCAATGTCATTAAACCGTTTGTACTATTTAAAAATAAGTAAAAATATAATCTATCTATTTCAATCTTATTCCACACGGAGCAAAACAATATTTCCACACACCATAATAAAAGTTTCGAAGAATTTTGAAGAAGACTCTCCACTTTAAACTCCGAAATACAAAACTTTAAACGATCGCCGTTAGATATACCCACATAAAAGGAGAAAAAGTAGAGAAGCGTCGGTCGCGGTAAATCATCACAATGGATGGCGGTTAGAATCCTCATGGCTGCACGCAAAATGTAAGGGATATAGAAAGAAGAAGTTCGCACGAGCCAAACTTCGAAATGGACTTTTTTTCATCTCTCACTCTGCCATTTCGGTCGATAACCGGAGCGTCTGCATTACTTGTAATAAATGCTGCAGGTGTGGTTTGCTTTTTTTTAAGTATAAATGACTTACGGGTTTGACACTTCGACTTTTCTAGTTTTTTGTATATTTGAGTTTGTTGGTACATTTTTTCCTATAATATAGTCTACTACTTGTTCGATAAAAAAAATACTATTTTATTATTATTACACAATTAGCATTAAGCGAAATGGTTGCATGTGAATAATATTTATTTGGATTAATTAGTAATACGCGGTGTAACAAGTAGGTAAAAATAGATAAGCAGTAATGAATAAACAAATTTTTTCTTTACATATTTAAAAATCTTTTTTTCAAAAGTTAATCATTAGTATTTTAAAAGAAAGTTGTAGGTGAAAAAAGACAGATTCTTATAATTAGGCTGCAGAATTTCGGATAAACGAGTTAGTGAAATATTTATAATTTTTACTCATAATTAAAAAAAAAATAGTATAATATATTTCAAGATCCTATAATGATATAATTAAAATTAATCTTGAAAGTGATTTGGAAATTTTTATGAAATAATCAAAGTCTATTTCAACGAAAGAATGTACTATGTTTACTAAAAAGAAGAGTACTTGACCTCTGGGAAACGAATCTTATCCTAACTTTGGTATATCTTTTATAATATAAAAATGTGAAGAAAGCCACGTTATTGTTTGCCAATGGCCACTTTTACGGAAGTTATTCGATATCTAATAATAATATTAGTAAATATTACTTCCAATTTGATCGCTTATAACTCGAAAGCAAATAGAGATAGGCACTCAAACCAAAAACCGGAAGAAAGTTGAGTTCAAGTAGATAAGGTTTATAAAAAAAGAAGCTCAAGTTGATTAATTTGCAACAAAGTTATGAAGAAAATAAGAAATTTAAAAAATTTTAACCAAAATTTATTATGAAAAATTTATTGTTTCTTTTGGCCTAATAATCTTTAATTATTTTTACCGGAGGTCAAGTACTCCCCTTGTTAGTGTTTATGAATTTCAGTATGAAAGTTTACGATATGCTTGTATAATCAAATAATATTAATTAATACGACCAGCTAAACGGATTGAATTTGAATTTTTAAATAGAACATAACTAACATATTTTTATACATCAGGCGAAAAATGTTCTCGCAAATTAAATGTATACACACAGAAAAAAATAATTAATTTCTCACTTCAAACAGAATTCTTATTAAATATGACCTAAATAGAAATGTGGTTGATATTAAATGAATCCTCTATAATCAAACGGTATCTTCTTATGTCCAAAACTAGGAAGTTTGACTTAAGTAGACCAATATACAGGATCAACCATATTTCATTTTGGTTCCCACTTAACAACAATTTCGTTTGAAGTAAGAAACTAATTTTTTAGAAATTAACTTTTCATTAGAAAAAACAAAAATTAAATCACAAAGTTCCAATATACTAGTTGCATACCAAAGTAGGAAAAACTCCTACACCCGCAAGAGAGAAAAAATTATTCAAGGTAACCCCAAGCAATTACTTAATAAAATAGTTATTCGCCGAGCAAAGAGGGGACAGAAAGCCTACGAACTTGGTGGATCAACTTTCCAATTGTATTAAAGAGCGAACAGGGGAAACGAACCAAACCTCGAGTCCCTTAACAAGAGACAGGCATTCCCTTGTATGTAGTTTGCAAAATTACAAGAGAGGGGTTACGAAGTTATACGCGAAGTGAACATAAAGGACTTAAAGCTGGAATTTCATTGAAGATTCTTTGATAATACGGGAAGCATTTACATGAAAAAAAATGTTAGTGTGATTGGTTAGATATTTCCGACACCTATAATATATAAACAGTATTTGATAGAATTAAGAAAAAAAATAATAACTTCTGTTTTACAAAATATATATAGATATACCGAGTAAAACAAAATAACAGTAACTGTAAACCCGAAGAAATCACATTGTGTATCTAAAACGTTTGGTTTTGCATATAAAATCACCTCGAGAAAATTGGCAACGCATCTATAGAATATTCAGTTAAAAAAAGTCTAAAACTACCATTAATCGAAATGAAAATGGTCAATTTCGATAACCTGCATCCACAATCTTCATCTCGAAAATCCTGTGGGCATCGATCCCGAGTAAATTCAACTCGTAAACTGGCAATAAATCAGCCAGCTGTAAAACTGGCAATAAATCGCGGAACGTAACAAAAAAAAGAAAAAGAAAAAGAAAAAGTGTAGAGAATAAAAAAAAGGGTAAGTAAAGCTTACCGCCATGTCTTCGCTTCTGTAAGCTGTAAGAGTCTGCTCGTCCTGAAGAAGGACGCAATAGCAGGGTTCCCAACATGCTTCGTCCGATGGGTCACCAACGCAGCAGTCAGCCTCTGAAAAAAGAAAAAGAAGTTATCGCACCTTCAGTTCACTCTCTAATGCCTCATCGTAAAACGCAGGTGTGTGCGACTTGGCTCGGAGAATCGTAAAAAATTACGGTGTGAGAGGTGTGTATGTATACGTGTACATACACCATCTCGCTCGAATCGTCTGACTTATTATTATATTACGCAACCTTTCGTTAGCGATGAATGAACTTTTGCGTGTCAAGGTTCGAGTTTGTTGTTAACCTGAGGTTTTGTTGTTCACTTTATGGGTTTCTCCTACGGGTAGCAGTCGATCGTTTTATTTAAATATTCTAGGTGGAGTCTTTTTTTCTCATGTTTTTCCATTGTAAAGATAAATTGTGTTTACAGAATGTATGTACACTGTTGTTTCGCACGGGCGATTTCTAATATTGCTTACAAATATTGAACATTTTGATTGTCATTATGGAGCCTCGTAAATAATTTTTTCTATTTTATAATTCATTAATAATACCAGTCTCGTTAGAGGATTTTGAAGATCAATGATAAATCAATTTTGGCTGTGTCAATTTTATCGTGTACGAAAAAAAAAGTTTCTAATATAGAAATTACAGGATGGGTATCATTTTATCGGCTGTTTCCTGTATATTTACTTCGAAAATTGTTTTGAAAATACCATTACAATGATTTTAATAATTATACGTAGTTTTTTAATTTGTCGAATTTACGAACATCAGTTTCTTATTGTTTTAATATTATGAACTTTTATGCAAATTAATGTTTTTTTATTTTTCGAATTTTCGACTAAAAGTATAGGAAACAGTCGATAAAATGACAATGCTGTTTGATAATGGAGAGACAGAATTGGCAAATGATAAAAAATTACTATTTTGTTATAGGAAAATGTTATTACTTATCTATTAATATTTACTATATGTCTCCTGAATTCTTCCTATAAAAATAGTAATTTTTATCATGTTTACAAGAAACTTTTTTTCTCCGCGTACGAAAATATCCGTATAAAAAGATAAAAATGAATTCACACGAAAAAAAGTTAAAAGAAAACGCAACAAAATGCATCGTAGAAAAGCGCATTCAAATTCAACTTTCTCTATAACGTAGAATGTATATGTACACCAGCGGACCAAAAGATCAGATGATGGAAAAACAAACACACCAGCACTTACCATGCATTACAAGTTAAACAAACACCCTATATATATCCAGGATATGTATATAAACACCAACAATTATCGCAAGTAGTTTTAACGGCCTCCTCCGTAAATTTATGGGCACTGGCACTACTTTAACGCATGGTAAAACCCATTTGGTGTGTCTTTCTTCCTTTCATTATAATTTCCTATACAGCTGCTTATATTAACCTCATTTTGCGGTGGGCAAACCCACTGTATACGCTGCATGAGGTAACTTTTCCGCGGTCGCGAAAAAAAAGGGTTGCTCTAACGTATATATATATATATATATATATATCATTACTTCGTTTACTAATTACGACGATTACGAAAATATATCGCGAGTGCCCTTGGTACATATACAAACTTGGAACTGGCTTCGATCAGGGCGGCTCCTTTTTTAAGCGACTTTTAACGATGTGCCTCTACATATTCTAACCGATCGCTCTAACGAATTGAGGAGTTAATTGCTTGATTTATTTGGTATCTTAAATCGAAGACACCAGTTTTTGAACCAACCTCTCTTGGGTAACGCGCGACCTTTTTATTTATGGCTTTCCACTGAAAATTTTCCAAATCGTTGATCGCGATATATAAACGAAAAACTTGATACGTTAAGTATATACGAATTGATCTAATTAAGTTATTATATCATAATCGAGTTAATTGAGTAATTAAATAAACGCGTTACTGAAAATATAATTAGTAATTAGTGTAAAATTATTGAAATCAGTCTGGAGGCGTGGTAGTTAATGGATTAATATTTTAATGAGAAATACACAGTGTAAACCATGTAAAAATTTCCACGTAAAAGAAAACATTAGTTAACCTTGTACACGATTATACAACAATGAACTTTCATATTCTTTTATATGCTGTATAGAATTGCATTCTGAAATTCTATTAACGCATTATATGTACTGAGGTCGATTAAAGTAAATACATCGAATATTCAAGGTGTTTTATCGTAAATAATTTGTTTACGAATACATAACTAAATAAATAAATAATTAAAATAAATAATAAATGAATAAATAAATAAAATAAATAATAAATGAATAATTAAATAAAATAAATAATAAATAAATAAATAAATAAATAAAATAAATAATAAATGAATAAATAAACAAATAAATCAATAAATAAATAACTTAAGGAAATAAATTACATTTTGAATATATCTCTAGTCTGTATTAAACAATTTTTCACGAAATAGTTTAACAAACAAATTTTAAATATAAATATCTGTTGAAAACAAATAGAACTAATTTTTTTGTTATTATATAACTTTAATTTATCTTCGATTGGATTCATGCATAACTTCGTAAGAAATTCAATAAGTATGATCAATCGAAGAATTTACAAAACATTTAAAAATAAAGGCGATAAATCCCTTTCGCTTTTGATTAACCGGTTCACTTAACCATCAAACAGCATCAAGAAATCCATCATTACCAGTCGTTTTCCACCCTACGACCTCGTCACCACACAGCCTCAGGGTACCTTTTTCCTCTCGACCCTCAGGTTTATTGTCGCGATCTAACCGACGAGAAATCGACGATCATCTGCGAAAGTTCAATCTACATCTACACTTGTATCTTTGTGTTTATTTTCTATTCGCGAGGAACTGAATTATTCATGAGATTTTATATTACCAATGTTCTCTACTGACAATCTAATTTGAGATGTTCATCTTTTACAGAGATTTTTTTAATAATGTTGTAATTTGAATAGTACATTTTTCGGTTCTTTTCGATTTTTGTTGATTATAAACAAAAATATGTTTTCTTATCAAAAAATATGTATATATACATTCTTCCGATTCGACACGTCTAATTTTACATTCTTTTTTATCAACTAACATTAATTATTCATATTCAGTTTCGAATTTTTATTTCACTTTAAATATAGTAAAAGGTATTAGATAATGCCGAAAATACCTCATTTAAATCGTGAAATGAGTTTATAATTAAATCGCACATACACGTTATGTAACTATATGCAAATGCGGGTAAAGTAAAGTTTTCCCTCAAACGTGTGAACGCTTTTTGATTTAATATTTCTCGGTAAGTCGAACTTGCAAATTAAATTAGCATACAACTTTTCTACGAAATATTTTCATTAATGAAACATTTACGCATAATTTGCACGCGTTTTCTATGTACAATGGTCTAGTAAATTGTTTTCTAATCTATTATTTTAATCAGCAAGTATCTCGCGCGGCTTTTCTTTACATATACTTTCACTTTCATTTTTTAATAAGTAACGATATTAAGTATATATTCAAATTGCTCATTTGGTTTTGGTTTCAAGGAGTATCACAATTTCATAGTTATTAAAGTAGTTTCTAATCTGTTGTTTTTAACTAAATAATTAAATAACTTCAGTATTCTTTGGTATGCTTCAATATCTCTTGTAGATTCATATATACGCGTATATACATATTGCTATAAAGTACCGTAAAAAACCCTTAAAAGTACCCTATTGTTAAGATTAAACTTTGTAATCCTAGTACAACCTACTATTTGAAAAACATACTAAAAATTAAGGAAGAAAAATACGACGATGATGCAAGATTAGAAAATAAGATCAAAATCTCTTCCCTGAATTATAAAATCTAAAAATAGTCTACAGGCGTATATACGTAAGAATCATAATAACCTAAATGTATATATATATACATAATAAATTTCACTGTTTATCAAGAATTTTATATTTATCGATAAAACGTGAAGGATAATTTACAACGATCTCAACGCTTGAAACTCTAAGAATAAACAATGTGAATTTCAGGAAACTGAAAGTGTTGATTACGGAGGATGATTACACCTAAACATATAGAGGAGACTGGCTATTTAATCAATGGGGACGCCTACGCAATTTTTTCTTTTAATCCTTTTGAGCTCGATTGTTTTGATTTTCTTCGAGGTAACAAAACAATGACGGATCGCCTTATTATTACCGCACGGGTTTGGATTTGATTACGCGGGTCTTCAAATGCCAAATGGATTGTAATTTCGCAGTGTAGTTAATAGCGTGATTCATAAGATACGGAAATTCTCTATGGTGAAGGCTTGTATATACTGTTATTTTCTTTCTAAGGATGGAATGAAACGATTCGATTCGTTTTTTTTTTCTTATTTTGTTACTTCAAGTTTTTAGTCCTTACAATTTTTATTGTATTATTTAACGCACAAGCTTTTCGAATGATAATTTCAGGTTTATTTATTGTCTAAGATATTTTACATTTTTTGCGTGTAATTAATTGATCGACTGTACATTAACATCCCATAGTTTTAATTTTATAGACTTAAAAATATTCCTAAATTACAAATTAAAAGTTGACTAGACTAAAATGCTATACTCATCATAATCCTTAATAAATCATTATAGTAAAATTAACTTCAAATATCTTACTTGAGAAATCAGTAAATAAAACAGTAATATTTATTTAACCACTTTAAAAATCGTTCTTTAATATCCTATTTCATTTAAGTACAGTAATTTTTACAAAATTTATTTTCCCGTGATATACACAAGAATCTAACAATTTTTATTATGTAAATTACAGAAAATAAGTATGAATATAGGTATATGTATATATATATATTTGTTATATAAATAACTGTGTGTATTAAAAAAATCGTTCTTAATTGTTGTAATTTTAAAAATCCATACTTTTAATCATAAGTTTATGTAAATTGAATAAGGTAATTTCGATCAGATATACATACATAAAACGATTGTAAGATATAATATTCTTCGTCATCTTAATTTACGCACACCCCATAAAAATATTTTTAGAAAGCATAATAAACGAGTAAATTAGTGGATTACGATGAATCCGACCAAGACATTCGTTTAATGTAACTTTGAAGGCTACATTTAATAAATCATTTATCCTTAATAAAAATTTGAATAGCAATTTACGTAAAGGCGAAAGAAAATTTATTATAAACACTTTAGAAAATGTAATATTTTTATATATAAGCAGAAAATATAAGCACATATTCATAAAATCATCTAGTCATCCTTGCCAAGTCACTTTCTCATTTAATTCGTCGAGAAACTAACCGCTATAGAATTTTTTAATTCACAAAGTTTTTAATAATAATTCTAAAAGAAGTTTGTTTTATTGTATATAAACAATTTCTGCGAGTAGAAAATCATAAAAGAAAGTTTAAACAAATCTTTTCAAATGAAACCGCATTGTGAAAGTAGCTATACATGTAATACGCTACAATATATCGTAAGGTTAAGGTTAAGAGGTAATCAGAAGGTAAAACTAATGTCGGAATTTATACGTATATTTGCCATCACCAGTAAAAGTCCTGTGTTTAACAAATTAAACTCGGAGACAAAAAAAAATAAGTTTTAGTTATCGAAAAGTTCCTTTTTTTCTACGAAAGTGAAGTAAGTTTTCGATACGACACGGACGTAAAAAGAAAAATATTTGTATGGGTGAACAGAAACACTTTGGAGTTTGTTCGTTTCGATATATACGAGTTGCTGACACTTAAGAGGACGTCGAAGCCATTTTTTTTACCGACAGAGTCGCGATATATTTGCTCGCTTACGAAATTATGGTTTCGCACTATTTTCTTTTATTTTTGAATGGTATGACACCA